>CAKNYM010054165.1:0-16175 GCA_932195095.1 Andricus curvator | reverse complement strand
AAAATCCGAAACACAACTGCTTCTAGTTCATTTAAAACAACAAATTTATACAAAATTCGCCCGTGTATAAAAACTGTTAAGCAAAAATACCGGAGCCCATTAAACCACGTCTCTAGTCACGACCAGTGCCGTATCCTTATTCATTTTTTTTCTACCATTCTGTGATAGTTTAATGTCTCGGAAATGGTACAAGAAATCATAAATGAGTAAAGGAACTTTTTGTAGAACTTTTTTAACTGTGCCAATTATATTCTACACATTTTTTTTTGTGTCTGTTGTTAGCAAGAAAAAGGCGAAAATTCGATTTTATGAAAAAAAATTGGGATTTTTTTGAAAAACAAAGCAAAAAATTCAAATACGCATAACTTTGTGAAAAATTCTTTTTTCACAAATCGCAAAAATGCATATTGTCTCATTTCCTCTGAAAAACAACATATTTTGTCCCTGAGAAATTCTCCGACTTCAAGTGTAGAACCTGCCTGATTTGAAATGGATTCAGTCCCGAAATCTTTGCAAAATATTTGAAATCTTTCTGAAAGTTTTATGATATCTTCGGAAAGCATTGCAATTTTGTCGAATCTTGAAAAAATCTTTGGTAATCGTCGCAAAATAATTGAAATATTTGGTAATATTTGTGAAATTATTTAAATCTTTGTGAAATCTTTGTAAAATCTTTGTTAAATCTTTGTGAATTCTTTAAAAAGCTTTACGAAATATTTTTGAAATATTCGGTAATATTTTTGAAATTATTGAAATCTTTGAGAAGTGATTGAAGTCTTTGTGAAATCTTTGTGGAATATTTCAAATATTTTTGAAATAATCGGTAATATTTATGAAATCTTCGAAATCTTTCTGAATTATGTCTGATTTATTATTGATTATTTACTATTTATTGTTTATTTATTATTTATTATTTATGTTGAATTTGCACATAGTATAATATTATTATACTATGTCCAAAAATAAAATAAAAAAGAATTTGTTTTTCAAGGCTGTGCTTTAGGGTCAAAGTAGCAGTATCACTCAAATGAGAATATTTTTCAATTTCTTATAAACAAATTAGTAAACAAAAGTTATATCTTATTTATTCGCGATAGTTAAATATATTGGACACATATTTTTAAAAGGAAATAGAAAACAAATGTTTAAATGTCAACTTAAAAATTGAATAAATTAAACATTATTTCTTAATTGTTCATAACAAATTTAATAAACAAGCTTAATTTAGCGCTTTTCCGTATATAGTTTCAATTTTTTTCTGCACAATCAACTATCAATATTATACCAATGCTCTTTTGATGTGATATTTTGCAATCAGACAACAATTGTGTATCACTTAAACTAATTCTTTATTTGGACTTTTTACTCGCTATTGCGCGCTTCGCGGGCTAATACTCTATTAGTAAGCTTCCTCGTTATGACCTGTTTTTGGTTCAATTATGTCAGTTTTACATAAAAAGAAGAACTAATTTACTTAAGGTTCTATCGATCTTAAAGAACACATTCTCATCAAGACACTCGCGCTTCGCGCTCGATATCTCGTTTAAACATCATGTGAACCTCGCGCTCCACGCTCGTTTCTGTTCATCGTATAATAGAAACCCAAAAGTTTGAGCGCGCTTACGGCGCGCGATTTGGTCGTAGCGCTTCGCGCTGGTCCCCCTGCTCACAAATTCTGTACTTTTACTTCCCTCCATCTTTTTAAATATTAGTTTCTCGCTTCCTTCAAAGTCGTTTTGTATTTTTTTCTCTTATTCTGTTCTGATTTTATCTTTACTTTCCTGGACTAATCGTTTAAGTTTCTTATTTTTGTGCCTGTAATCATTTTTTAAGCCTATTTCTCTCCTCATCGCTAAGACCTGTGATGTTCAACGTTCTCATGTACAGTTCTTTCTTTTCTTGTCGAGCTGCCTCAATTTCATCATTCCACCATGCATCACCAGACTTTCTTCCTACAACCGTCGTACCACAAACTTCAGTCACATTTTTAACAATGATATCCCGTAGCGTAGTCCATGCGCCCTCTATATCTTTATTGCTTATAAGCGCTTTACAAGTTGCCCTATCTATGCGTTCGTTTAAGTTATTCTGAAAATCTATTCGCACTTGCGGTTTCTGTAAATTTTCAATCTTGATTCGCGTTTGTTTCGTTTTTTTTATCCGCAATAACAAAGTCAATCATCATACTGTGGCTATTTCCTTTACGCCAGGTGTACATGTGGATCATTTTATGTCTAAACCAAGTATTTGTAATAAATAGGCCCTTTTTTAAGCATAGGCTAGCTAATCTTTCTTCGTTACCTTTTATTCTTGAATCCCCAAAATTACCTAGCTCCCTTTCTGTATCTGTACCCTGAAGTTGGGCGCCGACCCATCCGTTCATATATCCTAGAAGAATGATTCTTTCACCATGATCTCAAGTACTTATTGTATCATTTAAGGTGTCTGAGAAGGCGTCTTTGACTTCTCATGGATCACTATCAACTGGGGTGTAGCACGCTATGATAAATAATCCTATGATAAATAATCTTCTGATTCCTACATTCATTCTAACCCACAGCAATCTGGACGACACATATCCTTGATCTTTGAGATGCATTCCTAGCATTCCAGACACCCAGTCTCCATTCATCGGCTGAAACTCAACCTATAAGTTTACCGTGTGTATGCATTTCGTCAATCAAAGTTTCAGTCCACTCCGAGACTATTTTATTTGTTGTATTATTCACTGTTTAGATTGCACACCCAACTACCACCTTTATGCGCGAAATTTGTTTTGCGAGGGGAAATCATGTCCAAGTTAAGTAGTGATTCGTTGTGTGGTGGAGAGTCTAGCTGTAATGTCAGTCCCACCAAAGCTTCTGTTACTCGAGGGGAGGGCAAGGAATGGAAACCGAGAGAGTCGCAGAGTTCTGGAAATATAAATGTAATAGTTGAATTTCTTTAGAGGAATTATTTTAGTAAACAAAGATCAAATCGCATTCTGAAATAAATGTCAGATTTTTGTTTCTTCTTTTAGTTTCTTCTTTTGGATATTGAAAATGCTGTAGCTCTGAACATTTTCATTTTATCGAAAAATTGTAATTGGAACAAATTTTTTGAATTCTCGAGTACTATGAACAGCTGCACATATCATTTTCGAATAAAAAAAATGGTCTCAAAAATTTTCAAAATGCGCTCACTTTTTGAATTTTTATCCAAAATGGCTAGATAACGAACTTGATCTTTAGTTTAGGAGACTAAAGGAGTACATATACCAGAGGCCAATCCAATCGGTCAATTCTTTCGAAAGTTGTCGTGCTCACAGACAGACATACCTACATACAACAATACATACATACATACATACATACATTAGGCATACGTACAGACAGATACATTCGTGCAAACCTGGGGGGGGTAAATTTTACACAAATCTAATACCTTCTCTGGATGAGAATGTAAAAATCTATTGTTTCTATCAATAACAAAATGGAACGAAAGTTTCGTTGGCTCCCTAAAAAAATAGGTCCATACATATATTTAATTATCGCGAATGAAGAAGGTGTAACTATTTTTTACGAATTTCTTGACAAATATTTGAGAACATAAATAATATAGCTAAAAAAAAAAAGAACATTGTTCTACTCAAAACGTAATTTCAAAACCTTGTCACATGTGTGTATTCACCATGAATCATTCAGATATTTAACACACAAAAAAACACACAATTTGACTGTTTGCAAATCGCGGGCATATAACAGAGTCAGAGATACCAATCTTCATCAACGAGATGAATGCTCAAACGTCAGCGCCATCACCGTCTCAACTCTGAAGCAGATCTCTCGATTGCGCGAATTACTTTTGGAGAAACTTTTGACAAAGCTTGCTGATTACAAAAATATCATAAGCATACATGAACATGATTATGTTCATGAAAACTTCAGCTCTGCTTTTTACAGGTGAATATAGTTACAAAATTATTACTTATGGAATGAAAAAGAGTTTCTTTTTCAAAAATATCTCCCTGTAAATAAAAAAAATTGGCGTAGTTAATAATTTGATATTTGATGCACCTCGCTGAATTTGCTGTCAAAATTACCTGCTTTCCATTTTTTCAATTGCAAGTAATTTTGACAGCAACTTCGACAAAAAAAAAATAATTTGCTGTCAATAATTTTCTCTTTCCAAAAAATTGCATTACAGTATTTTTTGGCTGTAAATTCCAAACTATTTCGTGATGTCAATAAGTTTCTCTTGTTTTCAAACTTCAAATCATGTAACCAAAAAATTGAAAACGATCACAATCCATTAATTTTGCTTCGTAAATCTGTTGGCAAAATTACACGTTTACAATCTAGCGGTGTAGAACTGAGGCTTTCCCGACAAAATTGGCTTCATCTTGGGCTCATTTCATACAGAATTTTGAGAGCATTTTACCCTTTAGAAAGAAAATTTTTAGCTCTGACATAATAGAAATTAAGAGAACTTTGACAGTCATAAAAAAAAGATGGTCGGAAACTTTTGAAAAGTAGAGTATTTATTAAACTTTAAATCTCATCATTCCTTATCAATAATATTAATAATAAATTAACAATTCTTAAATTGTTAATCATGATTATTATTAGTGATATAAATAATGATTATCAGTTTAAGAATGTTTAATTTATATTACGATTTAAATTAACTTAAAATAATTGAAGTTTGAAAGGGTTTTGTGTATAAAAGCTGTAACATCACAATTAAACATTTTTTCAGTTTTAAATGAATTTCGTATTCATTTAATTTCCAACGTTTTGTAGCAAAAATTGTGTTGCTATTAATATTTTCTATTTTAAATTACTTCGTTTTGAACGTTTTTCAAGAATATGCATTTTTAAAGGTTTATAATTGAAATTTTTCCATTTGGGACGGTGATAATCATAGTGAATTTATTCATTTATTTCAGAAGTATAATCAATTTCAATGTTGAATGATAAGTTTTTACATTCTCATCTCAATGAGAAGGTATTGGTTTTATGTGAAGGTTGTCTTTGGCAGATTCCCTCAAATCTCGACGTTGTCGGACTCACTAATTGAAAAAAAATGAATTGGACTTCGGTGTCTGCCTGTCGTTGTCGTCGTCGTCTGTGAACACGATAACTTTCGACGGAATTATCCGATTGAATTGCCCTTTGGCATACTTTTTTAACGCCTAAAAATGAAAATGGAGTTCGTTTATCAGCCATTTTTGATCAACGGTTCTGGTTTCATCCATCGAAAATACTTTCTGGAAAATAAAAAATTCAATTTTCCAGCAAAACCATATGAGATACGAAAAAAATGTTTCGAGCAAAATTGTTCATCTACAAAATTTTTACAAATTTGCTTAATATTATTTTTTTGATGAGACGCATAGTTTGTATTCTAATCATGAAAAATTGCATTATCCAGTTGTGCCGTATATCACAGATATAAACATATTGTTCGAAGGATTTTTATTTGAACAATTGAAAAATCAGTTTCTTTTGCATGTGGTCATCCGCAATTTTCAATTTAAAAATATTAATATCAAATATGAAATCAATAAAAAAGTTTTAATTTTATCCTAATTAAAATTAAAATCAAAGAATCATCAAAATTAATGAAAAATTATTAAAGAAAATTTAAAAATATTATTGACAGCTTACAAATATTTAAACTTCAAATCGGAATAACGGAGAATCTACGTATACCATACCACGCTGAAAAAACCAGTTCTCGTCAGATCACTGAAGTTAAGCAGCGTTGGGCGCGGTTAGCACTTGGATGGGTGACCATTCGAGAAAACTGAGTGCTGTTGGCACATCGTGGGTGTGGTGAGCCCACACTTGTAGTTATTTACTACAAGTTATCAACCTAGAAACACTACCCGAATCGGGTAGTGTCACGCCTACCCCGAAAGGGAAATGGCGTAATGGTATACATACATACATACATTCTCAAACTCGCCACAATGTCAGGGATTTTGTCGACCTATTAGCATTTCCAATTGGGGAATAGGCCAAGAAGAAATAGATAAGTTGAAAGACAAAGGACCTGACATTGAGCAACTTCGAATTCAGTGAGATGTAGTGTCGTTGCACACTGGAAGGGGAAGTGTACGCAGGTAGACGTGGAGGAAAAGACGATCGCCCGTCCTGACGCACTGGTCTCAGGTACTGTGGGTGAATTCATGACTACCCCGCCCTAGATATAAACTTTAAAATTCTCAAGACCTTTTCTATGTTTCTATTGTATAACACAAGCATTTTCTGAAGAGAATAAAAATTCCCCAATATCCTTCTTACTAATTTTCAGAATTAGATCTTTTGTGATTTAAGATCTCTTCAGATATCTACTTGATATTTTCATTTAGAGATTACCTCTATTTTATTTCAATTAAATATTTGTCCGAGTACGAAGTTTCCTATAAAACCTTATTATTCGCAGTTTTCTTATGATTTTGGAGAAAACCGTTCGAGTCATGGCAAAAATCAGGTAGTTTTTGCATTTTGCTTTAAAAATCGCACATAAATCATGTCACCGCTTTTGTTAAACAAAAAATTATCTACACTCTCTTAGAATACGATTTATAATTCTTCTATAAGAACGTTGTTCCAACAAATCTGAAAAAGCTGACGTATGGGAAAAAACGGAAAATTGATTCGAATTCAGCACAAAAAACTATTCTGGAAATGGCACATATCTCATTTAATTGTAAACATGAAATTATGTTGACCAGTTTTATTTCTCATGCGTATTCAGCGTATTGTGCAAAGGAAATATTTTGCGATTTTCTCAACAAAAAATAGGTTGACATTTTTTTAATGTTTAAAACAGGTATGAATTTTCCTTAAAACTCAAGATAATAACATTGATTTCGATATTTTTTTACAAGAAAAATAATTTTTAGATAACGCACTCAGTGTCCTAAATAAGTGTGTAAATTTAAATTTTGATATTCGTAATAATATACATAATAAAATGTACATATATTAGCTATTTATATTTATTTATGCTCTTATTTTTCAAGAAAAAAATTAGGCAGGCGAGAAACGAAAACGAAACAATAAGGAATATACACAAAAAGTCAGTTTCTGCGAAGAATTGTTTCGATATGTAGCAGAATGACTCTTCATATATGTGTCCCACCGTATACTCATGCCTTTTTCGTCCACATATCCAGTAGAAAGTTTTTCTGAAATAAGTCTCGAATTTTACGGGTATACAAAGTGTGTAGCATCCTGGAAATCCTTGAAAACCTGGAAAAGTTGTTGAACTTTTTAACCTGGAAAAAGCTGGAAAATCCCTTGAATTTTGCACACCCCTTTTAAGTACTTGATTGTTCACTTTATCACGGTGAAAATAGCGAAGCTACTATCGAAAATATTTCAAAGCTTCTTATTTATTGCCGATTTTTTCTACTTTAACGACGATTTCATTAAAATTTTCTTAAATCTGATAATTTTGTTCTGTTAATATATCGGAAAAAAGTTCAATTCCGCTAACGATGAACTTTTATTAATTAGACTTTGTTAAAACTTGACTGAGTTATTCCATACAATTTGTACAGTATGGTTGTAGGTCAGGAAAAACCTGGAAATCAGGCGAAAATCAGGGAATTTTATGGGCCGGGGAAAGTCAAGGATTTTGACAAAAATCTGGCAAAAATCAGGCAATTTCTATAAGAGGCCTTTTAAATAACTGTTTAGGATAATAAATTAGACAATTTTACATTTTGATTTTAAATTGTGTTATTCCATGTATTCCATGATTGTGTGTTAAAAATGTTCGAAGATTAACATTCTGGCATTTGAATATTAATAGCCAGGGTAAATGACAAATTGGTCTGAGTAAATTTAGGGTTTTTTGAAAATAATGAAGAATAAGGTTACTCTGATCTAATGTTTTTGATAGTAATTTATTTGCCTCTTATTTTTGTTCATTTTCTTTAGTTGTTTCCTCCTGTCGATTATACTTTTAGTTAAGAATTTTATTATTTAGTTGCAAATTCAACAATTTTATTAAAAAGTCAATCTTTAGTGTTTGAAATATCCTCTGTTACATTATTTATTATTTATTTTATTTTTATTTTTTTTTATTTTTATTTTTTATTTATTTTTATTTTTATTTTATTTTATTTTATTATTTATTCATTATTTATTATTTATTCGTTGAAAATTAATTTTTTAAATTGAAAAATAACTATTTCATTTTTGGCTGAGAAGTGATTTTTGTACAACGAAAATTTAAGTACTTGGGTAAAAGTTGAACCAATTTGTTAGTTATCCCTTTTTTGTTGAAACTTGATCTAGTTTAGTTAGAATTTCGTCTTTATTGGTAGAAAAATAATTTTTTTGATCGAAATTTCTTCTTTTTTGGTTAAAACTTTGGATTGAAAATGCGGCTGTTTTACAAAAACATTTGTATTTTGACTTAATAAATATAAATATAATAATAATAATATAATATATATATATATATATAATATAATATATATATCTTAATATTTTGTTCATCAATTTTGATTAAATATTTTTTTTCTTCACTTACAAATCTTTATTTGTTGAAAATTCGTCTTTTGGGTTGAAAATTTGTGTTTTTTTATTTAAAGTTGACCTCCTTTGTTAACAACTTATTTCCTTGCTTGCAGATTCATAATTTTAGTTGAAAATTAATCTTTGGTTGAAAATTCAACTTTTTGTTTGAAGTATTTATTTACTGAAAATTCATCTCTTTTAGTTGAAAATACAACTATTCATTGAAAAATTTATGTAGAAAATTAACCTTCTTCGTTGAAAAATCGTTTTCGTTAAAAATTCATCTTTGTAGGTTGAAAATTCAGAAACTTGGTTACAAGTTTAACTATTTTGTTAAAAATTTTGTTTCTTTGTTAAACATTGATATTTTTTGTTTGAAATTAATTTTTTAGATAGAATATTTAAGTGTTCTGTAAAAAACTTATCCCTTTTCGTTCAGAATTAATCTTTGTTCTAAAAAAATAAAATATTTGGTTGAAAATTTAACTCTTTTCGACTGAAGTTTAATCTTTTTATTTAAAATTCGATCATTTGGTTGAAAATTCATCAATTTGGTTCAAAATTCAACTATTTTGTTGAAAATTTAATCACTTTATTGAAAATTACACTTAAATTAGGTTAAAAGGCGATAAGTCAGTCAAATTTCAACTAATTTTAGTCAAAAAGAGATTATTACACACATAATTGAACTCACTTTGAATATACATCAACAGCAACAAATTATCGGATTGAAAAAATGTCATTAAATTGTCGTTAAAGTTGGAAGAATATGAAACTTTAAAATATTTTCGATTTTAGCTTTATGATTTTTCACCATGGTAAAATGAATAACTACCATAAAACGGTTTTTGAAAATAAAATCAGATTTTGGGGGCGTATGATAAATTTCGCATATGACACATTTTTAGAAAGGTACCTGGAAAAATTCATTTTTGTCCTGGAAAACTTGGAAAAGTCCTGAAATCTTTTGTTTGCAGAAACGCTAGACACCCTGGGTTTGTTTTCAAGTATTTTTCTTACATTCAGTATTTTGCCTATGTCTGAGGTCATAAAAGTAACTTTTATGATTAAAAAAATTATTTAATAATTATTCATATGTACAATTTCCTGAATTTAATTTATTTGTGTTATGGGATGCCAATACATTATTTGTCACGCGGATTGTATAGAGGAAATATTTGTCAATTTTCTATAATTCCCTGCAGATGAGCAGGTAAGCCGAGTAACGGGAACTAAAACGAAACGGGAGGGTGTAATAAAAATGGTTAAAGACTGTCTGTCTCTCTCGTTGCTAAGTTTCTCTCTCTAACAGGTCAAAAATTTTACCAACAGAATACTACCGATTTTCAGGTATGTCACTGTACTGTATTTCTGATTTTTTTTATAGATGTCGCTGAAATCATTTATGTGTGTAGCCAAACCTACCGTTTCCCCTTAATATGCGTAGCTGTCTGAAATACAAAATTTAATATTAAATTATCGTACAGCTACATATATCATGCAAAAACAGATAATAAACACTTTGTAAACTACAATCATATTTTGTGCGACTGGATATATTATTTTTACGAATTTCGTGAAAAGATTTTATCAATCATTCTTTTCATTTTACAATTTTCCGAAAAATAAGTGATTAAACTGTTTGCATGCGTAGATTATAGGGGAAAAATTCCAATTGAATATTCAAACTATTTGACACCTTTTGCGTTTCAAAATTCATAATTACTAATACGTTTTCATGCGAACGTTTTACCGAGTTATTTTTGAGAAAAATTAGCGAGGTTCAAGGGTTTGTTTCTACGCAGGATTTTGCAATTATAAAATAACACAGAGAAATCACAGAGTTAGTAGTGCTTAGTATGTATTTTAACGAGATTGTATTATTTTTTGGAAAATAAGTCGTCTAAAATTCTCACGGGTTTTGTTGGTGTGAATTGTTGCTTTTCAAATAGGGGTACATGAATGGACCCCTTTTTCGGGTATGAAATAAGACCACTGTAAATATCTTCATGTAATTCTAGAATGCCGCGGAAAAAATCAGCGGTTAATAGTCGAGAAACAGTGAGGCAGTCTGGGAGTGCTGTTAACATGGAGAAGGCAGTCCCGGATGTTTTAGCAGCCAAATGTGGGTTAAAAAAAGCATCCACGTTGTATAACGTTTCAAAGACGACCCTTAAGCGCCATTTCGATGCGAATAAAAATTCCGAAAAAGACTCAATAGTATAAATTGTTCTAAATGTAAATTTTTGGCCCACGTTCTGTCTTCTGGTGCCGAAAATGAACAATACATTTGCAAATTTTGCTTCGAGATGTAACTTTGAGTTGTTTATAATTGTTTGACTCGGTTCATTTATTTTCCCCGGTCCATTTATGTACCACAAAGTGGAATTCTTCAGAAAGTTGGATAAAATAAACAATTTTATAAATAAACGTATTTCCGCCATTTTGTATTAAAGAATAAAAACAGGACTACATATTAAGGTGCTTTAAATTATTTAAAAGTACACATACTTGATACAAAAAGGAAAATAGTCCAAGAGTACCGTTTATGTACGTTTTACTGTACAAATCTGCTCGGTTTTCAAAATTATATCACATACATGAATACACGTTACTGGGCAATCATTTTCACGCAGTTTAATCCACTTTCGCCCTCCCGCATGAAAATAACTTCTGTGTCGCCGCGTCAAAATTTTTTGTTTATACAGTAATATATTAAATTTTACAACTTTCTTGACTTGGAAATAAGGCACACTATAATTATTGCAGAAGCAATGTTTCTCAATGAAATAGTTACACCCACCAAATTTCAAAAGAAGCGAAGTTCCGAGCTGCGCATGAACAATTTTGTAAATTGCAAATGATCCACCCGGTATCTCCTATCCAAAACTCAGCTCCCGTAGTGTAGTACTAGCCTTTCGAGCGACAGGTTACAGTGTTCCTTCTGCGGTCATTCGTTAAAGACTGTTTTGGCTTCTTACATTTATCAAATCAAGATTTATTCAAAATTTATACATAAAGAATACAATTTCAACTTTATTCCTTGGCAAGTGATAAAACTCTCATGGGAACAATAATATAAAATAAAATAAAACACATCATTGAAACCATTTTTTAATTTAGGTGACATTCGGAACTGATATCACTCTAACGACGCTAGGACCACTGCCAGGTGCATAAATCCTGCTGTTGCGACTACTAGCCGATCATTCGAGGTAATTCATAATTAATTTAAAAATCGTTTAAACACACGGTAACACGCACATATTCAAAATTTTAGATATTGAAGTATTTCAAATATTTTTCTCATGAAATAGTGAAAATTGAAACTATTTTATAAACATTTGTGACAGTAGAAGAAAATTATGTTCTGTGAAAACTGACTCTCCAGTTACTTCTTCGAATGATATTCACATTGGAGATCTTTAAAATGTTATAAATACATAATGGGCGGGTAAATAAATAATATAATTTAAAAATCTGTTAATTTTACCAAGTGTAACAAAAAAATACCTTATATGTTCCTTGTGGATATTGGGTTTCAGTTGAATTGGCGAAATTTGATATATCTTGTAGTTCTAAATAAAAACTAATGAAAAATAAAAAAACAATAGCATGCATAATTTGAGGCATCGAATAAAATTAATTTATAATTCTCTTCCTCAAATACCTTCGAAAATGCATTTCGAATAAGACTATACTATACTCAGTTTTATTATTTAACTACCACCCATTTGTGTTAACAAATTCCATTTGTGTAAATAACATCCATGTGTTTGAATAATTATTTTTCTCAAAAAGTCGGCTTTTTCGAACAGGATCATAATCAAGGTTGCCTTTTAATAAACTTCATACATTTTCGATGCATCAAATTTATCATTTAACAAAATAATATTTGTTTAAACAATGTTTGTCGATGAAATTTGGAAATTTTCTTTTCTACGTTATAAATATTACAACTAGTGATAGTTGAAAACATAAATTCTATTTTATATATTCATAAATTGTTTAAACAATTAATTATCAGTTATTTCCGGTATTCTTCTACGAAAAGAGACTACTTGTCACGCCATATAGTATTTTTGCGACTACTTGAAAGATTAAGAGTGCGAAGGCGTGTTAAGTAATTATATTTGAAATTGCTTATTTTAATGATTGCGTGCTAATATTTATGGCAAAACAACTTTAAATACAATTGAGCAGCAATTGACTCAAATTTGACGAAATAAATTTTGTCATTTGATTGTTATATTCAGTGCGGTAGGCAGGTTAAGTATACAATTTTACAGGTTATTGAGAGAAAGTAGGTGCAAGGGTTTCAAAAAATGTAAATATATATTTTTCTAAAATTAAAAATTTAACTGGTTAATTAAAGGGTGGCCGTACAGAACTAGATCACAAACAAAATCAGCATTTTTCAGGAGAGCGAAAAAACATTCTCTAAAATCGAAATCATCATTTGAAGATCAGACAGAAGTCCGCTTCCGAGATGACGTGTTGCTGATTTAAACCCAAAAAAATTTGATTAGAAACAGTCACTTATTTCCAAGGAAATAGATGTATCAGCTGACAATTTCAAAGTCACACTGACCACAATACGGAAATGACTCGGCTGCGAATTACGATAAAAAATGTAATCTTTAGTTTAAATAAGACATGAAAACTTACACACGAGATATTGAGTTTCTGAATGAGGGTAAAAACATTTTGATCTAAAAAAGTGAACCAAGTCCGAGTAAATCGTCCAAGAATTTTTAGGTTAAAATTCCACAGGTTTTGAAAATCGGTTTTCGGTAGCGATTGAAAATTTAATTTTTTACAAAAATAAAAACTTCCTGCTGAGATATGCGAAAGCTAAATAAGAATAAAAAAATCTGCCCGCTTCGCGGGCACATTCTCATGGCGCGCTTCGCGCGCGGCTCGCTTCGCTCGCAAGTTTGAGCGCGCCTAGGGCGCGCGACTGTTGGATCTCGCGCTTCGCGCTCGATCATATATTTATCTCGCGCTTCGCGCTCGATTATGTATTCACCTCGCGCTACGCGCTCGGGCGTATTTGCATCGCGCTTTACGCTAGGCTCCTCTAGATTTTTGAACTTCGTGTTCGACTTCGATGAAAAGAAAAAGTTTGTTTGCAAATATTATAAAATTATCAAAACCTCCACATATTAAGTGATTGTTAAATTTGCTTTTATTTTAGACTGAAAAGGAACTTTATTTACTCAAGGTTCTATCGACCTTAAGGAACACATTCTCATCCAGACACTCGCGCTTCGCGCTCGATATTTGATTTGAAAATCATTTGAACCGTATGATAGAAACAACAAAGTTTGAGCGCACTTACGGCGTGCGATTTGGTAAATACACTGAGCGCGCACTTTGTGCTTCGTGTTATATGTTCTTCATATACAAATTACTAAATTTGTATTTGATTTCAAATGAAAAGTAATTATATAATTCAGGCGACAAATTTTATTAGTTAACATTTTAATTTAGCTTGTGCCGTTTATCAAAAAAGTTAATTTTTTCATTTTGAATGTATTCTTACCACAAAAATTGATTACGGGTGTGTAAGTCTTTTTTGAATGCACAATTTTTGTTCATTTATATGTTTTCGTACCTTGCATTGTTTTTTCAAAAATTTGATTTGTTTTACTGTCAATGTTATTTTCACGAATAAAACAAAAACCACGCATCCTATCGAAACATGAGTCACAATAAATTTGTACCTCTTCCTTGGATGAACAAATTTTGTTTCGGTCATTTTTTCGTAGCTGGTAATATTCGTCTGAAAATTTGATTTTTCTATTTTCAATGCTGTTTTTTACGAATAAAACAAAAACTACGCGTCATATCAAGAAGTGAATGATAAGAAATTTGTAGATCTTTTTTAGGTGCACAATTTTGGTGAGATGACCTTCTCTGGTATCTTGCATAGTTTTACAGCAAAATGGCTTTTTTGATTTTTCATTAATTTTTTGTGCGATCAAAATTTGAATTTTTTATTTTTCGAAAAATTCAAAAAGTTGTCATGAAAATATTATAGGGTGTTCAGGAATCAACGTTTTTCTCCTCTTGACTTTTTTTCATATCGTGCGTTTTTCGGCTTAAAATGATCATTTTCGTTTGTTTTTTGGAATTTTGAAAATGCTATAACTCCAGTAATTTTTTTTTTATCACGAAAAGTCATAAGAATATTTTGTTCGTCATTTTGCGTACTACTAATAACCGTACATAGAATTTTCAAATCTTCCAAAAAAGTGGTCTCAAAAATTTTCAAAATGTGCTCACTTTTTGGATTTTCATCCAAAATAGCTGGTTAACGAACTCGTTCTCTATTTTTCGGCCATAAAAAAGTGTGCCAAAGCTCAATCAAATCTGATCATTTTTTCGAAAGTTATCGTGGCTACAGACAGACAGACAGACAGACAGACAGACTACAGACTACAGACAGACAGACACCTTCGTAAAAATCGTTTTTTCTGACTCAGGAGGTCTCAAAACGTGGAGATTTGATGAAAACCGACTATGTCAAATTTTACATAAAACCAATACCTTCTCATTAGAATGAGAATGTAAAAATGTTTAATACAAACAAATTATTCTGTTCCGAGAAAAACAAAATTTATTGTGATGGTATCGCACTGAAACGATTATTATGCAGTAAAAGGACTATAAAAAGATTTTTTTTTCAATAAACAACAATAATTTCAAAAATATCGTGAAGGGAAGAAAACAAATTATTACTACGCTAAAATACTACGCTAAAATTTTACGCTAAAATGTTAAATAAAATTTAAATTACTTTTTTTATTACTATATTAAAACATGATAATTCGAATCAATCTTTTTATCACAACGTGTATTTGATTTTTTAAGAATCTTTTGTATAATAACATTTTCGAAAAAATGTTAGTTCTGTACTGCCACTCTTCAATTGTTATTGTTCATTACATTTTTTTTTATACCATTAAGCCATTTCCCTTTCGGGGTAGGCGTGACACTACCCGATTCGGGTAGTGCTTCTAGGTTAATAACTTGTAGTAAATAACCACAAGTGTGGGCTCACCACGCCCACGATGTGCATGTGACATTATTGAATGAAAATCGAAATATTGCAAAATAGTTCATTCTTAAATATTTCAAGAGTAATTTTTATTTATAATTATTTACGAAAAAAACTAATAAATGCTAATGAATAATTATTCACTTATTTTTATTCAATTTTTTAATTGAATTATTAATTAATTGATTAATAATTAATTGAAATTTATTCAATCATTCATCAGAGAAATACATGTAAATAATTTCTTCTAAAAAACAACTTATTTTCATCCCGAGGGATTCTGCGACTTTATGTTAGAAACTGCTTGCTTTGAAATGGATTCGCTTAATTATATTTTTATTAATTATAATTAATAAAAATATATATCGTTTAAAAAATATTTTTTTTCAAATATTTTTTATATTTCATGATTATATAATTATAATTAATAAAAATATAATTAAGCAAATCCATTTCAAAGCAAGTAGATAGAGGAAAGATGGTAAATCCTCAATAATGTTGTAACGTCTGGGATAATTTATATAAGAGAAATTCAAACAACACTTCCAGACAAATATTATTTAATGAAATTTGACGTTTCGTCACCAGTCATG
>CAKNYM010054163.1:803-16370 GCA_932195095.1 Andricus curvator | reverse complement strand
AATTCAATGAAAATTTAAGAAAGTATTATAATGCAAAAAAGTTTAAAGTATTTTAAAAAAAAGTCTTAAAACTTTTGAAAATGGTTTAAAATATGAATATCGACTATTATAGTTTCATAGTTTTCATGCTTCTTTAAGAAAATATTATTAAAAGAAATGATGATTATTTTACTGAATTAAAAAAATATATAAATTATTATCATTCTAAATTCACAATATTTAAAATCAATTAAAAAATGAAATACAAAATTTTAAAATTGAAAACCACTTGAGGCTTGAGAATGATATACATTATCAATCTAACCTCAATTTTTCTTATAAAATATATTCCTTATATTACAAATTTGAAAACCTGTAGTAACTTATACTATATTCCCTATAGATCCTATACTAGAAAAGATTCTATAATAATACCTGAAAAACATAATCATCATCTTTTAAAACTTTTTTAGCTTTTTTGAGGTTGTTAAACTTTGTTTGTAAACAAAAGTCGACTCTAACCTCCAAATCCTCCAATTCTCCAAATCTGAAAAAGCTGAATAATCTTGAAAATTGCCCAGTCGCCGAGAATGAGAAATTACAAGTTAAGAATCGTGCATCCTCGGCTTCAACGCCGAATCCATCTTCGTGGCTGACCCGAAGCCGCCACCGAAATCAAACGAAGGAGTACGAAGGAGACAGTGAAATCATCCGAACCGACAAATTTTCGTTGCCGCGGAGCGTGGAATCAAGGACGGAGTGGGGACACACCGACACGCGGCGTTTACATGTGTTGCCCCCAGACGGGAGTCGTGGTGGGGGCCACCAGCTCCCACAATCTGTGAACACTGGTTTGAAGTCGCCTTCAGCCCACGTTACCGATAAGTATTATATTTTTTTAAAGTTTTTAATGTTGCAAGAAAAACTATTGCGATTACTCTGTGACCTTTTAACTCAAAATTTCACGTAGAATCCGAATTTCAACAAGTGAAATGTTAATCTTTCTTTGTTAATGAGTTTTTCTTGCATGATACGGAGAGGATACGATGTGGATATTATAAGGATACGCTGTAGTGTATCCGTTCCGTTCGTTCGGTCCGCCAGGGGCCCGTCGGGCCGATCACGTGCCGGCACGTATTGTTATCTGGGTGCTTTTCTGTAGACTTTAATGTTCAAATGTTATACCGTGCGCCTGGATTTGAAAATTTTTTCTTACAAGCAAAAAAATTACAAGTGCAGGGTTTGAAAAAAATGTTTAGAAATTATTTTAAAATATTTTGTTTGTATTTCAAAACATGTAAATAATTGAAACTTTTGTATAGATTACCTATTATAATCAAGAAATTTTAAAGAAAAAAAATTACCCAACTAGTCCCCCAGTAGTCCCCAACTAGAAATTTTAACAAAATAATAGCTCGACTATACCCCGACTAGCCCCTGAACAGCCTCCGACTAGACGTACGTAGGAATTTTAATAAATGTGAACCAAATGTAGATTTGAAATATAATTCATCAAGTCGATTTTAAGAATGCTTTTCTGTAGACTTTAATGTTTAAATTTTATACCGTGCGCTTGGATTTGAAAATTTTTTCTTAGAAGCAAAAAAAAATTACAAGTTCAGGGTTTTAAGAAAATGTTTAGAAATTATTTAAAAATATTTTTTTTGTATTTCAAAACATGTAAATAATTAAAACTTTTGTATAGATAACCTATTATAATCAAGAAATTTTGAAGAAAAAAAATTACACAACTAGTCCCCTAGTAGTCCCCGGCTAGAAATTTTGACAAAATAATAGCTCGCCGATTATAGTCTCCGACCAGCGGCCGATTTGAAATGGGGCCAAATGGGGCTATTTCTGCATGGAGGAATGCCTGTCAGAGGTGTGATTTCAGAGGCAGAAGGCACCAACCGATCACCCCCCCCCCCCCCCGAAAATACAGACTTCTCATGCGAAATCATAAACCTTTTTTAGCTGATGCCCTGTTTTTTTGTTTTTTTTTTTACCGATGTACCCAACGGACTTTGACGCCTCCCCCGAACCCCTTATTTCCTGAAGCCGCCCCTGATGCCTGCTCTATGCTTATTCTTGTTTTTAATTGCGGATCGTTAGGAAAATATTCACAAAAACCATGTAAACAAGAAAAGACGAAATCACCAAGTACATCATAGGTGTTAGTCGTTGTGACTTGTGACCTTTATTTCGCATATTAAATAGAATTAGACAATAAAAATTAATTATTATTAGCCACATGTATGTCTCATGTAATGATAAAAACCAAGGTAACACTCATGAAATTGCATATAAAAAATCATAACTTTATTAAAACATGTGCCGGTAAAAACGTGCTAACATGGAGGCCGCCATGTGTTATTTGTGTCTCGTTATAACAAAGGAAAACAGCTTTTATTTTCTAAAATTTTTACTCTGTAGAAAGACAGCTTTTCGAAAAGTAGATTTATTGGAATCCATTACTTACCTTTATAAGTTTTAGAAGATAAAACCTCTCAAGACCTCAGAACAGCTTTTCTTCTTTTCTTCTTTCGAAATCTTCTAAAATTGTCTGCTTCAACTTGAAGCGTCCTGGAGAACTTTCAATGATACACATGCACTCGCAAACAGTCATGTTATATATGCGGCATTTTGTTACGATTGGTTGATATTACCGCCGAAATTTGAGATTGACACATCACATTCAATTGAAAAGCGTGCATCCTAGTTTCAATAAAATAATCTGTAACGCAGTTTATTACAAGAAATTGCAACTGTTGCCCAAGCTCGATATTTCACAATTTTGTGGAATTGAGTAGACTTTTAGCTACCAGATGCACGTCCAAAGAGGAAAATATTTATTCTAATTTACGATTTACTGTTGTTTTTCAAATTTATTTTGTTCAATAGTAATGACTGCACTTTTGATATATTGGACTCATAATGTGCTCTATTTTTAAAGCCAACTGACGTCGTGTAAGACATTGACAGGTAAGATATAAGAGGTTATGTTAATTTTCGTAGTATAAAATGTGCATTCTTGTGTTTTATCGCATATACTTAGAACACAAGTTATTTTTTTTCAACGCACCAAAAATGGTATGAAATGAATTGAATTATTTCATTATATATGTATAAAACGAAATCCGCAAGGAAATCCTTGTGGATTTTTGTGCAATAGGGTCAGGTAGTAATTTCAATTGATTCCCTGCCGATGGAACAGCACTGAAACGGCACTGCCCAGTGCCGTTTCAGTGCTGCTCGTTTAAAGCTACTCAGATTACAGTTTTAAATGCCTGCAGAAGTTCCCTTTATACCTTCGAATAGGCTACCAAGTAGGCCAGCTGAAAGGGATTAAAAATGAAAAATTAAAATTTGTGAAATTTTGAAATTACCTCTGCGAAAGTTAGAAATTCAGAATCTACGGGTTTCGATAATTTCAGATATCTAACTTTTGTTTTGAAAAGTTTAAAATTCGAATGAACATAATATATCTCGTAAATTGAATGAGATACGCCAAAACAGACAACATTTTCGAATTCAACTTCAGAATAGTATATTAGTATATAATTTATAAGTATAAAATATATATAATGAGAAAATTCATAAATTAAAAAAAAGTGTTAATAATTTGAAGAAAGTTTTAAAAAGGGATTCGGGTTGGTGGCGGCCAACTACTGTAAACCACTCTGCCAGCCCGGTACGTGACGAATACAATAGGACCATTATATGACCGTCGCATCTCTCTGAGTGCCGTTTAGGTGCCGAAATCAGCACAAACAGTCACTGAACGGCACTGGAGGCCCAGTGCCTTTCGCCGCAGTGCCGTTTCAGTGCTGTTTCATCGGCAGGGTTTTGACGGATTTGTTTTGAAAGACAAAATTCGAGTAAATCAATCACATTTCCGCATTTAACTTTCAATAAGTATTATTTTTTGTTTTTCAAGCACTAAACAAAATTTCTCGCAATAGTCTTAACTTTATACAATAAAATAGTGTTCCATAGATGAAAAAAAACGAATTTGGAAATGCTGCGCAGTAAAAAAAGTTGAATAGATATAACGCGAAAACGAATTCAGGTTAGGTTTGGTGTATTCGATTTGCTGCCACAATCGAATTGGACCTTTAAACTCAATTCTGCAATGTATTAGGCTCTATTCGACCAAACTTTGATTCCAATTCGGCAATACACATGATTTTACAGACTCAATTGAAGGGACGGCTCGAAGAACGGGACGTGCGCTCGATCGCCCCTGAACGTTATGCAATCTCCCGACAATTCCCGCTTGTCCCGTTCGCCCGTGTTTACATTAAAAAAAAAGGTACGAATCGTTGATTCTCAGAGAACTTCCAGTGAGAAAGTTGTTCCGTAGGAATTAGCGAATAAATCTGCGCAAGCAGCATATTATTTCGTTTTGTATATCACAAGATATCTTTCAGGTAAGTGTGTAAAATTTTCAACATTTTTCATACACAACCTATATGCAGTAACGGCAACTGTTTTCTCAGCGCGCATCATTTCGTTTTACTAAGCTCGTGATATCTTGTGATATACAAAACGAAATAATATGCTGCTTGCGCAGATTTATTCGTTAATCCCTACGGAACAACTTTCTCACTGGAAGTTCTCTGAGAATCAACGATTTGTACCTTTTTACATTCTCATTCTAATGAGAAGGTATTGGTTTTATGTAAACTTTGACATAGTCGGTTTTCATCAAATCTCCACGTTTTGAGACCCCCTGAGCTAGAAAAAACGATTTTTACGAAGGTGTCTGTCTGTCTGTAGTCTGTCTGTCTGTCTGTCTGCCTGCCTGTAGCCACGATAACTTTCGAAAAAATGATCAGATTTGATTGAGCTTTGGCACACTTTTTTATGGCCGAAAAATAGAGAACGAGTTCGTTAACCAGCTATTTTGGATGAAAATCCAAAAAGTGAGCACATTTTTAAAATTTTTGAGACCACTTTTTTGGAAGATTTGAAAATTCTATGTACGGTTATTAGTAGTAAGCAAAATGACGAACAAAATATTCTTATGACTTTTCGTGATAAAAAAAAAATTACTGGAGTTATAGCATTTTCAAAATTCCAAAAAACAAACGAAAATGAACATTTTAAGCCGAAAAACGCACGATATGAAAAAAAGTCAAGAGGAGAAAAACTTTGATTCCTGAACACCCTATAATATTTTCATAACAACTTTTTGAATTTTTTGAAAAATTAAAAATTCAAATTTTGATCGCACAAAAAATTAATGAAAAATCAAAAAAGCCATTTTGCTGTAAAACTATGCAAGATACCAGAAAAGTTCATCTCACCAAAATTGTGCACCTAAAAAAGATCTACAAATTTCTTATCATTCACTTTTTGATATGACGCGTAGTTTTTGTTTTATTCGTAAAAAACAGCATTGAAAATAGAAAAATCAAATTTTCAGACGAATATTACCAGCTGCGAAAAAATGACCGAAACAAAATTTTTTCATCCAAGGAAGAGGTACAAATTTATTGTGACTCATGTTTCGATAGGATGCGTGGTTTTTGTTTTATTCGTGAAAATAACATTGACAGTAAAAAAAATCAAATTTTTGAAAAAACAATGCAAGGTACGAAAACATATAAATGAACAAAAATTGTGCATTCAAAAAAGACTTACACACCCGTAATCAATTTTTGTGGTAAGAATATATTCAAAATGAAAAAATTAACTTTTTTGATAAACGGCACAAGCTAAAATAAAATGTTAACTAATAAAATTTGTCGCCTGAATTATATCATTACTTTCCATTTGAAATCAAATACAAATTTAGTAATCTGTATATGAAGAACATATAACACGAAGCACAAAGTGCGCGCTCAGTGTATTTACCAAATCGCACGCCGTAAGTGCGCTCAAACTTTTTTGTTTCTATCATACGGTTCAAATGATTTTCAAATCAAATATCGAGCGCGAAGCGCGAGTGTCTGGATGAGAATGTGTTCCTTAAGGTCGATAGAACCTTGAGTAAATAAAGTTCCTTTTCAGTCTAAAATAAAAATAAATTTAACAATCACTTAATATGTAGAAGTTTTGATAATTTTATAATATTTGCAAACAAACTTTTTCTTTTCATCGAAGTCGAACACGAAGTTCAAAAATCTAGAGGAGCCTAGCGTAAAGCGCGATGCAAATACGAATGAGCTCGTAGCGCGAGGTGAATACATAATCGAGCGCGAAGCGCGAGATAAATATATAATCGAGCGCGAAGCGCGAGATCCAACAGTCGCGCGCCCTAGGCGCGCTCAAACTTGCGAGCGTAGCGAGCCGCGCGCGAAGCGTGCCATGAGAATGTGCCCGCAAAGCTAGCAGATTTTTTTTAATGTAAACACGGGCGAACGGGACAAGCGGGAATTGTCGGGAGATTGCATAACGTTCAGGGGCGATCGAGCGCACGTCCCATTCTTCTATCCGTCCCTTAAATTCTGCAAGGTGCAGGGCGATGGACGCGGTGGGTTACTGGTAACTTCATTGCCGACAGTTGGTGTTGAATTTTTTTACTATTTAAAAATGTTTAAAAATTCACAAAATAAAGTTGAAAAGTTTTTTTTTCTGTAAATGGCAACAATTAAGGCCATGTGAGGGTAACCTCAAATTTTTTTTACATTTTTTTTCAAAATCAACTTACGTTCACGTGAAACGCGATATCGAGTTG
This sequence comes from Andricus curvator, assembly GCA_932195095.1. Taxonomy (NCBI): domain Eukaryota; kingdom Metazoa; phylum Arthropoda; class Insecta; order Hymenoptera; family Cynipidae; genus Andricus; species Andricus curvator. The sequence goes on along the minus strand of CAKNYM010054163.1, from coordinate 9,709 downwards.
AAAATTTGGGAAACTAAATATGAAGCACTAAGAAACGCGGCTCTGGTCAAAGATATTATACACCTAGATGCGGCAAGTGGCGGCGGAGTGGGGATATAATTATTAGTAGGGTAGGATAAATGTAGACGGCGCTGTCGGCGAAAATCCTAACCCTCCCCGCTGTGCCTCTCTACCCGCTGAAGTATCAAACCCCTCTTAACACTTGTCGTGAATAAAATGGGCGAAAGAGGCGCTGTCGCCGAAATGAATTTCAGTAGATAATATAGTTTTCTGAAAATATTCATGATCACTAGAGCAATTCGAAGTCTGTCTTACCCGGCGATCGAGGTCAATAACAATCAATAAACAAATGAATATTTATAATTTTTTAATGAAATTAAATTCCGTTCAGATTCAACTGTAAATAATTATGAATATATATATATATATATTAGATTTTCCGTTTTATGGTTTTTGTGTAATATAATCCGTTTATTTTTGAATAATAATTATATAAAAGATAGAACTATTTGCATAATATATTGTCCAAAATTGCAGTGTAATTAACAAATTATAATTTTGGCGTGAATTTCGCTATTTTGAATAACGTAACGTAAACCACAACCGAGTGAATATATTGTTACGTTTATAACAGAATACGCCAGAATAGAAACAAGAAAAGATAACGAAAATTTTTTAATTCCCTTCAACCTCATTCAGAATTGTTTAACTTCAAACGATTTACATATCTGAAATTTTACATTCATTGACAATGAAATTGTCCTTCCATTTTCAGCAATTGAAGTTGATATGATTTGATTGGGAAAGTTTACATTTTAAACAATTTCATTTATTAAGTCTTTGTATTTAAAATGAAACAATTGCAGAATTGCGGAATTGTTCAACTTTCGATACTATTGCATTTTTAATTTTAAGCCCTTCAAATTGTGAAGTTGCACATTTTTTGTTATTTTATTTTTACGCATACTATGTCGAATTTTTAAGACCCTAAAATTATACTATTTCAACTAAAAATTCTTTCATTTTTAAACGGGTTGTATTTAAAAGTGTTAAATTGTGAACAGTCTGATTTATATGATTGACATTTTTTTAAATTTTTTATGAGTCACATTGAAAATCAAAAGATTACAATACAAATACAAAACAAGTTTGTCATTTGGTTGAAAATAATTTAAGTTTGAAGGTATAGTTCTATCATAGTTTATTATTTGGGGTCAAACGCCAGTAGGGCCGGAATTGTTCAATTTTTCAGACTTCCAATTTGACGCAATAAATAAGGATGTACACTAGTTATTTCAAGTTCAAAAATAAGCATTGTTAAAAGTAAGGGGGACCAAGGAGCAGATGGAAGGTATGAGGGAAGACCTGCGAATCAGAGATGAGAAATGGGAAAAGGAGGTGAAAGAGCTGAGAGAGAGAGTAGATGGGTTAGAGAGGGAAAGAAAAGAAAAAGAAGTTAAAATAAAACAGATGGAAGAGGAGATTAGGGCGTGGAAAGAAAGGACGGAAAAAAGGCTTGAGAAGGTGGAGGGCAGGACGGAAATGGAAATAGGAGTCGGGGGTAGCGGGGGCGAGATTAAAGGTATTTGGGAGAGTGTAGGGAATATGATAGAAGAGAAAGTGGGAGAGCGTAGGAATGAAAAGGAGGAGAGGGCGGATAGGGAAAGGATAAGGGCAATGGAGTTGAGAATGGAGAGAAAGGAGAAGGCAGACAGGAGAAATAATATTGTGATAAGAGGGTTGAAGATGAAGAGCGGGGAAGAAAGGGAGGGCGTGGAAGCGCTGCTACAGAGCATAGGGTGGAATAAAGGCAGGGTAGGGAAAGTTAAGTTGGAGGGGAGAAAGGAGAAAGAAGTGGCGGTTGTGGAGTTGGAGAGCTGGGAAGAAAAATTGGGGGTAATGAGAAATAAAAATAGGATAAAGGATAAGGAAGTTTTCATCGATCACGATTTGACGAGAAAGGAAAGGGATGTACAGAGAATGCTGTACGACAGGGCTAGGAGGGAGAGGAGTGAAGGGAGATCGGCGAAGGTAGGATATCGGAAAATAAAAATAGACGAGAAAATGTGGGTGTGGGACGAGGAGAAAGAGGTGTTGAAGGAAGTGCAGGGGAATTTGTTTCGTAGGAAGTAGGGGGGCGGGGGTAATGCAGGGTAGAGGAGTTGTGAAGGTGCTTTACTGGAACGTAGCAGGGGTAAAGAAGAAGGATGAGGAGTTCTGGAGGTATATCCAGGAATTTGATGTGGTAGGACTGGTAGAGACGTGGGTGGAAAGAAAGGAATGGGATAGAATAGAGCCAAAGCTGCCAAGGGGGTATAGGTGGAGACTCCAGGAGGCGGTCAGAGTGAAGAAGAAAGGAAGGGCTAGTGGGGGAATTATAACGGGGATTAGAGATGGATTAGAGGAAGAAGCTCACGGAGAGGTAGAGGGGGAGGGAGTGCAAATGAGGAAAGTAAAGATAGGAGGGGGAATGTGTAAGTTTGTGACAGTGTACAATAAGGATGGGATGGAAAGAATTAAAGAAAGGGTGGAAGACCTGTTAGGTGAAAGAGAAGAGGGTATGGTTGTACTGGGTGGGGACTTTAACGCGAGGATGGGGAGGGAAGGGGGCCTTTACAGGGAAGGGGAGAGCTTCGAAAGGAACTCAAAGGATAGGTTAATAAATAAGGAGGGGGAAATTCTAAGGGACTGGATGGAGGATAGAGGCTGGGCGGTGGCAAATGGTATGGCAACTGGGGACGAAGAGGGAGAATACACATACGTAGGTAAGGTGGGGGTATCGGTAATAGATTATGTAGTTATGAATATGCAAGGGTGGGAGGAGATGGAGAGATTCGCAGTAGAAGGGAGGGTAGAATCAGACCATCAGCCATTAGGGTTGTGGATAAGGGGTGAGAACGGTGGAAGGCAAGGTGGGGAAGAAGTGTCGACGGGGGAGAGGGTTAGCTGGACGAGGGAGGCGATAGAGAAATATAAGGAGCAGTTAGGGAACGTACGCTTCGAAGGGGAGACGGTGGAAGAGATATGGGAGGATTTAAAAGAGAAAGTGAAAGGGTGCGTGCAAAAGAAGGTATTCAAAAAGAAGAAGAAAGGAATGGTGAAGCCGTGGTGGGATAGGGAATGTAAAAAGATGAAAAGAAAGGTGAAGAGGAAGTATAAGAAGTGGAAAGAGGGTACTGCGAAAAGGGAGGAGTACGTAGAAATGAGGAAGGGGTTTAGATTGATGTGTAAGAAGAAAGAACAGGAAAAGGAGAAAGAGCTGGAGGAGGAGTTAGGAAATGTTAAGACAGAAGGGGACGTCTGGAAGATAATAAATAGGTTTAGGAAGCGTAGAGTAGGGATAAGCGACAAGATAGGGAGTGAGGAGTGGAGGGAGTTTTTTAAAGAATCATTTCAGGGCTCAGATTCAAGGAAGAGAGATGATGGGAGTAGAAGAACGGGGGAGGCAGAGATGGAGGAGTTGAATGACGAGGAGATAGAGAAACAGATAAGGAAGTTAAAAAGGTCAAAATCAGCAGGGCTGGATGGGCTAGAGAACGAAGCATGGCTGTTTAGTACACAAGAGGTTAGGGAGAGGCTGAAGGAGGTAGTGAAGAAAGTATGGAGGGGGGAGGGATTCCCACGAGGGTGGAGAGAAGGATTAATAGTGCCTCTGTATAAGAAAGGAGAGAGGGATAGGCAGGAAAATTATAGGGGGATTACGCTAATGAATACGGCGTATAAAGTATACGCGATGGTAGTAGCGGAGAGGCTGCGGAAGGATGTCGAGGGGAAAGGAATATTGCCAGAGACGCAGGCGGGCTTTAGGGCAGGTAGGAGTACTATCGACAATATCTACGTTCTACAGCACGTGGTGGATAGAGAATTAGCGAAGAAGGGATCGAGAGTGTACGCGTTTTTTGTGGATCTAAAAGGCGCGTTTCCGTCGGTGGATAGGGGGAGGTTGTGGGAGGCGATGCAGGAGAGGGGAGTGGAGAGAGGCCTGATCGAGAGGGTAAGGGAGATATATGAAGAAACCAAAGATAAGGTAAGAGGAGGACAGGGGATTTCGGAGGGATTCTGGATGGATAGGGGGTTAAGACAAGGGTGTCCGCTTAGCCCGACGCTTTTTGCGATTTTAATTGCGGATATGGAAAGTAAGCTGGAGGCCGGAGTGGTAGGAGGAGTCAGGATAGGAGGGGTTAGAATTTGGTCGCTAGCGTATGCAGATGACATAGTGTTGTTGGCAAAAAGCGAGGAGGCCTTAAAGGAATTGATGAAGAGGTTGAGAAGATACCTGGATAAGAACAGGTTAGAACTGAATGCGGAAAAGTCCAAGGTTATGGTTTTCAGAAAAGGAGGTGGAAGGGATAAGGAAGGGGAGTGGAAGTGGAAGGGAAAGGCGGTGCAGGCGGTGAAAGAGTTTGTGTACCTGGGCTTCTTGTTTCGGAGGAATGGCGGAGTGGATGGTCACATAAAAGAGAGAGTGAGGAGGGCAAATGTGGTGATGAGGCAGGTGTGGGGGTTGGGAAAGAAGTTATTCGCAGATGATTTTGGAAGGAGAATGAAATTGTTTGACTCACTAGTGATGAGTGTGCTATTGTATGGAGTAGAGGTGTGGGGGTGGAAGGAAAGCGAAGAGGTAAATAGGATACAGGAGAGGTATGTAAAGTGGACACTGGGGTTGGCAAGGAACACGCCTAATTATATTGTCAGGAGGGAGACGGGGAGAACGAGTGTAGGGATTCTAGCGGGGAGTCGAGCGTGTAAATATGAGGAGAAATTTTTGGAAGAGGGGGGAAGTAAGCTGGTTAGGGAGTGTTGGTGGGAGAAGGAGAACAGGAGAGGGGGTGGGAAGATGGAGGTTGAAAGAGAAAGGTATTTTAGAACGAATGGACTGCATATTGATGAATTGAGAAGGATGCATGAGGAAGGAAGGAAGGTATATGAGTTGGTTAAGAAAAACAGCATGGAGAGGGAGAAGACAGCAGGGGAAGAAAGAATAAGAGAGACAAGGTTTAATGGGAACTACGTGTGGATTATGCCAAGGGCGAGAGCGCAATATTTGTGTGAGAAAGGAGAGAAAGGAAGTCAGGAGCTTATAGCGAGGATGAGATGTGGGTGCATGGAGGGTTTCAATAGGTTTTGGCTCGATAGGGAAAAGAGGATGTGTGAACTATGTGGGAAGGGGGAGGCAAGAGTGGAGCACTGGTTGGAGGAGTGCGTGGAGGTGGAAAGGAGTGGGATAAGCATGGAGGTATTGATGCATGAAAGGGGGGACAAAAGGGCAGTAGCATGGGTGAAGGGAGTATTGGATAAGATGGAGAAGAAGAGAAGGAAGGAGGAAGAGGAATGGAGAAGGAAAGATTGTAAATAGAGGAGGAAGTAAATATAAGTAATTGTAAATATTGTAAATAGTAGATAAGTATTAGGTATTAGTCGCGGAGGCAGAGTTTGGTAATGCGAGGCAAGCAAGAAAGTAGGGACATGCGAGCGAGGCGAGGCGAAGCGAGGAAGGCAATGCGATAAGAGCGAGCGGCGTTAGATATAAGGTGTGGAAGGATGTTAGTTTTAAGGCTTAGTTGTAAGAAAATTCTGTAAAAAAAAAAAAAAAAATGGAAGTGTAAGCAAGTCAATTTTTTAAGGCCAGCAGGCTAAAAAATAAACGTTTATCTAAAAATGATTTTTAAATTTGAGGGAAATACTCCTATTATTAGGTGAACTTCAGAAAAAAATATTTCAGGTTATTCTTTTATTACTTAATTTTATTCTTTGAAGGATTCTCTACGAATCTCATTGGTACGCTTCTATTTACAACATTTTATGCAGGAATTACACAATTGTTAATTTTATTGACAATATTTTTCTTAAATACATTTTTTTTAATAAAAATAGAATAATCCGTACAACCTTAGGATTGAATAAGAATTGCGCAACTTTTACCTGAACAGAAAGAAGAAACATGTAAGCCTCTAAATGTATCAGTAAATGTTTAGTTTTTAATATTTTATTTATATATTTTGTTGTCTAAAAGACCACACTGCTCAGTTTCGTTGATGTTAATTTCAACTTTTAATTTTGTTTGAATACGGAATTAAACGTTTCAATTTTCAAAGTGTACAATTTTTAATGACGTGGCTACGTGTACAGAAATGTCGGTACGAATAGCTGAATTTTTTTTTTGTACGAATTTGAGAACGAAGGGGCTCTATGCACCGAAATTTGGGTTCGAATAGCAGGATATTTTCGGTACATTTAGTAGATTGTAGACACTTCGAATTTTTAAAGATTCATTTTCAATCCGCCACATTTTAGTTGCAACAAATTTAAACTTTTTGAGTTAAAAAAATTTTGAACCTCTGTTTGAAAGCATTATACCAAAAAAATTTTATTCTCTTTGTCAATACGAAATTCATTGATATGTTTAATTTTGCAATGGTTATTACTCTTTTAATTTTCTGTTTGTATCGTTCAGAGGGTGTACAATTTCAATCCCTTACGTCATTGTGACAATGATTTATTAAATATATTTGACCAATTAATAGCTAACTGTATATTTCATTATAGCGATCAGAGAACCAATTTTTGTAACAATTTTAATTTAACTTAAATTATAAACTATAAATATAACAGAGAATTCAATTCGCAATTCATATTGACTTACACCTTATTTACTTATTATATACCTTAATATGCAAGATAAAACAATTCGAAATTCATATTGACTTATTATACCTTATTATGCAAGATAAAAATTTGCTTTTGAAATTATAAAAATTCAAAGAATTATAGGTAGATATGACGTTTTGAAGAATAGAAAACATTTAAGGAAAAATAACAAAATCAATGGGATCTAATTTCTAACAGGAGTATCAGAAGTGCCCCGCCCTCTCGCCCGAAATATATACCTGCTTTTCTTTACATCTCCAGGTTTAATCTTTAAATTTAAAGAATGGGGTACTCGGGAAATTTACTAATGCTAACAAAAGCTATTGAGTGAAAATTTCAAGGACACTTTCCTTCATCAAGTTTTAGGTTTCTTGTTTGAATTTTAGAATTTAGAATTTAGATCTTTCAGACCAGCCAGAGATATAACTGATCCTTAAGATTTTCAAAAAAGGCACCAAAAATACTTTTCTGAGACGCTATTGATTTATACGATTCATGAAATTCTGCGTCGAATGATATATACATTGAAGAAACCATTTTTTGACACCTCATATATATAGGGGCCGTTCAAAAAATGCTGAAAAATACAAAAAAAAATTTTAACACAGCGACAAAACAGACAAATCAAATTTTGTATTCGAAATGATAATTTTTCGAGCTGGAAAAGGGAAGGGAAAAGTTCTATCGCACCCTATCACTTTCCCAGCTTTATGATTTCTTTACAAAAATTGTCAGAATTACTTATTTAAAAATGTATGATCAAAAAGTCTTTTCTATTCATGCGTCAACTTTGAATTATGTCGATGAAAACAGTTTTTCTGTTTGAAGCAGATGACTCAAATATTATAAATGAGCCATAACTTCCTTAATCTTCAACAAAGTGTATTAATATTATAGATCAATCGATTTTCCTCGATAAAGGAATCTTTTCTGTTCTTGCATCAATTTTGAATTATGTTAGTGAAAAAAGTTTAATATAAAAAATCGTGTTTTCAAATATTATGCATTACCACAGCTTCCTTACTCTTCAATAAAATGTATAAATTCTATGGGTCAATCGATTCGTCTTGAATCAACACAACTTTTCTATTCTCGCATTAACTTTAAATTATGAGAATGAGAAAATTTTTAATATAAAAAACGATTTTAAAAATATATAAATTACCATAACTTCCCTACTCTTTAATAAAATGTAATAATATTGTAGGTCAATCGATTCCTCTCGAACCAGGGAATCTTTTATATTCTTGCATCAACTTTGAATTATGCTAATGGAAAAAGTTTTACAATAAAAACCCGATTTTTCAAATATTATGCATTACCATAGCATCCTTACTCTTCAATAAAATGTATTAATATTATAAGTCGATCGATTCTACTCGAATCAACACATCTTTTCTGTTCTTGCATCAACTTTAAATTATGATAATGAAAAAAGTTTTACAATAAAAACCGGTTTTCAAAATATATAAATTACCATAACTTCCCTACTCTTTAATAAAATGTATTAATATTGTAGGTCAATCGATTCGTCTCGAACCGGGGAATCTTTTATATTCTTGCATCAACTTTGAATTATGTTAAAGAAAAAAGTTTTACTATAAAAAACCGTGTTTTCAAATATTATGCATTACCATAGCTTCCTTACTCTTCAATAAAATGTATCAATATTATAGGTCAATCGATTCGCCTTGAATCAACACAACTTTTCTATTTTCGCATCAACTTTAAATTATGAGAATGAGAACATTTTTACTATAAAAATCGATTTCAAACATATATAAATCACCATAACTTCCCTACTCTTTGATAAAATTTATTAGTATTGTAGGTCAATCGATTCGTCTCGAACCGAAGAATCTTTTATATTCTTGTATCAACTTTGAATTATGTCAATGAACAAAGTTTTACTATCAAAAACCGATTTTTCAAATATTATGCATTACCATAACTTCCTTACTCTTCAATAAAATGTATAAATTCTATGGGTCAATCGATTCGTCTTGAATCAACACAACTTTTCTATTCTCGCATTAACTTTAAATTATGAGAATGAGAAAATTTTTAATATAAAAAAAGATTTTAAAAATATATAAATTACCATAACTTCCCTACTCTTTAATAAAATGTAATAATATTGTAGGTCAATCGATTCCTCTCGAACCAGGGAATCTTTTATATTCTTGCATCAACTTTGAATTATGCTAATGGAAAAAGTTTTACTATAAAAAACCGTGTTTTCAAATATTATGCATTAC
>CAKNYM010054160.1:0-14347 GCA_932195095.1 Andricus curvator | reverse complement strand
TAAATTAAAAAAAGCAAACTAAATTTAGGAAATTATATGTAATTGTTAGATTCACATGAACGTCGGAAAGTCTTGAGGTCACAGAATACAAATTTGAGGTCAAAATTAAACAACTCAAAAATTTGACGCATATTTGGAAAATTTTACTAAATTGGTATATTTCCGTAAAAGAGAGTACGAAGGGGGTTTTCAGGGCACAGAACATGAATTTTGTGTAAAAATTCAAAAAAGCAACTTCATTTTTGGAAATTCTATTTAATTTGTAGATTTCCATGAAAGTCTGTACAAATGGGGTTTTCAAATCACAAAAACATGACTTAGGGTTTAGAATTCAAAAATTGAAAAAAGCGACCTAATTTTTTTGTAATTTGATCAAATTAGCGGATTTATACGAAAGTCAGTACAAGGGGGGTTTTCAAGTCACAGGACACAAATTTGATGTGAAAATTCAAAAATTCAAAAAAGCTAATCAAATTTTGAAAATTCTGTTGAATTAGCTGATTTTTATGAAAGTCAGTGAGAGAAGGTTTTTTGAGTTACATAACACAAATTTGGGCTCACAATTCTAGAAATTGGAGTTTATCGAGCCTCAAAATACGAATGTTCACACCAAATTTGTATTCTGAAACTCGAAAAACCCCGTCGTATTGCATATCATCGAAATTTACCCCTTTTAATTAATTTTTCAAAATTTTAGTCAAATTTATGAATCTTCACCTTGAATTCATGTTCTTTGCCCCGGAAACCCCCCTTGTACTAAGTTTCATAGAAATATACCGGATTGATAAAAATTTTTAATTTGTGAATTTTGACGCTAAATTTTTGTTCTGTGTCCCGTAGACCCCCTTAATAACGGAGTTTCATGAAAATCTGCCGCATTAATTAAATTTTGTCAATTTGACTGAATTTTTGAAACTTTGAATTTTGGCCCAAAATTTGTATTTTGAGTTGGGATTAACTAACTCAGACTGATTTTCATGAAAAGGAAAATATATATAATTAAATTTTGACAATTTGCAAAATTCAAACAGACAAGCGAAAATGAAAATTTTAAGCCAAAGAACGCACGATATAAAAAAAAAGTAAAAAGGAATAAAAACGTTGGTTTTGGAAAGCCCTATGAGATTATCATAACAACTTTTTTAATTTTCTTGAAAAATCGGAAATCCAAATTTTTATCAAAAAACGGCATTAAATGTAAAAAAATTAAATTTTCAGACAAACGACACAAGCTACGAAAAAAATAAATGAAAAGAAGCTGTTGGCCTAAAACAGAGCTACAAATTTGTAGTGAATCGTTTTTTGATAGGATACGTAGTTTCTGTTTTAAGCGCGAAAAATAACATTGAAACTAAAAACAATTGAATTTTTGGAAAAACGACAAAAGGTATGAAAAAAAATTAATGCAAAAAAGTTTTTAACCAAAAAAAAATCTACAAATTTCGCATCAATAATTTTTTGATAGGACAAAATTTGTTCACTCAAATAGGATCTAAAAACTTGTTATTAATCATTTTTAGAAAGGATAAGTAAATTTTCTTTCAATCGTAAAAAGTAAGATTAGAAATAAAAAAAAAAAAAATTTTTTGGAAAGACGACACAAGAGACGAAAAAAATGAAAAAGGAAAAATTGTTCAACCTAAAAGAATCTACAAAGTTGTTATGAACAACGGGAAAATATAAAATACAGGGAATTCAAGACATTCAGGGAATTCAAGAAATTCAAGGAATCCTGAGATTGCCTTGACTTCTGAGAATTCAAAGAATTCAGAGAATTTAAGTAATTCTGAAAATTCAAAGAATGGAGAGAATTCCAGAAATTCGAAGAATTCTTTGAATACAAAGAATTCAGAATTCCGAGAATTTACAGAATTCTCTTAATTCCCGGAATTCTCATAATAACTTAAATTCTTTAAATTCTTTGTATACCATTAAGCCATTTCCCTTTCAGGGTAGGCGTGACACTACCCGATTCGGGTAGTGTTTCTAGGTGGATAGTTTTCTTGTAGTTATAAATAACTTAAAGTTTGGGCTCACCACACCCATAATATGCCAACAGCACACAGTATTCTCGAATGGTCACCCATCCAAGTACTAACCGCGCCCAACGCTGCTTAACTTCAGTGATCTGACGAGAACTGGTTTTTTCAGCGTGGCATGGCCGTTTCTCCAAATTCCTTTAATTCTCAGAATTCCTTAAATTCCTTGAATTGTATGAATTCCTCATATTCTGTGAATAACTTAAAATTTCTGAATTCCTTGAATTCTCTGAATACCCTGAATTCTGAATACTCCTTGAATTCTATGAATTTTGTGAATTTTACGAATTCCCTGAATTCTATGAATTCCACGAATTCTATTAATTCCATTAATTCCATTAATTCTATTAATTCCATGAATTCCCTGGATTCCCTGACTTTCATGAATTCCCTGAATTCCTTGTATTACCTAAATTCCCTGAATTCCATGAATTCTCCGAATTTTATGAATTTCCAAAATTCCTTGAATTCTCTGAATTTCTTGAGATCCCTGAATTTCTTAAATTCCTTAAATTTGTGGACTTCCTCGAATTCTCGTAATTCCTTGCATTTGTGGAATTCCTCAAATTTCCTGAATCCCTTGAATTGACTGAATTCCTTGACTGCTATGAATGCCTTGAATTCTATGAATTTTGCGAATTACATGGAATTCTACGGATTCGTTTGGAACTGCTTATTCAGATATTGCCAAATAAAGTACAAATTTTATTTTTCATGATTACTCTAATATTTGTTCTTTATTTTGCATTAATTTTTTTTCTCAGCTACCCTGAAAAATTTATCATTTCAATAAATTTATATTATGAAAATTCATAATATGCATTGGTATTGGAACAGACGTCTTTTCATTGTCTTGCCTTTATAATTAAAAAAACATTGCGCATCGTATAAAAAAAACAATTTTTTCATTTAACATTTTATCGCGACTTGTGTCGTTTTTCCATTAATTTTTTATTTTTTATTTTCAACGTTATTTTTTACGATTTGAACCAAAATTACGCATCCTAGCATAGAGTGGTTCTCAGCAAATTTGTAGATATACTTTAAGCGAAAAATGTTGTTAAATAAAATGTTATTGTAGCTTGTGTCGTTTTCCGAAAATGTAATTCTTTCAGTTTCAATGTTATATTTCACGCTTGAAACAAAGAAGAAGTATCCCATCAAAAAACGATTCACAACAAATTTATAGCTCAGTTTTGATCAACAACTTTTGTCTATTTATTTTTTTCGTAGCTTGTGTCGTTTGACTGAAAATTTAATTTTTTTATTTTCAATGTTGTTTTTCGATCAAAATTTGGATTTCCGATCTTTCTAGAAAATTTAAAAAGTTGTTATGATAATCTTATTGGGCTTTCAAAAAGAAACGTTTTTTTTTCTTGACTTTTTTATATCGTGCGTTGTTTGCCTTAGATTTTCATTTTGGCTTGTCTTTTTGAATTTTGCAAATTGTATAACTCTCATGATTTACTTCTTATCGAAAAAAGTCGTAAAGATAAACTGTTCAACTTTCCGAGCGCTGATAATAGCTGTACATAGAATTTTCAAATACAAAATAAATGTTCTTGAAATTTTTTTAAATGCTCTAACTTTTTGAATTTTCACGAAAAAGGAATTGAATTTTCAAATGGGAAAAATAATTTGCTACAAAAAAAAATCTGCTATAGAAGACGAATTCTCAAGAAAATACATTAATCTTCTACCAAATAGTTGAGCTTTCAACTTGCGAAGAAAAAATTTAGAACCACGAATAGAATAGCTACATTTGTAGATAAAGAGATTGATTTTTAACCACAAAAACGAATTTCCAACAGAATAATTCAATTCTCAAAAAAATAGCTTGATTTTTGAGCAAAACGTTTGATTTTCTACCAAAGTAGTTGAATTTTCAACCAAAAATATAAATTTTCTACATAGCAGTTAAATTTTCAATAAAAGATATGAATTTTTAACTAAGAATAGGAATCTTCAACCAAGAAAGGATTTTTAATTTCAATCTCAAATAGATGAATTCAACAAAAACAGACAAATTTTCAACAAATGTTGATTTTCTAACAAAAAAAGATATTTTAGTCAAGAGAGAACAAAAATTGTATCCAAAATGTTGATTTTTCAAACCAAAAAGAATAAAATCGTCAACTGAGAAGATTACTTTTTGATAGAAAAAAATTCATTTTCTCATGAAAACCAAAATTTTCAACAAAACACATGAATTTCATACCAAATAGTTGAATTTTTCACTCGCAAAGCAATAATTTTCAATTAAAAATGGGATAGCTACGTTTTCAGGCAAAAAAGAGCAATTTACAACAAAAAAGATACATTTTCTCGAAAAAAAAAAAATTAATTTTCAACCAAATAATCTAATTTTTTTCCAGTTTGTTGAATTTTCAAGTCAAAAGGACGAATGTTCTACAAACAACTTAAATTTGCAATCAAAGATAAGAATTTTCAAATTCAACTAAAACTATTAATCTACAACTAATGAAATAAATTTCTAAGAATGTAGTTCAACTTTCAACCAAGGAGTTCAATTTTCCACTCAAAAAGATACATTTTCAACAAAAAATGTAATATTTAATAATGCAAACAAAAAAATTTGAATTTGAATTTAAAAATTGTTGAATTTAACGCAAAAAGACGAATTTTCAACAAAACGCATAAATTTTTAAGCAAATAGTTAAACTTTCTATTAAGAGGATTAATTTTTCACAAGAAAGAACGAATTTTGAACAACATACATGAATTTTCAAATAAATTGTTGAATTTTGAACTAAAAAAAAAATAAATCTTCAACCACAAATCGGACAGTTCAAATATCAAATTTTTACAAAGAAAGGTGAAATTCATAAAGGTTTCATTTTTTTAAATTTTACCTTTTCAGTAACGCTGGAAGATATAAGGAAATATTTTTTTGTAAAAATTACCCTCAAATCTCCCAGAACTTTTTTTCGATATTTATAGAAATCTTCTAAAAAGTTTTCAAAACCTATTTTCTGTATGAATTAATTTTTTGAAATAAAAAGAATAAAAAAATTTCCCTGGAATCTTAAATAATTCTTTTCATTCTCTTGAAACATTCCAAAATTCTCAAAAAGCTACTGAATTTTTTTCGGAAGTCTTAAGAAAAAACTTTATTTGCTTGAAACCGTTAAAAATTTATAGGTGGCTTTTTTCAAAACATTTAAAAATCTAAATATTGTAACTTTTTTTAAATCTTTTGAAATTTTTAATTTTTCAAACCTGCTAAATATCTTTGGAATTGACTATAATTCTTCTTAAATGTTTTAAAAAATCCTGCAAAAAAAAGTCTAAACTCTTACAAATTATATTTCGATAGTTTTTGAAAGCTTATGAGATTGTTTAAGTTACTCTTTTGAAGTTAATTTTCTCAATACAAAATTATTTTGAATTTTGCTAGGAATCTTATTTACTTTTTCTTATTCCCCTGAAACCTTTCACAATTCTTAACCTTCCATATCCTAAACACACACGCTTTTTTCTACAAATTTATAATCTTGCAAAATTGAAAAATGTTGCTTTAAATGAATGGGTAGACTTAAATTTATCTTCCAGGGATTTCGAATAATTTCTACTGTTTCTACTTATTTTACTACAATTTTACGATTTCTAATGATTTCTAATGATTTCAAAGGATTTCTACAGATTTCAACAAATTTTAAGAGATTTGAGGATCTTTTTATAGATTTCGATTAAAGAGATTGATTTTCAATAGCAAATGGAATAATTATATTTTAAGTAGAAAAAGTTCATTTTCAACCAAAAAATAAATTGCTAAGTAGTTCAACTTTCAACCAAGCATATAATTAATAAAAATAAATGTCTTTTCCCATTTGAAACAATTAAAAGTATCAATTTAGTTATTTATTATGCACATACGAACAATTTGCTACTGTCTAAGCAATCAAAACTGATTGAACAATAGTAAGTTAGTTAGTTTTAATGCGGATGGGAAGCCCATGAAGAGCTCCCCTGGCGCTCAAGCTATAAAGCCTACTGTGCCACACCCTTACTTATTCACTCTCAGCAGTCGAATCGAAACCCCTTGACGAAGCCCAATATGTCGACCACTGATCGCGTTGCAATTTCCTCTGTTTTCATAAAATGGGCCACGAGGGTCTCTTGCCTGAGCCTAGCTAATGCCGGGCACTGGCATAATACATGCAGGGATGTTTCGTCATCCCTGCCGCACTTCCTGCACTCTGTCGTGGGGTTATACCCCAGTTCGTGCATATTATAGTTCAAGTGGTTGTGCCCTGTTAAGGTCCGTACCACTGTCCTTATATCTTTCTTGGGTAAACCCAGGATTTCCCTAGCTCTGCCCATCCTATAGGTATGGCCCAGGATGGATTTCGCCTGACGGCAACCCTGGGTTTGTTTCCAGCATTCCCGGTGTTTTGTTCTGATCCAGCTTTTAATGGCCATTCCGACACAGTAAGATGCTTTTCTCAGTACTGGTTCCGGTCCTATGTAATCGCTCGCTGCACCGCGTTTCGCTAACTGGTCCGCCTTTTCATTGCCCTTAATCCCTGTGTGACCAGGGACCCATATGAAAGCCACTTTGTGTTTTTTTTCTGCAAATTGGTTTAATGCATTTTTGCATTCCCAAACCAGTTCTGATGTTATGCCTGGTTTCCCTATTGCAGTTAGTGTTGTTTGGCTGTCCGAGCAGATCGTAATCTGTCTGCCAGCAGCGTTTTGCTCTATTAGTGTTTCAGCACAGCGAAGGACGGCCAGGACCTCCGCTTGAAAGACAGTAGCGTGTTGCCCAAATGTGATCCATATCCCTTTCCCTCTCCTGCTGTCATAAATTCCTGCGGAAAGCTTTGGCGAAGTTGGAGCGTTTTGTTATTTTATCTTGCCTCATCTGTAGAATCGGCAGTGTGCTGATATCACTCGGGAGTCTAGATAGGCCAGGCGGCCCATCGCGTGTGCCGCTCTAGCGGTTATCGCAACATGTAGGGGTTCCTCACAAAGCATGAATCCTATCGCCGCTGTGGGCGCAGTCCTAATTGCTCCAGTCAAACCCCTAAATGCTAGGGTTTGTAATCTTCGCAGCCTGTCCTGCATTGTTTGAAGTTCCACCCGTGGCCAACAGACCTCGGCCGCATGTAGGAGCCTGAGTTTTAAGACAGCAGAGTAGAGTCATGCCAGCATTTCAGGCCCTAGCTCCCACGTCAACCAAAAGGCTCTCCTGCACATCCAAACAGTCATGACAAATTTCCCGCATTGGGTCTCCAGGTGCTTTGCCCAGTTTAGCTTGCCATCCCGGATTACTCCCAGATATTTAAATGAATCTGAAAACGTCAGCTTCCCACCACAGAATACAGGAGCGTCAACTTTCGGAACTTTATAATTTCTCCTGAAAATGACCAGATTGGTTTTTTCCGGATTTACCGAGAGCCCTGAGATATCGCACCAGAGCTCTACCATGCGCAGCGCCGACCGATCAGCGTTTCCAGATGAGCCCCCCTGACTAGGATTACAAATTCATCCGCATATCCCTTACTAGGCCTTCACCCCATCTGGTTTCGAGTCTTCTTTGGCGTAGTATGCTTCCTATCCAGCATACTAGCTGGTCCGGCACGCCATATCTCAAAGCCTCTCGACAGATGACTTCTGGAGGAGTATTGCTGGAACCACACTCTATATCCAAGAAAGCTCCAATTGTGCGACAACAGCATGAAGCGCAGTTTCTACCAAGCAGCCTGCCTGGGGAGCATGCTGCCCTCTATGCAGCGGGGAGGCCAAGAGCACCTCATCCCTAATGTATCTCTCGACCAGCTTTTCCAGCGTCTTGAAGATAAAAGACGTTAGGCTGATTAGTTGAAAATCTTTGACAGCAGTGTAACCGTTCCTCCCAGTTTTGGGTATGCAGGCCACTCTGCGAACCTTCCATGCTGATGGCACGTGTTTAAGGGCTATACTTGCCCTAAATAATTTCGTCAGAGGAGGGAGCACTAAATCCATGCCTTTTTGTAAAAGCGCTGGATAAATGCCATCTGCCTCTGGTAATTTGAAGGGAAAGAAGGACCCTACGGCCCATTCCACCTTTTTATAATCAGCGACTTTAGCGGCGGAATTCCAGTCAGCCCTTTCCACACCTTGACCCCGGCCTTCCTCCCCTTGGTCGGTTCGGATTCGCTGAAAACCCGGGAAGTGAAGTTCCATCAGGTGATTCAGCGTTACTTCTTCATCTTCGACAAACTCACCATCATCGATCCTTATGAGCCCGAGGCGAGCCTCCGGATTTTTCGCGAGAATCTTGTTGAGCTTTGCTGTTTCCGGAATGTTTTTCAATTCCTCGCAGAAGACCCTCCAATCTTCCTGCTTATACTTCCTCACGTTTTTCTTGTATTCACACTGGACCATCTTATAGATGTCCCAGTCCGAAGGCAATTTAGTTCTATTTGCCCTATTGCACAACATTCTTGTCTTTTTACGGAGTTTCTCCAGGTGGGTGTTCCACCATTCTGCTCCCTTCCTAGAATTGATTGTGCTTGTAGGATAATTGTTCTCATATGATTTTGTCAGAGCCCTTCGCAGAAAATCCGCGGCGTGCTCCAACTCATCAATAATGCCATAGCTTCTGGGGAATTCCGCAAGCCTTCCTTTGAGTTCCTGTTTATATGAGTCTGAAAGAGACTCCTCATCGAAGACTCTCCAATCCTTTACCCTGCTCCTCAGTGCACCTGAACATAGAGTCAAATCGAGAATATCACTCCTGTTCTTAGTCTGGAATGTGGGAGTATCACCCCGATTCAGAATCTTCAGCTCTGTGCCCGCTATCTATTCAATTAAATCTCTCCTTCTGTTATTGATGTTTGTGCTTCCCCACACCGTGTGGTGAGAGTTTGCATAACAGCCCAACAGCAGAGGGATCTTGGTCTCTTGACAATACTGAATCAGAGTCTGAACCTCCTTGGAAGGCGAAGGACCCTCGGCGTCGCCAGGGAAATAAGCCGAGGCAATAAATACCTCTAGCCTCTCTCCGTTACTGCCCCTGAGTCTCACCTTAATAACAGTGAGATCTCTAGAGCAGAATTTACGCACCAAGATCGCATCCATACCCTTGACGGCTATGCATGCCCTTGGATTTCAACCGCGTGGCCCCTAATATATGGAGCAAAATCCAGCCACAAATCCTTTCCCTGTATAACCAGGGTTCTTGGATAAGGGCGATCCCTCCCCGCACCACAGACATGCGTCTCGCTAAAGCCGCCCAGGCGCCTCTGCTGTGGTGCACATTAATCTGCCTAATGGAGATTTTCGTCTCAGCCATTGAAAGGCTAGTTCGGGGAATCAAGGGCTCTGACTGAAGTATCGGGAAGACCAACGACTAGAATCCAATCTCTCCCCTTCGGCCTGGATACCTGCCTGCGGAAAACACCTTCCACGAATCAGTTCGTAGAGACGCGTTCTGAACACTCAGGCGCCTCAAAACGGTCGCCGAACTCTCGGGGTTGCCGGCAATCAGTACGGTCGCTCTGCGATACCTTCCCAGACACTTCGTCCCCTTGACTCCAAGTTCAGACCTTCTTTAAGCCTGAACATAGGGGTTTTCTCCAAAATCCAGTCTCGCGACCAGATGTCCACGGCCTCCACAACGATGGCCCCCGACCTAATGAAGATGTCGGTGAATGTGGGGGCGCTTTCCTCGCGAGGTAACGCGTCAATCCCTTTTGAGATTTCATCCCTCAACCTGTGAAAATCTTTGAGAGTTAGACAGTTATCAGGATAACCCGACGCAACGACAACTCTCACCAGGGCGTTGTTGGCCACCTGCGTGAAAGTAAGGCCCTGTGTTATAAGGTCATTCTGCTGTTTCAAATCCCCGTTTGGGGCAGTTTCTCCGAAGCCTTTCTTCCTCTTGCCTATAGAATAAGCCTTAGGAGTTGCTCCGGGTAAAGTTTCCGCAGCCACTGCCCCCTGTGAGGAGGCTTGGCTGCTGCTTGCGAGCCGCGCATTACGATCTCTCCTTCTTTGTGCTCCGCTACGGTGCCTCTTCCCTACTGAGAGTTTCGTGAGCTGCACTTCCAGGGCTTCGACATAATTGTCTCCACCATCTTCACTATTTCGCACCACCTCTGGAGGGTTGCCCCGTACGGAGCCTTCCTCTTTTGGCGGTGGGTTGGATGAGGGACCCGAAACGGATCCCTCGTCGTTTATGTTTGGTTTTTTAAGTTTGTTTGGAAACATTTCTGTCCCACGAGAAGCTAGGGAAATAAAAAACTTCCCCCACAGAGCCTCGCTTGCAGGGGGCGGGTCTAAATACTATGGGATTCGACCTGGTGTCCCAAAGTCTCCGCTAAGACACCTCCTTTGACACCCCCGCCTGAACACCTCTGCTGAGGGGGGCAGGCCGGGGCGTTCAAGTATTTGTTGACCCTGGTGCCATTCAGCTCTCAACACGGTGATCACATCTCAGCTTGGGAGCATGAGAACTTGCGCTCTTGATATTACAGTGGGCTTTGCCATTACCCCCTGGAAGGATCGCTCCTTGGTATAACTCTCACCGATCAGAGTCCGTCAGTTCCCCAGAGTAGCCACACCTCGCGATACGGCCCCTCAGGTTCACCTATTTCGGATCGGTGGTCAATGAGCCCCGTAAGCCCTCCCGCCAGCTACAAGGTCCCGCGTTCCCTAGGGAGGGTGATTGAACAATAGTACACGGAGAAAAATGGATGGTTAAAGTTAGAGGGTCAAAATTTAGAGAGCCAATCCATTCTTCTAGATGGTCTAAAGAGTCTTTCAGAATTTTTTCGACATAGTCTGAGAGACTCTTATTTTATGGCCAGTCGGAGTGTTGTAAGAAGGTCAGACTCACTATCAAGGATAATCGAAGTATCCTTTCGGGATGGTCGATACGATCATCTTGTTTTCACTCATTTTGAGCTTCCACGGAAGAGCAAATGACCCATCGCGGAGGGCCAACCTGATAAATTACCGTTGGCGTGTTTATTTAAAATGAATAAATGTGTAAGTCAAATGTTCGCAACAAATAATAAAGGTGAAGTGCATACGAATATTAGGAATGATTGTAAAATCATATTTAAGGGCATGCTCTACGGTGACCACGTGACCAAACCAGTCCTCGGTTATGAATTTTTTTTTTTGGTGTTCACCATGTCCAAACGCAATGATATATCGCTCTCAAAATTTGGAATATAGGAAATGGGACAATAAATTGCGTTTGTATATTTAGTTTGAGTAATAACTTTGAAAAAAATTATTTATGTCAAAAATAAATGTGTAATATTATTTTCATTTTTTTTTGGTGCTCACTACGTCCACACGGATTGATATATCGTGTTTAGAATTTAAACGATTAAATAAAAAGCACTAAAGAACGTTTGTATACATCAATATGTTTATAATTTCAAAGAAATTTCATTTATAAATTAATAAAATAGGATATTACCACTAGAGTCGAGCACTTTGCAGGTAATGTTTGGTTTGCTGAATTTCAGATTGTTTGATTCGCGTATGCTGATAACTGACACAAATTTTGGACTAAATCGTCTAAACAATTTTAAATATCAATATACACAATAACATTTGCACATTTGTTGCAAATCAAAAAATAAGTATCTGCACACACGTAACCTGTCATTATTTTTGGAGCATTTTTAGCAATTTCTAGCGGAGAAAAAAAGAAGCTTTCAACGTCGGTAAAGTAGAGATCACATGACCAGGCTCGGTTATGAAATTTTACACATTATTTTTTACATGGATAATTTTTTTCAAAATTATTGCTGAAACTAAATATACAAACGCAATTTATTGTCTCATTTCCTATATTCCAAATTTTGAGAGCGATATATCATTGCGTTTGGACATGGTGAACACCAAAAAAAATTTCATAACCAAGGACTGGTTTGGTCACGTGATCACCGAAGAGCATGCCCTTAAGATGAAAAATATATTCCTTTCTATAAAAATTAAAATCTATCATTTGTTTTTAAGGAAAACCCCTAATAAATAATTTAAATTTTACTTCACAAGTCCTTCTTGTGAGCGAAGAATTATTTTTAATAACTTTACTCTTATTATTTGCGGTGAAAAATTGCTTTTCACATTTCATACTTTCAAATTAGCGCACCAACCTCAAGCAATCCGGTTGTCGACGCGATGCATGCAGGGTGAAAGGACACGAGACTTGGGAGCACCGTGGTTTAGAGCAATTTCGGAGTGAGAGAATGACATTGAGCCGTTCAGCGTCACATTTGCTGTTTATTGAACTTCAACATATTTTTAACAAGTTTGAACTGCTTTTTTGATATTTCTTATATGCGCGGAGAGTGAAGTGCATAAGAGAGAACGTCAAATTTGATGCTTCCAAGGGATTTAAGATAAAGGCGTAACTGGACGTTCAGCTATCAATTTGTTGTCACCGTGTCATTTCAAACTGAAAATGTGCAAAAAATTTCAGCATTCACTGATGATGCAGAAAGTAACGAGATACGGGATATTAGTTTCTGAATTCACTTCAGTGTTTGAAATCTTACAATTCTGTGTGACACTGTGACACGGTGATTCAGTAATGACCGTGTCCTTAGCCTTTCGTGCTCCCAAAAATATATTGTCAATTTGAACTGTTTTTGCATGTCAAATTATGTCTCATACACCTCACTCTGTACAAAGAATAAAAAATGCTTTCAGAATTCATGTATTTCATATAAATTTTCAGGTTTTATAGGTTCCACTTAATTTTATAATTTCCAATCTCTTATAAGAGAGAGACACGAATAAGTGGGAAAATGACAGCAAATATAGAAAATGTAGGATAATCAAATGGACTTCCTAAGATGGCCTGGTCGACTGTCCGAGGAGATCAAGTCGACTATCTGATATGACCAAATCAACCTTCTATGAATAGCGAATGGACCCTTTATAATGATCAGTTCCACCATCTCTCATGATTGGTTCCACTATCTATGACGCTTGAGTCGATTTTCCGAGATGATCAAGTTGAAAATCTGAGATGATCGATTTGAACCTCTTGTTTTAATCTTCTAGAGATAGTCGCTTTAGCCATCTTCAAGGTCTATCCTATAGTTTACCCTGCAATATACTCTGTCTGCACATCTAGATGTCTAAATGGACCTTCAATTTTTCTTCGTGTAATGGAATATTGTTTTAAGTAAAATAGTTAAATTTCCAGTTAAAAAATGAATATTCAACTCAGAAACAACGATTTTTCAACAAAATAGTTAAACTTTTAACAAAGAGAATCTCAACAAAAAAACTGACTTTTTAACAAGATCTTTTATTTTTCCAAAACTAGAGTAATTTTTAAGCGAAAGAAATGAATTGTTAAAGAATGCAATATAAGATATTTCACACAAAACAGATTTTAAATTTAAATCAAAAACAGTTGAAGTCAGCCAAAAAAGATGAATTTCTCACAATATAGTTGAACCCTCAACTTAAAAGATGAATTTTCAACAGAACAGCTTACTTTATAACCAAGAAAATTAATTTTAGCCACAGTTGGGTCGTAACTTCTTACAGGGAACTAAGTTACATAAAAGGTACGTTATTTGTAACTTTTAGAGTAACTTTGTTACTTTTTTAAAAAGTGACTTGTAACGTAACTTAATTACGATTTTTTCAGTAACTTGGAACTTTAATGACACATGACATGCCACATGACACGCCATGACACATAACGTTACATGAAATGGCATGACATGACACATAGCACGACAAATGACACATGAGATGACATGGAATAACATGATACAACACAAGACATGACATGGCATTTCATGTCGTGTTATGTGCCATGTCATGTATCATATGTCATGCCATGTGTCATGTCATATTTTGTCATTTTGCGTCATTTTATGTCATGTCTCGTGGCATGTAACACATGACATGATATGTAACATGTCATGGCACATAATACGACATGACATGACAGATGACATGACATAACACATGACACATCAAATGACATGACATGATCATGTGTCATGTCGTTGTCATGTCGTGTCTCAATTAGTATTTCATTCCGCGTGTCATGTCACGTGTCATCTCATGTGTCATCTCATGCGTCATGTCAAGTGTCATGTCAACTGTCATGTAAACTGTCATGTCATCTGTCATGCTTCATGTCATGTGATGTGTCATGTCATGCCATGTCATGTAATGTATCATATAATGCCATGTCATGTGTCATATCATGTGAAGTGTCATTGTCATGTCATCTAATGCCATGTTATAATATGCGTCATGTGCCATCTCATGTCATCTGTGATGTCATGTAATGTTACATATCATGTCAT
>CAKNYM010054156.1:120502-130782 GCA_932195095.1 Andricus curvator | reverse complement strand
AAAAAATCGGGAAATTTTGTTGAAAAATCGGGAAATTTGCCAAAAAAAGTACCTCTGTGGGGTCCCTCCGCTCCCCCCACCCTATAATTCCCACTTAACCCAATCCCCAATGTTTGTTGGGGGGAGAAGGATAATATTCCGATAGTATTTTCCATTTTGGAATGTTTTCGTTTTTTTCAAATATCTCGATAATGAACCATGGGATTTCGATAAAATTTGGAGGGGAGGTAGAGGACATCATAAAGTACCATTTGGAAAAGTAAAAATTCTACATTAATGGACAAGGTTATTGATATAGGCTAGCATCATGAGGACTGTGGGCAGGAGCTTCGCACTCCACGGTTTCGCGTTGTTGGTTTGTGACAGGGACGAGAATTGCAGGTGGTTCACCCCGACATTGTTCATGTCACCTTCATACTCACCATTACCGCCGTCGCTCGTAGCGCCATTATGAAAATCTTGGGTTTAATGTGCTGGAAAAACCTCCACGACGTACTCTGCCTCTTCAATTTCACACGGGGTACTATCATGAGGACTGTGGGCAGGAGCTTCACACTGCACAGGTTCGCATTGGTGGTTTGCAAGAGGGACGAGAATTTCAGGTTCTGCATGGCCGACATTGTTCATGTCACCTTCATACTCACTATTGCTATCGTCACTCGCAGCGCCGTGATAAACATCTTCGACTTCATGTTCTGGAGGAACCTCCGCGACGTGCTCTGCCTCTTCGATTTCACGACTGTCCCCGAGAGAGTGTCGGACAAATAAGCCACGTGAACATCGTGGACGTTGGTCCAACTTATCCCTTCGTGGTAATGAGTCTCTTTCGTTATATGGAAAAAGACCAGAAATTGGCAGAAATCGGCAATCTTTATTTTTGTCAAAGAAAACATGAGGAAAGAATTGACAGTGTTTGTTTACAACAGAAGTCAGTTCGCGAAGCACTCCTGCAGGCAAGTCTTGCCCGTTGCACCTAGTGTCACAAATCGGAGCGAGAGCATTTCGCAAGACCTGTCCCGCTGGAGTTGTTGGTGAAGCAATGCATTGGACGACTTCATGCACGGTTTTTTCGGGACTAACATAGCAAATGCTATGCAACGTTTCCCTACGTTTACTCGCATATGAAGCACGTTGATCCAAAACGGATCTCTGCAACATGTTCATCAAGACTTCTTCTCCCTTTGCAAACTTTACTTCAGTAATGGCACGCATGTACCCATACAAGGCAAAGGCAATAACTAAAAGTTTTGCTAATCGGGTACGGGGATGAGAATCTAGAAACATGGAACCTCCATCCTCAGTTTCATGAGATAGGAAATGAAGCACTTCAATCGTGAGGGTACAAAAAGTTTGGCCTTTCACACAGAGCCGTCATTTTAAGACTTTTGTACATTTTTTCAAACGATTTTGCTCCATTTGTCGTTAAGTCCTTCATGAGTGGCATTATCGAACCCTTTGGCGCATATTTCCACTTGACGTAATAACGAACAAGCAGCTGATTATAGAAGGTATACGCAATCTTTTGTTTGGAGGGCAAGGGTTTTTTTGCACGATCATTAATGACAGAAATGATGTTCTCTAATGGTGCGACAAAATGCTCTTTCAGGAACTCATCGTATGTTCCGTCTACGCCGCCAAACATGACCAGCATAGAAAGACGTGTAGTAGAGTCAAGGGGGCCAAAGATAAAGTCCTTTATGCTAGCTGTCCAATTAGCAGCAAAATCATCTCTGGAAATCCATTCAATGGCCTTCTTAACGCTGCGGAAGAAATGGCTGAGTTCTATTCTTATTTCTGAGTGTACCATAAGATCATCTACATTATTCTCCATCATGGAAGCGTAATTTTTCGCTGATATCGCAAGCATGGAAAGACTTCCATCTAAGGATCGATTCATATGGTCATCAGAGGATTGATTCCTATCGCTCAAATAAGAATAGCCAAAATCGCAACAGATTTCGGAAGCCCAGGCAAAGCCCTTTTCCTTGGCAAAAGTCTTAAATGCTGTGTTATACGACTTGCCCTTGCACACACTAGGATGGAAGTCGCAGTGACGATCTAAGGGTTCTCTTTTGGACGCACCCACAATTGGCGAAATATTAACTACAAAGTGGCTAGCTCCTTTGAGTTTGCATTTAGTGTATACCTGAAAATTAGGACCTCGTTTCCTGAGCTCGCGAGTATTGTCGCACATTTGATATGGGAGCTTGGCAAATTTCGGATCTGGACGGATTTCCAGTGCTACATCGATGATGAGGGTATTAAATTTTGCATCCGGAAGGAATTCCTGTTGCAATGTTTGAAGCAGGACTTCTAAATCGTACGTTTTACCGTTCTCGTTAATTGAGAAGCATACATGTTCTAGAAGGTGCACATTTTTCTTAAAATCTTCCTTCTCAACATCAAGTAAGGTAGCAAATCGTTCCCACAGGTGCCTTGCCACGTGCAATTTTAGACCGCTTTGATATATATCCGTGACGTGGCAATTTTGTATGTGGGATCGACCAGTAGTATCCTGTCTGTCAGCCCTCTTCAAACATTGCAATACTACGCCATTCATAAAATTACGAACTATGTCTTTAGGAGGTTTACTAGCGTCGCGAAGCCCTATGAAGACATATATGGTGCTACCATTGTGGAAACCTAAAGGCCCAGAATACCATCGGCAAGCAGCACTGTGAGTCAATCCCGCTAGCTGGACAGTCGCATTGTACTTTGCTTGTTGCAAATGGTCTGGCCGATTATTAATTTTAAAATTCCCGGACATACGGAAAAGATTCGACAGCGTTTCCGATAAGCAATGCATGCTGTCGTAATCGGGGAGGGTAAATTGAAGATTCGCTTCTTGATCGCGTTGTCAAACAGTAGCCGTAAACGGCAAATCAGACATCGAATCTACATCTTCGGCAATTGTAAGATTTCTCTCTTCATCGACATCACTATACATGTTTTTTTTGTTTTTTTTTGTAATTAAAAATAAGGATCACTATTATAAACCAAAGAACCTATTATGTCTAGAGGCAGCTCGACTCCTCAATGGCCCCTAAGAAGGTGAGATCCGTCCGAGCACCGCCTCTTCTCGGCCAACCTGGGTCGAAGAAGAACAATGCAGCCTTGCGAAGAATTGAACAACAAAATAGTCGCTGGAATAAAAAGAAGAAAATGCCTAAGAGAAGAAAAAGGGGAATATAAAAAAAACGTTTTTCGCAACGTTTAAAGAACTTTTCACAATCCAAACCATCAGTGACAAAGGAAAAAGTGAAGAGGACGTATGTAGAATGAAATAATTAGAAAATAATTATAGTACAGTTTAGTAAATAAATATAGTAGAAACTGGTGAATTGATCCTTTCATGTTTTTTTGCCAACAGAAATTTTGGCACGCTGTTATTGACGATGGGGCAGTCAAAATGAACATTGTGAACGAGGTATGCACCGTGCCTGCCTATAAAAAGCTACCGCCCATGCTGGCACGCATCCAGCAGTTGTCGCGTAAGCGACTGACCCGGTTCCCGAGGAGCGAATCCACCGTTCGGCATAGAATCAGACGGTAATCTGTGCAACTTGCACTTCTGAATGCCGCAGAGGACGAACAATTTTCCCACTTGGTTCACTCAATAGAACTCCGTATGCTAAAACTCCACGGCTTGGAACCAAGCCCGGAGACAATGCTGCACAGGCAGGACATTGGAACTGCCAGGTGGGGAAAAAAAAGGCCGCCAACCGACACACTGTTGATCACGAATCGTGCCCGGAAGCTGAATCTGGGAACGTGCTACTCCTACGAGTATTTCCGAGTAAGTGCCTCATGGAGAATAGTTCTTGAAGAATTATATATTGTTAATGAATTATTTTCAATGAAAATAGACGAACTGTCTAATAAGTGTTCGATCCCCACATTACAACCTAGTCTAGCCACTGAAATGAACAGAGAGTGCTTGTCGCGTCGCACAGTGTAGCCAAAAGCACTTTTTGTGGACAAAAGTCTGTCTACAACCCAATTTTCAATGGATTTTGAAGTTTTTTTAAGGCCGTAAGGCTTTCGGGTATATTGGGTCGGTGCGAGAATTTTAATTTGGCTAAACTAAAATTTTTTATTTAACAACAATATTTCCAAACAAATTCACATTTTCAACATTATTCCACGAATAGAGCCAAGTTTTTTCGCGGAACCAACTAAAAATGTATCGTTAGTGACTCCTAGCTGTAATTTTTTTCAAATTGGAAAAAAAGTATTAATTTTTCAAACAATTTTCATGCATCAATGCACATTTTTGACCATTTGTACATGAATAGACTCTATTTTTTCTTGCGAAATTAACTAAAAATGTATTTCCAATGGCTCTTTGCTATGATACTTTGCCTACAGTTAAGAAAAGTTAATTATTCAAGCAATTTTGGTCACTTTTGCAGGAGTAGGTTTCTTTTTTTTGTGGAGGAAGTTAGGAATGTCTTACCAATGACTCCCTGTTGGCTTGTTTCTTCAATTCACAAAAATTGTTCATGATGTAAACAATATTTATATAGAAATGCACATTCTGACCATTCTTTGATAAAAAGTATTAATTTTCTTGGCGGAATCAACAATAAATGTCTTGCCAATTATTCCTTCTTGTAATATTTTTCTAATGAGGCAAAGGTTTTGAGTTTTTCAACAATATTTATAAACAAATTAACAGTTTGACCATTTGCGTGTATTAATGAAAGGTTTGAGTTAGAATTTTAGTGAAAGTGTTATGAAATTATATTTTTCACAAGGCAATAAGGAGTCATTGGTAAGACATTTCTAGCTTACTACACGAAAAAAATAAGCGCATTCCTGCAAAAGTGACCAAAATGTACATTTCTTAATAATCATTGTTTAAATAATTAACTTTTCTCAACTATCGGCAAAGTATCCCAGCAAAGAGCAATTGGAAATATATTTTTAGTTCATTCCGCAAAGAAAATAGAGCCTATTCTTGTAAGAATGGTCAAAAATGTGCATTTATTTATTAAAGTTGTTTGAAAAATCAATATTTTTGTATCAATTTGACCAAAATTACAGCTAAGAGTCAATAACCATACATTTGTAGTAGGTGAAGCGAAAAAAATTGGCCCCATCCGTGGAATAATTTTAAAAATGTGAATTTGCTTATAAATATTGTTAAAATAATTACAAGTTGTTGTTAATTTGAAAAAAATGACCGCAAGGAGTCATTGGCAATACATTTTTGGTCGATTCTGCAAAAAAGTGGAGCCTATTCATTGTGGCATACAAAAACTGTGTATTCGTTTATAAAAATTGTTTAAATAATGCTGCCAAACAGCAGATATTTTTATATGATCATAATCAGGCATGTATTTCTCTTATATTCTGTGTAAAAACTGTGAATTTCAAAAATTAATCATTGCAAATAACAAAAAATGTCTTTTGTTCATTAATTTGTTTCAAACATTATAAAAAACTTTTTCCACTCTAACGTACGATTAACAGGAAGCCATACGGTAATTCAAAAAGAAAAAACATCAAAATCCATTGAAAATGGGCCTGCAGACAGACTTTTATCCACAAAAAGTGCTTTTGGCTACACTGTCCGTCGAAGTGGAGACACAAGGCGGACTGGACAGAAGCAGTACAGCGCCATACATCCTCTCATTAATTATATCTTTATTTATTGTAGGTATCGTTCTTAGCCAGACTTTACTTTTTCCAAGAGGAGACGAAGAATTAAAGAAAGAAGGCTATCGAAATCTGGATAATGAGGGATGTGAAGCTGCCATGCGTGGTAAATTTATCATACAGGAAAAAAAGAAACTCGTACAGTGGCTGTGCCTCTGTTATAGAGACACAGCTCAGTTTTTAACCGCTGAATTCGCCAGAAGAACGGCCGAAATTCGGGTGAGTTTTCAACACATTAAAACAATCTTTTCAACTAATCATAAGAAATAGTAAAAAATAAATTAAAAATAATTTAAAAAATTATAAATGCACCAGCCCGCCAAACGCTATATTGCAATGTTACAAATTCAAGGAAGAAAAAGAATTGTAAGAAACTCGAAACGGAGTAAATAAGGAAAGGAAAAACAAAAGAGAGTAGCACTATTTGAATGTTAAAATTTTGCAATACGTCAGAAACGTTTTTTCATTATTTTCTTTATAATTTTCCGTAAACGGCTTACGCGTGATTGAAAATTTTAATGTTAGTTTTTTAAACCAATCGGTATAGTTCTTACTTAGCTCTTGCACAATAAACATAATTGTTTCTATATTGGAACATTCAAATTCTAATTAAACTGCAAAAATGAGGCCCTCTTATGGAGCATATTATGAGCATATTCTTTGTTTTTGCACAGCTGCTGGATCGGAATGGAAGCCAAATTCGAAAAAACATTCATCTCCTTTGCCGTTCCTTCCTCACTTATCCCGATAACAGAAAGCGGATTCAGTTATGGGTAAAGTCGTTCCCAAGTGCAGCTGCGCAAAAAGTGCTGGCATGGATGACGGAAGAGGGAAATCGTCTTTTAGAGAAAAGAATTCTTACTGTCACGGTACGGAAGCAGAAGGATAGTCCAGGAACGGGAGATGCATGGAAGCAGTGAAATATAATCTTACTTTACTTTTTTCAAATCTCCATGTCGCCTTCTATTCAGTATTTTTCCTTATCTTACAATTCAGACCCCAATTTTTCAAACAGTAATAATTAATTCTACTCATTTTTGAATTATGTTATGGTAATTTTTTTGTAGATCGTATTCGTTAAAAAAAAAATTTTGCACAATGAATCATTTTTAAAATTCAATTTTTTTAAACAAATTCTTGCATTGTAAGCAACATGCGGTATACGTTCTCAGATGCGGAAATATAGAATATTAAGCGACATAGTATAAGAGATTGGAAAAATTTATACTTTTCTCTACCATGATTATTAGTTGTTTAAATATTTGCAAAATACCTTAAGCAAAAAAATGTCACTATCGATATTTTTTAATTGT
Organism: Andricus curvator; assembly: GCA_932195095.1. Classification (NCBI taxonomy): domain Eukaryota; kingdom Metazoa; phylum Arthropoda; class Insecta; order Hymenoptera; family Cynipidae; genus Andricus; species Andricus curvator. Next base: position 123,808 of record CAKNYM010054156.1, on the reverse strand, counting down.
GGCATAAGTTGCAGAAAAGAATAACTCTTCAGTATTTACAGAGAAAAGAATTGCTCAAACAAATGAAATCACTTTAAAAATCCATACATTGTGTCCTTGTTTCCATAAAAAAAAAACTTTTATCGCTGTACAAGAGACTACAATTATTTGAAAAAATAAATTTTGTGTCCTAAAAGAAAGAACAAATTCTGTGCAAAAATCAAACATTCTAAATTGAAGCCAAACGACGACAGATACGTAAAAAAGGTTTGAAGGTATAATTATAGCTTTTTAAAAGACCTATAATTTTGTCCTCGACCATTTGTAAATAATACTTGATATTTTAGTTTAATTTATCGACAATACTATGCAAAAAATACAGAAATCAAATTTACGCAAAATTTGACAAAAAGTGTCAAGGAAGAATTAGAGCTTTTGAAAAGTCCTGAAAAATTTCTTTCAGCTTGCAAGATTGAGCGCGCCTAGGGCGCGCGACTCTTGGTTCTCGCGCTTCGCGCTACGCGCTCGGTCTTTGCATTTCCCCCACATTTGTGCACAGACCTTTTGAAATTAAAGGTCAAAGTATCGACAACTGTAATTTAATGATTGTCAATTCTCTTTTGTTAAACCTCCTTGGGCTTTAACGAATACATTCTCATCACGTACCTCGTGCTTCGCACTTGATTTTGTCAAAAATGCGAAATTTTCTACATTATATGTTCAGCATTATTATATCGAATGTATATTACATTTATTTCTGTATATCGGCCTGTGATTGCTTATTTAGATATTGCAAAATGAAGTACGAATTGTATTTATCATGATTAATTTAATATTTGTTTTATATTTTGCATTAAATTTTATTCTCAGCTAACCTGAAAAATGTATCATTTCAATAAATTTATATTATTACAATTCGTCTGTGTCACTGAGGTCAGAGACATAATAAAGAACTTGAAAAGCGGTAAGGCTGCTGGTGTGGACAGTATCAGCGCTGAAATGCTTAAATACGGTGGCGAGTACATACCTCACAGGTTGTGCGAATTGATAAATTTATGTATCGAGACGGGGGAAGTTCCAGACGATTGGAGAAAAGCGATTATCGTACCAATATACAAAAGAAAGGGAGATAAAAGCAACTGCATTAATTACAGAGGTATCAGCCTTCTAAGTACCGTAAGTAAAATATACTCAAAAATACTTATTCGTAGGGTAATGGAAATCACAGAAGAAAAGATATGGGAAGTCCAAAGTGGTTTTATGCCAGGAAGATCATGCACAGATCAGATATTTAGCCTAAGACAGATCACAGAAAAAAACTTGAGAGTAGGAAAGAAAGTTTTATGTGCATTTATTGACCTAGAAAAAGCATTTGACAAGGCAAATAGAAGTAAACTTTGGGAAGTCCTTAAAGAGTACGGAGTAAATGGAGGGCTCCTACAAGCAATAAAAACAATATATACAGGTAGTAAAGCGAGTGTCAGGGTAAACGGGAAACTGAGTGAATGGTTCGATATTATGCAAGGCGTGAAACAAGAATGCGTTATGTCCTCGTGGCTATTTATCATATTCATGGATAAGTGTCTAAGAACTGCACTCTTCGACGAAGAAGGTGTAGATCTCCAAACAGTCAAGGTACGTGGGTTAGCTTTCGCAGATGACAAGATTGTTATGGCAGAATCAGTCAAGGACTTGCAAAGAATGTTGAATAAACTTAATACAAGCATGAAGGACATGGGACTCAAAATTAACGTAAATAAAACAAAAATCATGGTGTATGAGGGAAAAAGTGAGAAAACAATGTGCAACATTGTCCTAAATGATGAGAGATTAGAACAAGTTGACCAGTACGTATATCTAGGTAGTCTATTCACTAGCGACGGAAAAATAGATGGGGAGTTAGATAGGCGCATAAATAAGGGTAAGCAGGTTATGGGTAGAGCAGGGTCCATCCTCACAAATAAAAAAATATCAAAAAAAGTTAAAATGGCCACACATTATTCTTTACTCGTACCGACTGTTCTATACGGTAGCGAGACATGGACCTGTCAAGAAAAGGACAGGAGTAAAATTAACGCGATCGGCATGAAACATCTGCGCATAATATGCGGGAAAACACTGATGGACAAAGTCCGAAACGAGACAATCCTCAAAGAATGTGGTGCAAAAGAGACAATAGTTGACACATGGGAAAGAAATCAGTTAAGATGGTTCGGTCATCTTGAAAGAATGAAAGATGAACGACTGACCAAACAAGTGTATAAAGGTAAAGTTGATAGCAGAATGTCCCGAGGTAGACCACCGAAAGAATGGTTAGAATCTGTAAATGAGACATTAATCCGAAGAGACATAAGAAGCCATAGAAACACAAGAGCTTGCATGAAAAAATGCATGGATGTGAAGGAAGCTAGAGTAGTATGCCAGGACAGAAAAGTGTGGCGACAAATAGTTTGTAAACAAAGTGGCAATAGAATGAATGACGCCTGAAACAAAGACCTTGGATACTAATGGGCCCAAGTGGGGAACCATACATAACAATTTTGTGAGGCTCTTCACTTGGGGTGATCGCTAGAGAGATTGATCAGCAACCTGGGTCGGAGCAGTGTTGCGGAATAAACGTGTCATTTAAATAATTAACACGAGAATTCCAGATCAATCTAAAATATTTATACCTAACACGTATATACCTATCTACCTTACACCTGTATACCTACCTACTTTACACCTATATACCTATTTAACTCCTACCTACTTACTCTATACCTATATACTCATATACTCACCACTATTTTTCAACCGAGCAAGTCACGCCTACCCCGAAAGGGAAATGGCTTAATGGTATAATAATAATAATAATAATAATATGCATTGATATTACAAACAGACGTATTTTCCTTGTCTTGTTTTTATAATTTAAAAAAAGTGCGCATCCTATAAAAAAACAATTTTGTTATTATGCATTTTATTGCAACTTGTGTCGTTTTTCCATAAATTTAATTTGTTTATGTTCAATGTTATTTTTTACGATTCGAACCAAAAATATGCATCCTAGCGTTAAGTGGTTCTAAGAACCACTAGTCACTAGTAGTTTTTTTTTCGGTTGAACAAATTTTGTCTATTCAGTCTGTCCACACTAGTCACGAAATGTACTATTTTTCAATTCGCAATGGAAATATGTCGCCATTAGAAAGTAGCTGGTGGTTGTTCCCAGCAACACTTTGATACCAGTTACAATTTTTAATGAGTGTAAAGTTAATGTTGAAGCAGTTTTTTGAAAAAGCGCCAAGTTGTAAATGTTGACTTTTTCTTTAATTCGCAATGGAAATA
>CAKNYM010054156.1:84889-111422 GCA_932195095.1 Andricus curvator | reverse complement strand
AGAAGTCCACCTCAGAAATGGGTATAAATTTATAAATTAAATAAACAAAAGTGCCATTTTCGCATTATTCTTTGAGTATTTCTGCAGAAAGTAACACATTTTCACCAAAACCTGTCCATGGATGATTTCATAAAAAATCACTCATATTTTGTCCATATAAAATTTGTTGTTTTCAACATAAATTATTTTCAATAGAATTCCACCTCAAAAATGGGTATAATGTTTAACAATTTTTAAACAAAGGTGCGATTTTCGCATTATTCTTCGAGTATTTTTGCATAAAGAAACTTTTATTTTCCGAAATCTGCACAAATTGATCGAGTATAAATTGGAAACTTAGGTTATTATTATTTTTTAATGTTTTCCCGATGTAAGGAGCTGTGTGTTGTTTAATATATTTGAAAATGATGTGTATAGTTTTTAAAGCATACAATCGTAAGCATAAGCTTTATCTCGCTAAAGTAGTGCCATCGATGTCGGTCTACTTTTTACAATGCAAAAAACGAAATTTCAATTTATGCATTATTTTGGGAGTGGTTCTGCAGAAACTGATTGGAGGAAGTTACCGTTTCACCTTAAGCCCTAATGATTTGAGGGAAGCAAACGTTTGCTCCTTCGACAAGGACTGTTTTTCTACATTTATGGGAAAGTTTCCGTGCATTTTCTTGTCGAGTAGCTGTTGGTGGAATTTTCCAAACTCTGCTTTCTTTACTTCGGCTTTTAGAAGTGAAGCATCTAGATGGAGTAATGCACTTTCCTCACTTCTGATGTTAAAATTGAGGCCAAGGGTCTCGGCCGCTTGCTCCGCGGCTTTGTAAAGGAACGCTCCTTCGCCAATCATCTCGTGCTTCCTTACCATCTTTAGGAGAGGATCTCTGCCATTCGCAACGAAGTAAGCTGTACTTAGAACAATTCGGTTATGAAGACACTGGAGATTCAGAAGTCCGCGTCCGCCTTGACGGCTTGAAATGTATAATCGCGGAACTGACGAATTGATATGCAAGCTTTTATGCATATGCATGATCTTACGTGTGGTAACATCAAGGGCCTTAAGCTCATTCTTCGTCCATTGAACCACCCCAAACGAGTAGAGTAGAACCGGGATGGCAAGCATGTTAGTCGCAGATACCTGGTTCAACGCCGACAGATTGGAAGACCAAATCTGTCGAAGAAGATTCTTTTATCTGCTTCGGAGAGACTCCTTCACTGATGTTACGTCCTGAATGCGGCTTTGAGGCACGTCCAGGTATGTATAGGTCTCTCCAGTATTAAGATGTCTAATAACACTTATATCCACAAGCTCAGGGTCCTTGGGAACGCCAGTAATCTTTCTCTTCTTCAAATTAATTTTGGCACACTTGTCCAAACCAAAGTCCATCCCAATCTCTCCTGTGTAGTTCTTGACGATATTTATAGCAGTTTGAAGTTTGCTTTTACCAGAGGCATAGATCTTCAGGCCATCCATATAGAATACATGTGTGAACTTATGCTCGCGCTGATTAGTTTCGCCACAGAGGTATCCAGGAGAATTTCGTAGTGCGAAAGATAGAGGAAGAAGTGTGATGCAAAAAAGCAAAGGGCTCATGGTATCACCTTGAAAGACACCCCTCTGGAAAGTGATGTTGTTCGTTGTCACACGATAATTTCTAGATGAGATAGTAAATCTAGTTTTCCAAAGAGGCATCAATCTCTCTATGCCTGTAATTCTCTCGGTTCGGCAAGTTGCCTTTTTTCGGCAGGAGTATAGTGCGTCCTAACACCAGCCACTGCGGAATGGGCGTCTCCAACTTTAAATATGAGGTGAATATGCGGGCCAAATGTTGGTGTGTAAAAGTAAACTTCTTCCACCAAAAGTTCTTGATACAATCTGGTCCAGCAGCGGAAAAGTTCTTCGTGCCTCTAAGTGCTTTTTTCACCTCTTCGGCAGTGATTGATGGACATTCCTCCTCAGATTTTTTACTGTTTTTACTGTTTTTATACAAAAATAGATTTCTGAGTGTTCGGTTATTCTACCTCCATTTGTTTATGGCATATTCCTCATTATATGAGGCGGCCTGTTTTAAGGCGAAAAGGAGGGAGAGTGAGATAGAAATTGTTCCTAACCGACTGATGGACAATTTACGTTTCTCTGGTCAATTTACAAGCACAAAGTTTTTTCCACGCACGTGGCTGTTAATTTACACGCAGTGCAAATTATATAGGTCAATTAATTTACAACGTATTACGATGTAAAATAACACATAATTTTTGTACAGTGTACCTATCTATTTACAGAATTCAAAATTTACTACACACGTTTGCTTGCGTTTGCCCTTGGCCTCTTCCTCTAGCCTCCACGCTATATGTATAGAGAATAGGGATAGAGAAAAGACTATATGAGCCGTTCGCTCAAAGAATGACCTAACTCAAATTTGGTCGTTTCGAGAATAAGCGTTTTAAAAATTCAAAATTGTATCTCTAATCATTAAATATAAGTAATTATATTTATTTGGCTTTGTTTCAAACATACAGTATTAAGTAATGGTTTAAAAGCATAAAATCTTCATTAAATGTATTTTAGCAATATCAAAAGCGGTGGTTTATGCAAAAAGATTTAGGTCGTTTTTTCGGCGAACTACCCAAAAATGTTTTAAACAGTATGGAAGCACAAGAAAAATCTATTAATAATCAATCTTTACATATGTAATATATAATATTACTACAGCATACTTTTCTATTCACTATCAAAAAGTAATTAAATGTATTCGCTTTCATTATCAGATTCTGATGCTGATTCATTGTACGCTACATTTTTTCAAGCTTCAAATGTATCAAGATAGAAGTTTCTATTAGTTGGCCGAAGGGAACGAAATAAAAATAACAAATCTTTCTTTTTAGCCTCATTGATACAAATTTCCGGAAATTTTGTAATAGTTCATTTTTTTTTACCGAAAGCATTCGCATTTTTTTCAAATATGTGAAACTCTCACCGTGACCTTTGTACTTTCTATGAGCAATAACAACCTTTGTTGGTTCAAATTCTAGTTTAACGAACTTTTGAATTGGGAAAGTAGAATTTTTTGATTTAGGAACCTTTAAAAATAGTGAATCAAGTGCAGATTCCCAATCGTCTAAACTTGGCGTTAACTGTGGCCAATCTCATGATTTCAAGATATTCGTTTGGCATTTCAACATTCTCTTTTCTTTTCAAAATTGTTCCATAGCAACCAAAATTTCTGTTGATGTTGTCGCAGATGTATCCATTGTTTCAATTGAAAAGTCATGTAACAGAATGTAAACGGTATATTCAACGCGGTATATCTAACATCTTCAGTCGTTGACGACTGAAGCGCGGGAGTTGGGAGGCGCGGGCGGGAGACTCCGCGGACGGTAATAGGTTAGGCGCGCAGTTTTAACTACTCACAAAAGATCAAAACTGCATCAAATCTTACGAAACTTTATAGACATACTTGTTGGGGTATTGTGTACGTACTGACAAGCAAATCAGAAAAAACGACCTCAATTGACTTAGGCTATTCTTTGAGCAAACGGCTCATATAGTATATAGAGCATAGACATAAGGGCCCTTTCTTACATTGCGTCCGAATCTTCGTAAGCATGTGATTGGGCGCCTTTATTTGAAACGATAAAAAGGAACTTCTGCAACCTTTCAAACAGGAATAATAACCATCTATCCTCAATAAATAAAGAAAGTAGGTATAGCCCAAAAGTAGCCAATTTAATTTTATAAGTAGCCCTTTACAGGTAATGTTCCTCCTTCTCCTGAAATCGCTATCGTCTCTCAGAAAGCGTTTGCTTTCTGCAGTTGGTTTTAATGTCCCTTCCTCATCTTGGTCTGCAGCTTGTTCAAGCAGCGGTTGGGGAAGCGCTCCACGTACATATCCATTTTTCAAGAGGTAAGCACGTTGATTTCGCAAGGACTGATGCGAAACGTGCTGAAGCTCTGGGTGTTTCTGGCACCACAGAGTGTGCATACGCGCTATAAAGCGTGTAAATTGAGCTGGAATCGTAGCAGTCTAGCAAGTCATCCTTGAGTTGATTCGTCCACTCAATGTGGACGTTTGCCGACCGATTGTCGGGTGCTCTGCGCGTTCGATCGTTTTGAACCGCATCTACAACTTTTTGGTGGTTTGGTGGTGTAATTGTTGTTCCCACGAGCAACTAGGGAAAGGGTTCGTCGTCTATCCTTGTAGAGCCCCGCATGCGGGGATAAGGCTGCATACTCTGAGAGGTCGCCCGGTACCCCGGAGTCACTGTTCAAGACACCTCGCCCAGGTGCCATTCAGCTTTTGGCACGGTTGTTACGCCTCCGTTTAGGGGTCATTCCTTCTGGACCATCCCTGGACAATTGTCGGCGATTGCTTATTAATTATTGTAACCATATTCAGCAGAAACCCTTGGTACAGGGATCCTGTATCCGCAACCCGAGGACGCGTTCGGTGGCTTTGTCATAGGCCCTTTGGTTTGATTCCAGCGTCGGATTATAATAGGATACGACGTCGGATACCACGCCGGTTATTTCAGTAGGGTTGGGTGATGTCTTCGGAACTATATTCCAATTTTGTATGTTCTCAATTAAAGTGAATTTTGTAACGTTTAGAATTCCAGTTGTTAAAGATGCAATGTCATAAAAACGGAATCTTAGTAGTAAACTAGTGAAAAAAGTGGATTAGTCGCATTCTTCTTAAAGTTGAAAAAGTCGCAGGATTCGAGCCCTGTACAGTGTACAGCCTGAAATAAAAAAATATAATAAACTAAATTTCACGAATTTAAATTAACTTTACACAATAAAATTATTCACGAGAATACTCAGTAAATCAGGAATATTTGGTTTGCACCCTGCCAGAGTATGAAGTAGTTTCCCTCCTTAGCATTCGGAGGGAAACTGATAATCTACAGGATGGCGCTCTGATCATGTAGTCATGTATAGCCAAATAACATATTTTCATGAGTCTATGCGCAACATTAACTCTTCATATCTTTTTCAACCTCGGACTTAGGACGACTTGTAATAACATAACTATTTTTCCTTTTCTCACTGGATTTTAATTTTCCAAATTCTGGATGTTATTTAATAAATACGTTTTAAGGCATCTTCCGCTGTTTTTAGCTAATAAGATACGAACCTTGAATGTTTTAAATGACACTTGACAAATTATTTGTACGTGTAAACACATGTTCTTAAATAAATACGTTTGTATAGAGCCCCTCCAATAAACGTCCATATCGCTATGTAGATTCCAACCAGAACCCAACAGATTTCATTTTCCTCTTTGCGTGTATTTGGAATTTTTAACAGACGCTGAGTCGGTTTCTGTTTGGATTGCCAAACTACAGTCAACAGATCCTGGAGTCTGATGGGTTGTATTTGGCATTTCCAACAGCCGGTTTCTGTTCGAAAGTTCAATCAAGACCCAAGCAACCTCGATGACTTAACTATTGTGCAAGTGAAAGATAATATTCTTTCTATTTTGCCTATTTTGAAATGTATACTTTTTTATTTTTCAAGCCCTAATTATTAAGACCTATTTAATGACTTATACTAAGAAAAAAGCGTTTTTAAGTTTTATATTAAAATAAATCAACTGTTTCCTTGATAATCAATTTCCATTCAGCAATTGGTGCCTTTACCCTATGAATTAAAAACTTTTATTTAAATTAATCATGTTTAATATATTATAATACGGACTTGCATGTTGGTGGCGGAAGTGAGAACGTGTTTAGTGACAGGTGGAGAGAGAATTTTACGGAATTTGTGTGGAAGGTGTGAGTGGAGTGTGAGGGTGGAAGCCGAGGAGGTGAGTAGGGTTGTGTGGGGTGAATTGCGGAGATAAAAAGTGAGTTTCAGCGTGGGTGGGAGGTGGTATCTAGCTGGATAGGGAAAGTGAGGTTAGGTTGGCAAGTAATCGGGGGAGTTCGTGGTCAGGAGTCCTGAGCTTTCGAGGGTTCAAGGGTGGTTCTCGAAAAGTTAGGGGATGCTAAGGGAGAGAAAGGGGTGTCTGCAGGGACTGAGGAATTGAAAAAAAGGGGGAAAAAAAGGAAAATTTGGCGGCGAAAGACGCAAACATTTTGCAGAGACATCTGTCGGTTGCGGCAGGTACTGCATGGATAGATCCCATTTACCGGCGGTAGAGCGGGAGGTGGGCAGCGAGAGTACTGGCAGTGCTGGTAGTGAAACCGACGGGGAGGGAATTTTCCACAAGCCACGACGGCCAACAACGCGTTGCCCGGTGTCGAGCGGTGCGTCGGGGCGAGGGAGAAATCAGGACGGTGGCAACGAAGGAAGCGAGAAGGTAAGGGAGAGAGCGTCAAGCGCAAGTGACGGGGAGGATCTCTTAAAAAGGAAGAGAGACAGCCAAGAGAGTCCGGAGAAAAGCGAGGTCGAGAGCCCGTTTAAAAAAAGCGGGATAACACCTAGGTCACCCCCCAAAAAAATGGAGGGGATGTTGGAAAAGGAGGCTCTCGGGATGTTGTTAGGCGAGATCAGGGGGCTGAGGGAGGACCTAAGGGGGGCCAAGGAGCAGATGGAAGGCATGAGGGAGGACTTGCGAATCAGAGATGAGAAATGGGAAAAGGAGGTGAAAGAGCTGAGAGAGAGAGTAGATGGGTTAGAGAGGGAAAGAAAAGAAAAAGACGTTAAAATAAAACAGATGGAAGAGGAGATTAGGGCGTGGAAAGAAAGGACGGAAAAAAGGCTTGAGAAGGTGGAGGGCAGGACGGAAATGGAAATAGGAGACGGGGGTATGGGGGGCGAGATTAAAGGTATTTGGGAGAGGGTAGGGAATATGATAGAAGAGAAAGTGGGAGAGCGTAGGAATGAAGAGGAGAGGGTGGATAGGGAAAGGATAAGGGCAATGGAGTTGAGAATGGAGAGAAAGGAGAAGGCAGACAGGAGAAATAATATTGTGATAAGAGGGTTGAAGATGAAGAGCGGGGAAGAAAGGGAGGGCGTGGAAGCGCTGCTACAGAGCATAGGGTGGAATAAAGGCAGGGTAGGGAAAGTTAAGTTGGAGGGGAGAAAGGAGAAAGAAGTGGCGGTTGTGGAGTTAGAGAGCTGGGAAGAAAAGTTGGGGGTAATGCGAAATAAAAATAGGATAAAGGATAAGGAAGTTTTCATCGATCACAACTTGACAAGAAAGGAAAGGGATGTACAGAGAATGTTGTACGACAGGGCTAGGAGGGAGAGGAGTGAAGGGAGATCGGCGAAGGTAGGATATCGGAAAATAAAAATAGACGAGAAAATGTGGGTGTGGGACGAGGAGAAAAAGGTGTTGAAGGAAGTGCAGGGGAATTTGTTTCGTAGGAAGTAGGGGGGTGGGGGTAATGCAGGATAGAGGAGTTGTGAAGGTGCTTTACTGGAACGTAGCAGGGGTAAAGAAGAAGGATGAGGAGTTCTGGAGGTATATCCAGGAATTTGATGTGGTAGGACTGGTAGAGACGTGGGTGGAAAGAAAGGAATGGGATAGAATAGAGCCAAAGCTGCCAAAGGGGTATAGGTGGAGACTCCAGGAGGCGGTCAGAGTGAAGAAGAAAGGAAGGGCTAGTGGGGGAATTATAAAGGGGGTTAGAGATGGATTAGAGGAAGAAGCTCACGGAGAGGAAGAGGGGGAGGGAGTGCAAATGAGGAAAGTGAAGATAGGAGGGGTAAGCAGTAAGTTTGTGACAGTGTACAATAAGGAGTACGTAGAAATGAGGAAGGGGTTTAGATTGATGTGTAAGAAGAAAGAACAGGAAAAGGAGAAAGAGCTGGAAGAGGAGTTAGGAAATGTTAAGACAGAGGGGGACGTCTGGAAGATAATAAATAGGTATAGGAAGCGGAGAGTAGGGATAAGCGAGAAGATAGGGAGTGAGGAGTGGAGGGAGTTTTTTAAAGAATCATTCCAGGGATCGGATTCAAGGAAGAGAGATGATGGGTGTAGAAGAACGGGGGAGGCAGAGATGGAGGAGTTGAATGACGAGGAGATAGAGAAACAGATAAGGAAGTTAAGAAGGTCAAAATCAGCAGGGCTGGATGGGGTAGAGAACGAAACATGGCTGTTTAGTACACAAGAGGTTAGGGAGAGGCTGAAGGAGGTAGTGAAGAAAGTATGGAGGGGGGAGGGATTCCCACGAGGGTGGAGAGAAGGGTTAATAGTACCTCTGTATAAGAAAGGAGATAGGGATAGGCAGGAAAATTATAGAGGAATTACGCTAATGAATACGGCGTATAAAGTATACGCGATGGTGGTGGCGGAGAGGCTGCGGAAGGATGTCGAGGGGAAAGGAATATTGCCGGAGACGCAGGCGGGCTTTAGGGCAGGTAGGAGTACTATCGACAATATCTACGTTCTGCAGCACATTGTGGATAGAGAATTAGCGAAGAAGGGGTCGAGTGTTTACGCGTTTTTTGTGGATCTAAAAGGCGCGTTTCCGTCGGTGGATAGGGGGAGGTTGTGGGAGGCGATGGAGGATAGGGGAGTGGAGAGAGGCCTGATCGAGAGGGTAAGGGAGATATATGAAGATACCAAAGATAAGGTAAGAGGAGGACAGGGGATTTCGGAGGGATTCTGGATTGATAGGGGGTTAAGACAAGGGTGTCCGCTTAGCCCAACGCTTTTTGCGATTTTAATTGCGGATATGGAAAGTAAGCTGGAGGCCGGAGTGGTAGGAGGAGTCAGGATAGGAGGGGTTAGAATTTGGTCGCTAGCGTATGCAGATGACATAGTGTTGTTGGCAAAAAGCGAGGAGGCCTTAAAGGAAATGATGAAGAGGTTAAGAAAATACCTGGATAAGAACAGGTTAGAACTGAATGCGAAAAAGTCCAAGGTTATGGCTTTCAGAAAAGGAGGTGGAAGGGATAAGGAAGGGGAGTGGAAGTGGAAGGGAAAGGCGGTGCAGGCGGTGAAAGAGTTTGTGTACCTGGGCTTCTTGTTTCGGAGGAATGGCGGAGTGGATGGTCACATAAAAGAGAGAGTGAGAAGGGCAAATGTTGTGATGAGGCAGGTGTGGGGGTTGGGAAAGAAGTTATTCGCAGATGATTTTGGAAGGAGAATGAAATTGTTTGACTCACTAGTGATGAGTGTGCTATTGTATGGAGTAGAGGTGTGGGGGTGGAAGGAAAGCGAAGAGGTAAATAGGATACAGGAGAGATATGTAAAGTGGACACTGGGGCTGGCAAGGAACACGCCTAATTATATTGTCAGGAGGGAGACGGGGAGAACGAGTGTAGGGATTCTAGTGGGGAGTCGAGCGTGTAAATATGAGGAGAAATTTTTGGAAGAGGGGGGAAGTAAGCTGGTTAGGGAGTGTTGGTGGGAGAAGGAGAACAGGAGAGGGGGCGGGAAGATGGAGGTTGAAAGAGAAAGGTATTTTAGAACGAATGGACTGCAGATGGATGAAGTGAGAAGGATGCATGAGGAAGGAAGGAAATTATATGAGTTGGTTAAGAAAAACAGCATGGAGAGAGAGAAGACAGCAGGGGAAGAGAGAATAAGAGAGACAAGGTTTAATGGGAACTATGTGTGGATTATGCCAAGGGCGAGAGCGCAATATTTGTGTGAGAAAGGAGAGAAAGGAAGTCAGGAGCTGATAGCGAGGATGAGATGTGGGTGCATGGAGGCTTTCAATAGATTCTGGCTCGCTAGGGAAAAGAGGATGTGTGAACTATGTGGGAAGGGGGAGGCAAGAGTGGAGCACTGGTTGGAGGAGTGCGTAGAGGTGGAAAGGAGTGAGATAAGCATGGAGGTATTGATGCATGAAAGGGGGGACAAAAGGGCAGTAGCATGGGTGAAGGGAGTTTTGGGTAAGATGGAGAAGAAGAGAAGGAAGGAGGAAGAGGAATGGAGAAGGAAAGATTGTAAATAGAGGAGGAAGTAAATATAAGTAAATGTAAATATTGGAAATAGTAGATAAGTATTAGGTAATAGCCGCGGAGGCAAAGTTTGGTAATGCGAGACAAAGCAAGAAAGTAGGGACATGCGAGCGAGGCGAGGCGAATCGAAGAAGGCAATGCGATAAGAGCGAGCGGCGTTAGAGATAAGGTGTGGAAGGATGTTAGTTTTAAGGGTTAGTTTTAATAAAATTCTGTAAAAAATGGATGTGTAAGCAAGTCAATTTTTTAAGGCCAGCAGGCTAAAGAATAAACGTTTATCTATCTATATTATAATACAATTTTTAGGAGTTCATTAATTAAGAAACATCAAGATTATAAATTTTGACTGTGTGGTCTGATCCGCAACTCGCAAGCTGTAACATTTTTTTCTCGTTTTTGCTTTGCGGACGAAATTGAAGCCGTTTGACAGTCAGATGATGAGCAAATGATGAATCATATTTCGCCAAAGATTCCCAAACTGCTTCTTTGTTTTGAAGTACAACATTAAATATCTCAATCTCACCGCTGTCAAATCCTACTGCAAGAATATAAGCATTTGCAGATAACATAATTGGAGCGAAAGTGAGGGCTGTAACTGAACTGTCTTTTATTTCCAAACTTGCGGTTGGAAGAAGCCGTTGCGACAAATGTACGTTTTCACTCCAGATCCCAATCTTGCCGTCCCTGGATCCAGTTGCAAAATATTTTGAATCATGTGTCCATGCACAACACCAGATTATTCTACTATGAAGGCTGTCCTTTTTTAAACCAGTGGTTAACAAATTGTATCTCCTTTCATTCAAACCAAATAAAGACCATCGTCTGTCTCGTGAAACTGATACCAAGTACTTGTCATCGGGAGAAAATGCAAGTTGCGTGACTGTTAATTGATGGGAAATTAATTGTTGCACTTGTGTCCACGTTTTCGTATCCCAAATTAAAATTGCTGCGTATTTAGAATTAGTCGATTTGCAAGCAGTAGCCAATAATTTTCCGTCGTGCCTTGCAGCCATGGTGAATATTTCGTAGCCATGACCATAAAGTTTCTGTTCTTCTGACCAAAGCGTGTGTTGAATAAGTTCCTCTTCAACTGGAGGGCGATCGTAGGTTAGGTCGTTTGAACTACCGATGTGCGGTTTATTTTCCTTAAGGTCTTGTCCAAATATGGCTTTATTCATTAGGCCCAGAGCAGGTAGTGATGCTCCTTCTACTAATACGCCTTCGAAATCGTCTGTATATGATATTTTATCCAAACAGGTTTTAAAACTTAAAGTGGATGTAAAAATGCGAACCACTTTCTCTTCTGCCCCAGAGGCGAATTTGTAGGGTGATAACATTGTTAAGCAAGACATATCATGACCGTGAATTTGGGGACGAGCGATTTCGTGCCATATATCAGATTCTTCGGACCAGGGCGCATGGATTCTCGTTGTCTGGTCGATACTCGCGGTCACCAAAAACCTGTTAAGAAAAATAAATAACATTTAGATTTAATAACGCTAAAATTGTAAATCTACTAGATTTTGTAAATTAACTCATTAATACTGTCAAACGAATAAAATCTGAGACACATTTGACTATTTTTTCACTTTCTTATGTTGCGAGAAGTCGGTTCTTTTCTTTTGTTTCCTTAAAGTTTTTGGGTACCGTCAACCGAAGCGAATCGATACAATTTTTCTCAAACCATGCGTTAGACGTGATGTAGAAAGTTCCTAAAATGTCTTAAATTTTTAGTAGCTGTTAATATGCGTTCTTCATGGTCTCAAGAAAAAACATTCCACAGATCATTGTAAAAAGAAAACTTGATAACAAATTTTTACGGTAATAGGTAATTATAGCGATTCATCCCGCGATGGGGCGAATCGCTACACTTAAAGTTTTCGACTTATTTAAAACCTCCAAAGAAATTTTCCAGGATTATGACCAAGTACTGTTATATGTGCATATAACATACACTAAAATTAGTACAAAACTAGTGGTGTGCAAATAATTCGACTCGACTGAGAACCGACATCTGGACGTGAGTCACAAGTCGAATTTTAAGACACCGATTCAGCTGATTCGACTCATTTTAATGCATTTTAAAAGAGGCAGTGATATATATTTAATAAAAAAAATAGTTTTAAGGCTGTTGGAACGGTGTCCGAAAAAATGGCGAAATTTGTGGAGCACTCAAACTTTATCATTAAGATTCGATAAATCGGGATTAAGGTTTTAAAAACGCACTTTGAAAATTGTCGAGACACCGGAAGGGATTTCGCGGTGGCAGGACTTTGGGCAAGTATCTGGTTTTTCGAAAAAAGTGAGAGTGGAAAAATGTAACAACGACGTGAAGTGTGAAGGAAGCCGACTGATGCCATCCCGCGATGACAGCTGATAGCTTGATCGTACTGCGAAAATGTACTGTCGGTAAAAGTCGCATCTGCATGCTGCCACTGTCTTGACGGGAATTTTAAGCTTTAATAAAAAATGCAATTTGCGAATTTCTTTTGTTTTGTTTATTGACAAGTCCCAATGATTGGCGAATGCAATATGTAATGCGCCATTTCCATTTTTTTGTACGTTACAACACAACAAATATGTACAACGACTTCTTTCTTCCTTTCTTTGTGGCTTCTTCGTTCAGCTAACCATGTTCCAAAAAAATATCATTAATATCAAATATTAAGTCCCATAAGCTCCCAATAATCCTCAATACAAGCTCTTCTATAACGTTCGTCCGTCGTGATCTAAGTCCTGCCAAAAGGATCCACTATGTTGAGGTTATGTCGACCCAACCTCAAAGATGTCCCAGTGGCAGCCCGTCTTCTCCAGTTCAAAGGCAACGAAATGGAAAGGAGGGTGCAGGACATTACCCGGGTCGAAGTCGCAATATTAGATTTTTATTCCCCTAAAAAAAAGGCCCAGCTCACCCACCGATTCTACAGTGGGATGTAAGATTAATTCCTTGAAATTAAAGAGCTCCGAAGGCAGGCCCAGGGAAACTCGGTTAATGTACCAGAGCAGCCCGGGCCGGTCCTGTGCGAGCAAACGGCACTGATGTAGAAGATGTTCTGAGTCTCATAACGAGGTTGATGTAACGTCTCGGGTCTCTGTAGCCGCGAAACCATGGTCTTGGGGACTTGACCGAAATGTGACTAAAATATTCAGTTCGCGAGCCGTTAGTCCTTCCATAGGGCCAGCATAATCCCGCCCAATCAGCGGAATCATGCTGGCATATCTCGCGAACATCCCCCACACAGTACTCTACTGAAGCTGTCATTGGATGGGCAGCAATGGCTCTTGCTACCTCATCAGCGCTCTCGTTACCCATTACGCCTGCGTGTGATGGAACCCAGGCGAAGCGGATCGAGATCCCTAACCGGCCTGCAAAAGCAACTCTATTGCCCACCAGTCGTGCGAGGGTGTGCCCGAGTGGGTTCGAGAATCTATCTCGGATAGCTACCAGTGCTGTCTGGGAGTCTGTAAACATCACTACGTCCTTCCACTCCTATTCCAACACTCAGATAAGAGCGTGGAAAAGACCCTGAAGTTCAAACGTCAAAGAAGACGAGTAATCCCTCAATCTAACTCTATATCTTAGGTTCCTGGCCGGAATGAAGAAGGCGCAACCCGCAGCACCCGAAACAGGGTTCACCAAGCCATCAGTGAATACTCGAATCATTTGTCGTTGCTACATTTTCCCACTCCACGGTGGGGCGCTCTGGCCAATCACAGGCATCGTAAAGGGTATATATAAGTGCAACAAAACTTGAAACTTCAGTTTCAGGTTAGCCTTGAAGAAGTGAACTGCAATGTTCACGAAACGTCGGCAAGATTCGTAGTTTTGCACATGATTGAAACCCGAAACACCTCCTTTTATCATAATGAATCATCGTGAAAGCATTAAATTCATTATTAAAGAACTCTACTGGAAGAGTTTCCTTACTAAAACTAACAATTTTAGTAAGCTCAGGTCTCCTCAAGCTAAACTACTAACATCTTTAGCTTTCTTGAAACGATGCAGGGACAAAAACATCGTCCCAAAATTCTTACAATTGAACAACCATTTAAGAACATCTAAATCCAAATAAATTCTACATAAAACAAGTTTGCTTCTCTTCAAAGAAAGAATACAACATACCAAATTTGTCTTGCACACTACCTCCAAAAAACTATTAAAACTTCACCTTTTCCTATCAAACACCCTCAGATTTGACCTTTGGTCTACACTGGACCGCATATCATTTGGCCAATCCCAACGGATTAAAGATCTTTCCACTCAAAATAAAAAAAAAATTGGACAAATTACTTCCAGTAAGGCACACACCACTAACTAACACAGTAAAAAACATCTCTAACGATCCTCTCAGCAATGAAATGATTTCAGCCTTATATGAAGTACATAATTTTGCAGTAGCTCCCTCCAAAATTCCGAAAGAAGAAATCATCACTTAAAACTCGAATTTTCAAATTTCCGAAATTAGTAAATTCCCGAAATTCCAAATTACCGAAGTTTCAAATTTAACAAAAAAAATTATATTTAATATTTTTATCGCTTAAAATAATGTTTTAATCTACAGGTAGACGTGCATCGCTTACAATTTTGAAGAGCTCTTTTTAATGTAAATGTATGCAGTATCCACGACATAAAATAAAAATATTATTTTAACAGATGAAAAATATTAAATTTGAATATTTTTTTTTTTAATTTGAAATTTTGGTAATTAGAAATTTCAGGAATTTACTATAATTTCGTGAAGTTGAAATTTTGAAAATTCTGGTTTCATCATTAATAAAGCAATTTAATTATGATATACAGATAATATTACATTATGCACAAAGTGTGGTACGTGTGTCTTTATAGCCGGACGTGATACTTTATGTAACAAATCTCTGTTATGGGTTTTTCGAAAAATTTAGATTTTAGCGGCCTAGGAGAATTAACAAAAGAATTAACAAAAAAAAACATTGCTGCTTCACACAGCTCGAGCGCTAACGGTTTATTGCCACCACTTTTCTCCATTTCGGCACATCACTTTTAACCTCTAATTTGGTCGCTTCGACAAACAAACATTTTCTACATGAGTAACATTTAATTTTGATATCCATAACGTTTCCACGTTTCTGGATTAGGAGCGCGTTTTGACTTTTGACATATGATAGTAAAATTATGAAACGGTACTTGGGACTTGGCTTGTAGGCATAGAGATAGCAGCACTTTCTATACGCTCCATGATTGCTGGATGCTTTATAACCCAGTTTTCAGAGAAATAAAGTTACTTAATTTCCCTAGGGAAATAAAGTGTACCCCCAATACAGACTTCTTTCACCAGTCGAAAAACGGGAACTTAACACTCACAAAATAGGTGGCGTAAAGTTCTCATAACACGTATGCGTTGCATAAAAGTTGTAACAAGACAAAATTTTACCCACAGAAAAATTATTATTTTATATCATTCTTTAAGCAAAAGCTACGTCCTCCCGTCAAGTGGCACGATACTCCAAGGGTATAGTTGAGGATAATTTCAAGACTTTAGGATTAATTCGTCGTTGCGTATTTTTTTTTATTTATGACCTTTTCTCGAGCTGCAATCACCGAGGGACAACGAGGGACTCTGGATCTCTGATGCGCACTGAGAACTAAGATTCGCTTGGTGCCGTCTTCGTTTTAGAATCGAAAATCCTATTTGAATCTGGTTCCCGCTTTTCCGTTTCCGTTTTCCGCCTTCGGATCCTCTTCCCTAGGCTTTGGGAATGAAATTAGTCGCCTGGGAGCGATACCTTGGTCTGCACCAGTAATCCTTATGAGGGAGAAAGTATACTCACATCCCCCAGCAGGGCTCTCAACGCTACGGTACGGTACGAGAAGCCAACCTACTCAAGACTCCCGCGATGGGATGCGAATCAGTTCTGGTTATCCTAGATTTGTTGCGTTATAGTTGCCAATGCGGACCCTCTCGTGCCAGAGAGAACGAGAGCTTTCTCATTACCGGAAATGCTTCGGATCTACTCTGTAGATCCGAAGGGTAGCGCCGAGCAAGCAGCCAATCAACGTCGGCTGAACGATTTAGCACCGAATAGTTTTAGTTTCTGATTGTGTCTCATAATCTGACTGTAATTGTTTGTACTAGAAATTGCACTAGTGGTGCCACCTCTCTCTTTCATAATTATTGAAACATTAGTTGTGACCATGGTCTATCGGTATGTGTAATTCGCTACCGAATCTCCTCCCTAAATAACTGTAGTTTCCCCTACATGGTCTCGACTCCCTGTTATAAAAATTTTTTAATTAAATTTGCTTACATACCCTCGTAATTTTTCTTTAATAAATTGTGTACGCCACTTACTGAGAAACTGTCGGTTTTATTTATTTAAGAGTAAGAAGTATTTTGCGCCAATGAATTTTTCTATACAGGCTAACCCATCCCTTCTACCAATTCTCGTGAAAGGGCTAAAAGTAGCCCGGGCATAAAATCTTCCCACGTTTATTTTGCTGAATTTTGCGTGTCCGGTTGGCACACGCGCGCCTGGCGCCCAACAACAAAATAAAGTTAACGTTTTTGAGTTTTGAGAGTTCAGATAAGAGACGTGAGTAAGTAGTGAAGTTCCGATAATGAATTTCTAGTTACAAAGTATAAATGAAACTCGACTCAATCTAAACGAATCGGATTATTTAATATTTAATTGTTTATAAATATGATTTAGTGGATCCCCTGGATGTAAAGTTCGCAGCGTGGTATTTTGTCGTGTGGGTTAATGTTCCACCCCATCTGTACATGAAAAACTTTCAAAACTTTATTATTTCTTAATAATAGTATGTGACAGTACTAGTAGTGTTAGGCACGTCTTTACGTTGAGAACAATATTTGCATGACGAGTTGTAAAGCCATGGCCGAAGGCCACGGGTTTTCAAGTCGTCCTGTCCATATTATACATACAACCAGGGAAACTGGAGGGGCGGGTATTAGAATCAAAAATATTACAAACTAATACCGAAACGCCAGAATATTTGAATTCGGATAAAGATGAATTAACGGAAACACGTTTTCATCTAATGACAAAATTCAGAGATACTTTATTTCGAATTTTAGTGGACACTGGTGCCACACATTCGTACGCTGGCAAGGAGTTACTGGAAAAAATCCAGAATTCCAAAATTTCAATTTTTAAACCCGTCTCGCGAAAATTAATGGTCGCGAACGGCGAAACAGTCGACATAATTGGGCAAGTTGTAGTCCCAATTAGAGTCGGAAAACACACAAAACACGTAATGTTCAGGTTAGTCCCAAAATTAAACTCCGTAGGTATTTTAAGCACGGAAATGTTAAAAGCCCTACTGATGACTTTAAATTATCACACGGAAACCAGGGATTAAAGAACAAGAAAATAGGACAATAGAGACTAAACCGAAATTCGGAGGTAAAATTAATTTAAAAGTACCAGAGAACTTAACAAAAATAGTTCAAAGTTAGAAAATAGTGAAATTCCCATTGTACCCGTCAATCCTAACCAATCCCAAAAAACCAAAAACGCCCAAATCCCTGTAACAAATCCTACTAAGGATATCCCAAGCCTAATGAGCATTCCAACAAGCAACAAATTCCAACCCATAGAGAGCATCCCCACCCCAGACACTAACGACGACTCAAGTACTCAAGACTCAGATACATTAGGCAAACCAAGAATCAAAAGGAAAAATAAAAAAAATAAATCGGGAAAAATATTTTATAATAACAAATACGAGGAAAAATATAAGGATAGTGATAGTAACCTTTGGAAAAATAAAAAAGTTACTGATCAAAATAAAATAGGAAAGGAATCTGAAAAAGCAAATGAGATAAGGGAAACAGAAAATAATAATCAATGGATTAATTTCAAAAATAAAGCAATAAGATTAAATAATATTTCAGACAATTTAGGAAAAATTGACGAACAAAACAATAGTTCGCCAGAAATTTGCGAAGGTATTGTTGAGCTTAACGAAAGCCAACAATCCCAATTAGAAAAACTCTTAGAAAATAAAATTAAAATACACCAGGGAAAAGAACATAGGACTACTCATTTAACGAAACATAAAATTGACGTCCAGGGCCACGACCCCATTAAGGATGTTCCAGGGTTATCTCATTTACGAATAGATATGTCTCAAATTTACAGAAATTATTTCTATTACCATTTGGAAATTACATGCAATGTTTCAAAAGGATTCGCTAACCCGTTTAGAAATTATTTGAATCTAAAGATTCAGTGATTTAGCATGGGCTCTTATGGGAAAAGGAAGTTTTTGTACTTTTAACTGAAGATAGCAAGATTATTTGACGAATAGTTTTTTCTGGCACTTTGAGAACAGTTTGTCTGAATATTAATGAAACTTCTTGCAAAATTTAAAATTTATTTGCTAGCTCGTTGTTTCAAAAATAATATAAATATAAGTAAAAATAACTGATTCTGCGGCGGAAAGTATAGAGCGTGGCAACACCGCAAATCAGTTATTCCAGGAGCGTGATATTAAAAAAAGCTTCAGGTAGTTCAGGGCCGTGCATGTAGGCAATGGAAAATATTTGGGTGTGTGTCAAAAGCGTCACTTTTATTATTCAGAATAATATTTTGTGAATATATGCATAAATAATGCTAAAAAATATTTATCACTGTTCATAATTTCTACGGTATGATCGGTCTCCTTATTATTACTCCGTGCTTTACTCAAAACTACTTCGATGTAAGTACTTTAACCTAGTATTATATTAAAAATTGTTTTAAATCATGGAATTGGGTAAAACGGCCGGGGCTTCAATTTCACAACTTTTTGGTAATGACCCATATACTGTAATTCAATTTTTCCTAATGATAAAAAAACTATACCGAACTTTCAGAATCGAACCTAACCCTCGTTGGATTTCGCATTCTACTAAGTCAAGCGAAAGAGCTTCTTTGCAATCACAGCACCACAACTATTTCCCTAGGAAGCGTAATTCGACTATACGTCGCCCATCAAAGGGAATATTTTCTTTAGCTTCACTCGAATACATTTCTGAGGCCTTTTCTTCTTTAGCATAAGCTTCTTTTGCAGATCTCCGTGCATTTATTTCAGACATTTTACGTTGTAACTTCTGTCTATGATCATACACCTTCTTCGACACTATTCCGCCTTTCCACCTATACGTTTTCTTCATTTTTGCTATTGTCTGAATCGCATATTATATTTAAAAACAATTTAAAAACTCAAAAGCTCCGATGATCCCGAACCATGTAAAGCGATTTCTAACCTACAACTTTGTTGACAGGTCAGCCATTTTAAACAGTTCAAGTCTACCAACAAAACAGCACGAAATTACGATATATCCGACGTTGCACGATCTACGGCTTTCTGGAATTATATTTATAACATAGAATATTCAGGTTATTAGACAATTTAATCTTCAGAATATTATTTATATGAAATATAAATACATAATATTTATGTTTTTTAACATTTTCCCTTATCTAACACAGACGTACTTCTTAAAACGTAAATACGAATTTTCGATTTCTTAAGATTTTTACAGGCTTCATTAATAGCCAAAAGTTTTTCCACGACGAGTATAAAATAATTAATTAATCTTGAAATTTTCACTGAAAATATTAAAATACATTCTCAATCGTAGCATTTTTGTTCTTTACTTCATGTGATCAGGGAAATTTCCATCTCAATATCCTCTATTGATTAAAATGGTCAACAGAAAAAATTCACTAACATTTGACTAACTTTTGTCCAGAAGGTACACCTGGAACATCCTTAAACACCGATATTATCACGTGAGCCCAAAAATTAAAGAAATAACTTATCAAACCGTGGATACATTATTCGAACAGGATATAATAGAACCTTCTTGTTCTGATTGGTCAAACCCCATAGTGATGATCAAAATACCGGGAAAAGATTATAGATTTTGTTTAGATTTCAGAAAGGTTAATAATATTACAAAAAAATACCTATACCCCATCCCACTCATGACAGAAATACTGCACTGTAAAAAAAGCTTTGGTGATATTTACAATCAGCTAGTAATTATACGTGCAATGTATTTTTAAATTACAGTGTATAACCTGATTAATTTACGATACTACAGTACTTATTTGCAATCTAGTGTGATTTTACTTGAGGTAACAATGTGAAAATAGAACGAAGGTTGTTCTATTTGCAGTCGACTGTAAAATTACTACGTCCGATGATGGAAATTATTTGATCGGCGTGGGACATAGTAAGTTTACGTAAGGTGATAAATTTACTTGGGACTTTAAGTCTACGAAAGTATATGTAAATCTTGACGAAGAGTGCTTTTCTATGGAGAGGGAGTAAGTCCGCAAGGTCGAACGCCGCAGAATAATGTGCAGGACGTAAATTTCGACCATTCGGGACTAGCGAGTGTAATTCGTGCCAAACGATGAGTTCCGGAGACGCCCGAACGGCCTCTTACCAATGGGTGCGCATTTCGTTCGTTTGCATTCTTGTTAACGTTGTTTTGCACGTTATGTCGCTTTGATTTATAAAGTTTGAGACTGTCAAGTGGTTACATTCCGTTTTCTCCCTTAAATACAGAAAATAGCTCTAAAATATTGTCACCTCTGTGAACAGTTGTGAATAGTAGCAAGCTGACCACAGGTTAGAGAAAACCTGAAAATCAGATTAAAGTCAGGGAAATTTGTCAATCAGGAATCATTATGAATAATTCAGAGATAACAAAAATATTGAAATTTGAATAACCGAAAAGTTTTTGGCGAACTAAACCTCGAAATATGTTTTCGATTATAAAAGCTGAACACAAAATTCAACGAGATTTCGGACAGTGGCTCATCTGATAATTTTTGTGATGATTTACGACCCGTATGTAATTTCACGGTCGACTACGGAAAGTTTACGTCCTGCATGTATTTCTTTACGGCGGACGCATGTTAAGAAGAAAAGTATGTATTTTTACAGAATTCTGCTTATTTACTATGTGCCAAACCGATCGAATTATTTCCATCGTCGCAGGATGTAAATTCACACCAACTTTTTTTACAGTGTGGACACTCTAAGATCGGCAAAATTTATCTCCAAAATTGATTTAAAATTGGCTTTTTTACAAATTCCGTTAGACGAAAATTCAAAACCAATCACAGCATTCACAGTCCCTGGAAAAGGCATGTACCAATTTAACAGGATGCCATTTGGTTTAACCAATGCTCCAGCCACTTTCCAGAGACTGATGGATAAAATCATCACTCCAGATTTAAAGCCAAATGTTTTTTGTTATTTAGATGATATTGTAATAGTAACACAAAATTTTGATGATCATCTGAAATATTTAAATATCGTATTAGACAAAATAAACGAAGCAAATTTAACGATCAGTCCGGACAAATGCGAATTCGGCTGCTCAGAAATCAAATACTTAGGTTTTAAAGTTAACGACAAAGGACTCCAAATAGACGACGAAAAAATTCAACCAATCCTAGAATTTCCTAAGCCTAAAAACATTAAACAAGTACAGCGCATAATAGGGATGGCAAGTTGGTACAGAAAATTCATTCCACATTTTGCCGAAATAATAGAACCGATAAACAGATTACTTAAAAAAGACAACAAATGGGAGTGGCGATTAGAACAAGATGAGGCTTTCCAAAAATTAAAGACCTTTTAACTTCAGCACCAATCTTAACCTGCTCAGATTTCACACAACCCTTCCAACTCGAAACTGACGCGAGTAATATGGGGTTAGAAGCCGTACTTACGCAAACAATTAATGGCGTAAATTACGTAATCGCTTACGCAAGTAGAAGCCTAAATGGTGCGGAATCGCGTTACTCGGCATCCGAAAAAGAATGCTAGGCGGTAGTTTGGGCCATACGAAAATTTAGGCCATACTTAGAAGGCTACAGCTTTAAAGTCATCACGGACCACTTAGCGTTAAAGTGGCTCCATAACCTAAAAAATCCCTCTGGCCGATTAGCCAGATGGGCATTAGAATTACTAGAATATGACTACGAAGTCATATATCGTGAAGGTAGTTCAAATTTTGTTCCTGATGCTCTCAAAAGCGAACGTTAATGACAAAACAGACGACTGGTATTCGACCAAACTCAGACAAGTTACAAAAAGACCCGAAGAACACGAAAAATGGCGAATCAGAGATTCGCAACTCTACTTTTACAGAACTGACACACTCAAATCTACACTATTGCCAGACTCGAACCCCTGGAAATTAGTCGTACCCAAAAAACTTAGAGCTCAAGTTTTACGGGAAAATCACGACGAAACCCAGGCAGGACATTTAGGCTCAAAGAAAACTTACGCGAGAATGTCCGAACATTACTTCTGGCCAGGGGTATATTCGGACGTTATAAATTACGTGAAAAACTGTCAGACTTGTCAAAGAGTAAAACCGGGTAACCAAAGTAAAGTAGGATTAATGGGGAAGAGAATTGTCGAAGAACCATGGACCACGGTAGCAACTGATATCATGGGACTAGGGCACTATATTAGACAGGAATATGCAACCGCCATATTGGTTCCTGGACAGTTTGCGGGAAACAATTCGATAAGCATGTTGTGTATTTTAGTTAAAATTAAGTTTAGAATATAATAAAAATGGTCCGCTGTAGTGCGCCGTTTTGTAAAAATAGAAACGAAGATGGATTTAAACTTTATCGTTTTCCACTAGTAGAAAGAGAAAGACTGTCAATATGTATTATAAATTGTAGACGCGACAAATGAAGCCGAATTGTAATTCAAAATAATGCGAAGTAAGTACTCATATTTATCAATAAAACAATATAATTTAAATATCTGGGGGCTGAAGCTTATGGTTATATGTCATTAAATTGCCTGTGAGCATTTTTTGGTATTTTAAAGCGAAATAAGATCCACAAGAAAGTAAGGTTAGAAACCCGTTTCTCTACAGCGCGACGCACGTTAACCACGCAAAGAAAAAAGACGAATTTTGAATTTCGCGGGGAACCAAAATGGCAGCTTGCATATTCCCATCTAATA
The DNA here is from genome assembly GCA_932195095.1 of Andricus curvator. Classification (NCBI taxonomy): domain Eukaryota; kingdom Metazoa; phylum Arthropoda; class Insecta; order Hymenoptera; family Cynipidae; genus Andricus; species Andricus curvator. Next base: position 88,578 of record CAKNYM010054156.1, on the reverse strand, counting down.
TAGTACCTTAATGGGACCATTGCCGATTTCCAAAAAGAGAAAAAACCAATATATTTTAGTATTCGTAGACCTATTCACAAAATGGGTCGAAATAATCCCGATTAAAAAAGCAAACGGAACAACAATAGAGTCAGAATTTCATAAACGTGTCATTTCGCGTTGGAGAACACCGCGTATTCTTCAAAATACTACTAAATACAAGCTAACCCGACAGAACGATACAATAGGACGATAAAACAGATAATTAAAACGTACATAGATAATGATCACTCTACCTGGGAGGAACACATAGACGATCTGCAATTCGCAATTAGTACTATCAAAAACTCGTCAACTCAATTAACCCCAGCGTTCTTAAATTTAGGCCGCGAATTAGATCCAATCCAGTCGCTCAGAAAAAATATCGAAAACGATAGCGAAATAGAGTTCCAAAGTTTGGACAAATGGACAGATAGACTAAGAAGGTTACAAATAATAAAAGAGGAAGTCCAGAAAAATTTAGATAAGGCGAACGAAAGACAAGCTAGCAATTATAACCTGAGAAGGAGACCGTTAGAATTTAAAATAGGAGATAGGGTTCTAAAAAGGGTAACCAAACTATCAAATAAAGTGGATAAAAAGACAGGAAAACTATATGACCAATATGAAGGTCCTTTCATTATTAAAAAGAAAATTTCCCCAACGATTTACGAACTAAAAAATCCTAAAGGCAAGAGTATATGCGAATGGAATATAAACGATTTTAAATTAGAGAACGCAAACATCGATAACGAAAAATAGGCCTTTCAAATACTAGAAATTAAGCCACAAAATATAAACTTGGGCAGGGGCAAAAATGGCAAGGATTCGATAGCACTAAAATTACAACATGACCCATAACTCAATCGACTCCGGACAAACCGACTCATTAGACAGTACGAACTATTCCACTTTTAGAAAATGGACACTCCAATACGCTGCCAGCTATGCCAGAAAATTCTGAACGGGCGCGACATTTTTCAACATCTCCAAAACTGCCCAGCAGCAAACTGGTTAATTCTGAGAGGATCTGGCGTACCAGAAAAGGAAATTCACTACCACCCACATAGACATATAAGGAAATTACTACAGGGAAACGCAATGGGCATAGAAACACCACAACCACTACGAACAAACAACCCGGAACCAGAATCGGAGAGAGCCTGGAACTTAGAGGAGGACAAAAGAATTCAGCACCAAAGAATGATGATAAGAGCCTTGGTACACTATGGTCAAGGAGAAGAAGAAAAACAACAAATCGACGAGGAATGGAGGATCCTCCGCGAACGAAACAACAAAGAAGTTAAAAACCGCAAAACTACCAACAAAAAAAAGGATTTAAAACCTATAAGCCAAACTATCATAACTTAATCACTTACAAACCAGGGTCATTTAAAACCCACACACGTTAATATCCATGAATGAAGGTTGAAATAAACAAAAACAAAAATAGCAACTTACTCACTCTCAAACTCCACCGACATTTTTTTTCTTTTTTGTATATATGTTACAGGAACAGAGGAAGCACAGAAGAAACATGGAACAGAAAAATCACCGAAGACACCACGCTTTTGAAAAGTAACATAGGGATAAATTCAGAGAACTTCAAATGCCAATTCTGCGACAAACTCATACCCAGACATATTTACATAATACACGACACTTTTTGCAACGACAGACCCTCTAGACACAGACAAAACTACACAATTCCAAACAATGACGGAAAAACATACATAAAAGGGGGATGGGAATAGATTAACAGGAAAATTCAAAATCTACTGGACATTACTATAACACAAATTAACAATGACACAAAAACAAACAACCAAACTTGGGAACAGGACATACACATAGACTCCCAAACTGTACAGGAACTCGACAAAGAACTCAAAAAAATTTCAGGAATACTCCCAAAACCCCACGGGGGAGGGGGGGTGTACCAAAATAAGTTACAAGAAAGTAAGCTCGGGACTACCCCGCGCGAAAGAGGCGCGGGGTCGCACCCGAACCATGGCGGAACCCCCCCGAGGGGTCCCGAGGCTTCACACAACGCGATTGCCGTCGCAGGGCAGAGCCAGTCTTGCTCCGCCGTTTGGGGACTCAACCTGTTCCCTCACTTCGGGTAACGCGAGCGTAGTGCTTATCAGTTGATCCTCGTGTCTTCCCATGTAATCGGCACGCTTCTCCTTTGCCGTTGTCGCGCCTTCTTATCTAATCGGAGTGCTCACCCTCGGACATCGCCGTGTCTACCTCGGAACTATTGTGCCTCCTAGTACGGACTCAGGCGACCTGGACCGCCCACTGGAGCTGCTATCTGGGGATCAAGCCGGACCTCTCCGTCGACCATCGTCGGGCTTACTTATCTTTTTCTTTCGCCGGGCACCTTGCCCCCCTACGTTACAGCCGCTGGCAATCGACCACGAGCAATTAGCCGTTCCTACGATGTAAGTTGAAATAAACATCCATTACTTTTACCCAAGGAAAACGATGTTGTCCTTTGTGTTCTGCCCACTCTCGGCTCTCCAATTCCCATTTCCCTCCTCGGCATTACCTCGTAATACAGCGTTTTGGTAATCGATGTTGGGGATTTTGCTCATTGCTTTCGCGCACAGTGCGGAATCGGCCATTTTCGATGTCTGTAACGTTGGGCAAACGAGGGTTTTGCATGTATGTGTAAAGAAAAAACAATTTAAGCTACGACCATGAGATTGTGTATTTGATCCATGGCATAGCCGACCACTACCATCCGCAAAAGGAGAAGGGGATAGGGAAATAGAGCCTCACATTGAGAGACTTTCCTTTTCTAAAAAGGACATGCATTTCAGACAACTTCATATTGCGTTCCTCATTACGCGTTACCTGTTAGCTAACTTCATGCGTAGTGCGTAAACCTTATTGGTTAATCATTTGGCGCGGATTTCGAATTTGAGATTGAGTCAATATAGGCACTACCACAAACGCACTACGCAAACTCCGCCTTAGCGCAGTCTGGCAGGTCTGATCTGAATCGATTAATTCAATCAATGAATCTCGAAAGCGAATGCGATTAACTGCAGTGGCATGATCCAACCCATTCATGATCTAGCCGAAAAACGTTCCATTTTCGTCCAACTCGCGCATACTAGCTCCACGGCCATCTTGGTTGACATTCAATACAACCGCTATCTGTACATTTAGGTGTAGAGTCATGATCCAACCCACTCATGGTCTAGCCGAAAAACGTTCCATTTTCGTCCAACTCGCGCATACCAGCTCCACGGCCATCTTGGTTAACAGTCAACACAAACGCTAGCTGTACATTTATTCAATATGGCGGTGTAGCTGGTATCGTTGCTGATTAGCTGCATTTTTTTTACTTGCGCTTGGATCAGTGATGCTAATAGACCGCGACTTTTTCAACTGCGCAACCGTTCCGTTGGAAGGGGAAAGCCACGTTATTGGCCGTAATACGCGCGCTTATTTTAAATGCTTCAAATGTACACAAATATGGTGACGGACTAAAAATAAGGAATAATGGTACTTCTATTTTTAAGTCGAGAAATTATATTAATTTTTGTTAATATGGTTCATATATATTATTATTATTGCAATAACTATAAGTTATTGCATTAAGTTATATATAATAGTATATACATATATTTTATGCAATTTTTAGGTCCAAAAATATATAT
>CAKNYM010054156.1:62049-79889 GCA_932195095.1 Andricus curvator | reverse complement strand
GCCTCGAATCCATTCATGTATTGAGATTGGGTTTTAATTTGGGATTGAAAGATGGATTGAGAAGGGTTGAAGGGGATTGAAAAGTTGCTTCGAATTGTTTCGGATTAAATCGAATTGGTTCGAACTGCAACATAAATTAAAAAGATAATTACAAAATATTTCAAATCACGAAAACACGCGCGCTCCAGCGCGCGATCATCGGTCTCGTCGGTATAAATATTTGGTTCATTGTGTACCTCTAATTAAAATAAAATGTAAGAAGTTAGGGATGATCGAGGTAATGTTATAAAGATTCCTACTATAATAAGAGATAATGGTATTTCTGCATGTATTATTATAAACTTGAGTGAGCAAGAATTAGTATTTACGTTTAGGAAAAGTCTTATTTACTATTTGAAAATTGTAAATGTGAAAAAGTGATAATGGTCAATAACAATTTTTGTAAAAATATCTTCAAAAGTAAGTATTTTAAGTAACATAAGTTATAAGAAATGTACGAAATTTTAATATTCTTAAATAAGAATTCTTATTGAAATGAGAGCCACTAGTCATTTCTGCAACCAGGATTTGCGAGAATTCTAAAAGACTATACGAAAAACGTCTGAAGGATTCCGAGCTGTTCCGTCTACAGCCGAGTACGCGACGAACTGACCAGATGACCGACTCTAACGTGAAGTCCGAGCGTCTTACCTCCTGAGTCATAGTATTAGTATATTAGTATTATTATTATACCATTAAGCGATGTCCCTTAAAGATTTTAAGCTATTTTAACAAATTACAAAGAAGCTCAAGATTTTATGAAAATTTCAGGCGGCTTCAAAGAATTTTGTGGGGATTCCAAAAATTTCAAGATCAATTTTAAAGGATTTATAGAAAACCTTGAATTTAAATAAAATAAAACGAAATTTCAAGGGATTTTAGGGCATTTCCAAAGAATTTGACAGCATTTGAAGGATTTTATTGAATATCCAGGGACTTTCAAGGATTTCAAGGAATTTTAACAATATTTAGGGTATTTTGTTGAACCTTTAATTATTTCAAACGATTCATGGCATTTCTAAATGTCCCCTGAAAATTGGCAGAATTTTGAAAAAATATCTAGGGATCTCTTAATCCCATTATTTGCAAAAAATTGCTTATGTTATTTTAGTTTCAGCTGTTAATGAATTTTTTTTTACTTTGAAATAAAGTCTTTGAAGGGATGTAAAATCAGAATTGCTGTAAAAATTCCGATACTTAATACTTGAGTGGCTCCTTATTCAGAAAAATGACACGTTGCAAAAATCTACAGATACCTGCAAAAAACCTGGAATTGTCAAAGAATTTTTTTACAGAATTTTAGTAGACGCCCTAAGATCATTCTAAAGATAATATTTTTAAATATTTGTATTGATATCTTGATATACATCTATAAATGTAAAAAGGGAGAGTTATGAAACTCTGAGTTCTGAGAGCCACTGCTGGGAATTTTATTCCAGCATCGGCTCACCAAGCTCGAGTTTCCCAGCTCTCGCCTTCACGAGTTGTTTCGTGATCTTAACGTCGGGGTACGTGACAAGCGACACGGCACGCACGTGGAAAATTCCATGGGTTCAGCGTCCCGTTAGAACCTCAACCTATACAGAGGCTCTCCTCGCGAAATTTTTTTTACTTGTTGAATTAATTAAATTAAGTACCATAATAGTTATAATATAGATATTTTATATGTGGATGCATACACATATAGTAATGTAAATATTTAATTGATTAGGATTGAACGGTTATATTATATTCGTTAATTTATACTCAAATCTCAGGACTATTTTATCATTATGGTATTATTGTCCTCACATTATTATGATTGCACGATACTATATTATATGTATAGTATACATAATGGTATGGTATTATTATCGTTATAATACTTATGATAATAATAATATTTATATAAATTAAACACAGTAATATTCTATGATAATGTATGATATGGTTCATATATTAGTATTATTACATTATTTTACCTTAAATGGTTGATATCCTTTGAAATATAAATTCAACTAGTTAATACGGGTACAGGGAATGAAATAGTATATTGCATTACAAGTGGTAGGCGATGGCCTTTTCGTGACAAGTGCAGTGTTTTTAGGACGAGTCGTAGGTGAGGGCACCGAAGGTGGCCGAACCGTAGACGAGTCTAAAAACACTGCACGAGTCAAGAAAAGGGCCTACCACGAGACATGCACGATACTTTTTACAACAAGATCATGAAAAGTGTGAAAAAAAACGCTACCTGATCGAAGTTGCGGGGGGGGCGGTCCAGGGTGCAGCCCTGGTGGGGGTGCAGGGGGCGAAGCCCCCGCTGGGGGGTTCGGGGGGCGAAGCCCCCCGTCTGGAAAAAAACCAACCAACAAACGCGTGACAGCATTCAGAAATAAGGTTATAAAAGCCGGTAGCCTCTACGCCGCTAGGTGCGCTATAGTTGCTCAAGTCAAAGTTGCGGGAAAATTTAAATTACATAAATGAAAAATTACTTTTTTATTACAAATTACTAATAAAAGTTTATAGTTTACTCATAAAAAAATGTTATCAGTTTGAAAAGACAAAATTTAATATTTTAAGTACTGATTAGTTTTTATAGCGTATATATTTCTGCACGGTATGTCGCGAGACGAGCGCGCTACAGTTGTCGCTGAAAACATCGACCTATTTCCGTCTTTATCTAACTATCTTCCTTTCACTTATTGTGAAAATGTGGAATGCTTACGAAAAGAGGCCTTTTCGTAAGCATTCCTCATTTCGTACGTTCTTTATTCGCATCGTTCGAAATGCGCCACATTACACACAGATCATAAGTACGAAAACACGCCATTTTCATGATAGTGTTGTAAAAAAGAACTTATTTCAACGTTTACTCTAAAATTAACAAAGAAATATTAGATTTTAAGTTAGTTAAACAGTATGTAACGCAGAGAGAGAACATAGTAAGCCTGGCTGGTATCGAGCGCAAACCAGCAATGATGCCATTGGCGCGTACCGACGAAGGGAGGGGGGACTTGATAATATTTTAGGGTATCAATGGGAGTGGAAGAAATTGAAATTATTTCTTTGGGTCAAAATGGTAGAAGTTGAGGGAAACTGCTGCTAATTAGAACATTTTACGCCTGACCGAGACCTTGCGCGGCGAGGGGGAGAACTTTACGGGTGAGCTACCTACGTGGATGAGCAAAAGCTCACTGTCCGGACTTTCCAAACTCCTTTCCAGCCTGCGAAAGAGTTCCGTCGCCGAGGGGAGATTTTCGGTCGGGGGCTCAGCGAGTGCCTGGATTGAGCTTCCTACGGGGATGAGCAAAAGTTCCCTGTCCGGACTTTCCAAACTCCTTTCCAGCCTGCGAAAAAGTTCCTTCGCAAAGGGGAGACTTTCGGTCGGGAGCTCAGTGAGTGCCGGGATAGTTAATGCCCCCAGGCGGACACGGGGGGAGCGAGAGGAAAGAAACTTTGTGGAAATTCCGGCCGAATAAAAAGCTGGACTTTCCGGGTCGTATTCCGGATCGAGAGAATCTAACGAGCAATCGGGATAATGCGGGTCGTATTCCGAACTGGCGGAAACCGGGCGCGTAGACGGTAGCCTGGGTAGAGAAATGGTACCGGGATTTGACGACTTCGCAGTCACGGAAAGCGAAGGCGGGGATGAAAACACAGTGGGAAGAGCGGAATTCGCTACTTCCTGAGATGTGAGGAGTTGTTGATTCTTGCTTTTCCTCCGTCTGCGATTTAGACGTTTCCGGGGTTTTCCGGGACGCTTGTAGGGTTTCTGGCAGACTACTTCATGAGGTAAACAAGATGTTTCGAAGGATGGACCTACCGGTGGGAAATAAGGGGCAAAAAGCGTGAATTAACCGGGCCGAAAATACTGCTGCTACCACGCGGGATTCCGATCACCGGAGCGTATCGATTGGTTGAACGAATACTTGAAACGCTAAAATCAATCCGATATTGTGATGGAGAAAAATTCAAAGAAAACAAAACTGGTCCGCGCGAAGGGGAGGAAAAAAAATAAAACTTAAAAATCACGACCCGTAACCGAACGAAGAAAACGCGAGGACTCGTTCGAAAGTTACAACCTCGGGGTAATAACTCCCGTCAGCGGTCGACAGTCCGGCGACTGGCAACCGACGATCCCAAGCGAACGAACAAGGAAGAAATCGCGCCACGCACTACCGACACTTCATCCCTAACCTCGATCGCCGATGGAAAACCTCCGACACCATCGAAGCTGGAAGATTCTGGATCCTGGATGTCTAAGATACGATCTGCTTCTCGCTCGAAAAGCTACTAACTAAGCTCCTGACGATTTTTTAGCGATTCGCAACCGTCGAGCGACTTCTCGTGCGTTCCAGTGGTGGGGAGGACGATCGAGCTCTGTCATTGGTCGCCCGCTCCTCCCAACCATTGGAATTTGGCGAAAATTTGCTCTTCTCCTATTCGCAAAAATTTTATCTTTTTGAGAAAGTTGAAACCTACGCTGAATATAACGCTGAATATAAAACATTTGAAAATCCTATTTCTAAAACAACTCATTGTAGAATTCCAATTCCCAAAACTTTAAAGGAGGCACCACTCTACTGTTATTCCTGACGAACAACCGAAAAGTCAAAATCATCCTTTATTTAAAATAAAAGAAAGTTAAAATAAATTCTCTGCAAACATTAGCTTGAGATTTCAACGAACCAATTTCCGAGGATAAGTTGGCCGACTTATTTTCGGAAAAACGGAAAGCCTAAATCTCAAACCATGCTTGAGGATTAAACATGATGGTCGTTAAAAATATGAAATATATCAAACTCACGAACCTCGCGTGGAGGAGGGAGTCGAGACGAGCTATGGCGCGCGCCCGGGGTTGTCTTGCATAAAGACGTGCGTTCTAGCCAGAATCGACACTCGGCCCTCACGCGGCACTCAGGAAGCACGACTCGCTCGACTCTGCTCTCCGACGCCTGGAGTAGCGTCATCACCAAGCCTAATTAGGACCACCAGCCGCTCTCTAACTTTCCCTCTATTTGCTTAGGGAGTTAAGACAAATAAAGAGGAATACTCAGGAATTGGGGCTCATCTTCATAATTACCACCTGTGCTCTTCATCAGCTCTCCCAGACCAAATACTATTTTAGCTCATTCAGTCCTTTTTAGGACTGAAGAGTCTCATACGTGGAAAAACGAATCTGCTCTTTTCAGGGCAACATTCAATTGTTGATTGTTATCTCTGAACGCAATACGATCAAGTACATGGTACTCGATCTAAGTTACTTCGTCGACGCTTCAAAGCCACCTCACGCATGGGACTAAACCCTCGCCAAAAGAGGGCCCGGGCCATCCAGAGACAACGCGAGGCCATACTTCAAGCTTGCCGGGAGCGTGGCTATTCCACCGCCCCGAGTGAAAGCGACCACCTCCAAGGGTACCACGACCATCAACTAACCTCGCCTCCAAGGACTCCCTCGCCCTCAAGAACACCTTGCCGAATCGTCGACGTGCTGACGCCGGTCACGAGCAAACCTCCATCTACCCCACCAAACGGGCGTATACAGTACTCGTTAGTGACTAGAAGAACGGAGGTTGGCATATCCTGGGGATATCGACGGTCATCCCGATATACTTAGGGATCAAGAGGTTAGAGCTCCTCTACACGCAGGGATACATTCATATAGAATCGGGAAAAACCACACCTCAGACCCATGAGAAGAGCTGGCGAATGTAAAGAAATCACCAACTATTTTAATATCTTGAAACACCCGCTCCTTTCGGGGCCACAAAAATATATACAAAGGATTACTTTTCTTAATAGATTTAATGCTTTCACGATGATTCATTATAATACATTGAAATTTAAAATTGAAAGCTTTTTCGGGTTTCAATCGTGTGCGAAACTATAAATCTTGCCGACGTTTCGTGAACATTGCAGTTCACTTCTTCAGGGCTGACCATAGCCGCTTTTCTTAGTGCTTCTTATTTATTATCCCAAATTTTCAACTCGATGTGGCTATTCGTGTGAAAATAAGTTGACAAATAAAAAAAGTGCCGGTAAGGTAGGAATCTGGTCACGTGACCCACTCATCACATGGCCTTAATAGTATAAATTTCCGTGCTACTTTCTCAAGTGAGCTGATAATTACTTTTACATTTTCCAAAATAAAAAAACTAAAACTCTAAAACTGTCGCTTTATTTAAAAAAATATATTTTTAAATTAATTCTGCCACTTTCTGGAATTATAGGTATGCAAAATTGATGAGTCGCTGCATAAATTTACTTCCTTATTATTCTGCTTTCAATTTTGTGTTTCAAATTTTAACATAATTTTGAAGAAATCTTTCAGTTCAGTTATTAAGTTTCTGAAACCAAATTTTTCATGCAAATGTTCGTCGTGTTAATAGTTTAAGTTCCCGTTACTGATGATCTTACCGATTGAATAATTTACTGTATATATAATTAAAAGTTTGTCATAAGGACAACCGCGGGATTTCACCGGGAGCGGGTGTCATTCCACAAAATTACACCCGCTTCCGGCAAAAGTCTCGTGCCCTCTGACGACACGGAACGACCTGAGGACGACCACATTCTGCATTTTCCTCGCAAGTGTCTTCGCATTTGTTTGACACGCAGGGACACTTTTCAGGCTATTAACCAGTAAAAGCTTGGCATCTCCAAGAGCGCCGATGATCAAGACGATTAGCTTAACAGAATATTCCGGGTATAACCGACGCAACTCCCTTATTAGGTATTTATACCTCTTTTTCTTTTCATTCCCCTTAATTGTGATGTTCTTGTCGGCTGGTGCCGAAAATTCGATAACAAACATGGATCGCTTCTCGAAGTCAAGGAGAACTCTGCCAGGCTTCGAGTGCGCAACAGAAAGAATTTTGGGAATATGAAGTTCGAGTATATGCGGCACTTCTCATTTCGGACAATTGACTCTATTTCCCTAGGAGCGTTTAGCGGAGCGGTATTAGGGCTAATGCCGTAAGAGTGACAGATATGGTAATAAAGCACTCTTAGTCCCGCATTGTGCCTTTGGATGTAGGTCGTTCCCGCATGAGTTGGACAACTAGGCAGTATGTGTCCAAGATGCTCGGGGTCTGCATGACACGCTCTGCAGTTATCATCGGGAATATCTTGGCTCAAAATGTGGCGACGGTATGCTAGAGTGGAAATGACACCGTCTTGACCTGCCAAAATGAAGCCATCCGTGCCCGACTTTAATCCAGGTGATTTAAGGAAAGCAACCGTTAGCTCATACGATATCGACTGATCCTCCACATTTCTGTGGAAGATGCCGTGCATCCTCTTGTCGAGGAGCTGTTCGCGGAGGTTTTTCTCCTGTTAAACTCTCCTTAAACGTGAAATTGGGAATCACAATAAAGCAACTAGTTGATTTCAATGATGCGGACGAAAGGTTACCAACTGTGATCTGCTCTGGATGCCAGAATAGTACATTTCGTGACTAGTGTGGACTGACGGCCTTTTTAAAACGAGCGCAATGTTTTTGTAACGAGCCGTAGGTAAGGGCGCCCTAGGCGCCCGAGCCGGAGACGAGTAGCAAAAACATGGCGTGAGTTTCAAAAAGAAAAGCCGTCAGTCCACAGGAATCATGAACGATACTTTTCAGAACAAAATCATAAATGGCGTGATTTCATTGTCTCCACGGAAAAATGCAAAATCACGTTTTGAGTCGGTGAAGGTACGCATGAGCTCTACTGCATTTTTGTTCTAATGAGCGTGAATGGGACAACAAAGTATAATGTGCGAGGCGATAGGAACACGCTATACTCTTCGTTAGAAAAAATCGACTCACCAATCCGCTATGAATTCTCTTTCTATCTTTGTCAACCACGGTCTCTCTCTAGCGTTACGAAAATACACGGAGCACGCTTACACAAAGCTCTTTTTTAACTCTACGTCACGTCGTGCTTACTGAACCCTATTTTGTAACTCATCCAACACACCGCCAGACGCCGCTAAAAAAGCGTACTTTTGCGTTTGTCTATGGAGGCATGAAAACACGCCATTTATATGATTGCGTTCTGAAAAGATATTTCGCGTTTAAAGAGTGGAGTTAATAAAACCCTTGACCTACCTGATTTGAATGAAATTCCATAATTGAAAATAAGTACCATGTCAAGTCATTTGTGTGAATGTCGAGTATGTGTGATTGCAAGAACACCAATGATTGGAAATTTTTCAAATGGCGATAAGTTACCTGCACAAAAAAGGATTTTGGCCGAGATTTCCAGTGCAAACTCAAGTCCGTATGATTTCATTGTGAAAAGCCTTGAATGATTAAAAAAAAATGCAAATTCTCATATTCTCACTACCTGTTTTTAAATATATTGTTTTAGCTTTATGTGAACATATATTTATTATTTAATATATATATATATATATATATATATATTTGCGCTTCGTCAACACCGACATCCTTCTTAATCATATCCTAATATTATCTTTTCTCTTGTGTTAAAGATGATCCTGGACCTTTAAAAACTGATCAAAAACCAAAATCTGAAGTGCGATGTACCTTTTGTTTTTCGTTAATAGGAAAAGGAATATCTCACAAGTGCAATTTGTCAACCCGACTAGATAGCCTCATTCAACTTGTGAAAGAATCACCGCCTAAATCAAGAGATCACGTTCCTTCGTCATTGATAAAAGAAAAAGTAATTGAAAAGAAGAAATTTGGAAAAAATGTGAATGTGGCACTATCTCAACGGAAAGGTGGCTCAAAAATGAATATTAATTTAAACACTCAAACCGAATATACAAAAAAGCCCTTAATTACGGCAAAAGATGTTAAGAACTTACAGGTTCAATTTCATTTAAGTCAAAAGGTAACTGAGGGGATCGCATCATTTATTCGTTCTTCTACTAAAAACAGAAAGATTATTGAACCGACTTTGAGCATGAAACTAAGAGCTCAAAGTCACTGCCTAGATAGTTTTTTTACTGCTGAGAATTGCAGTTTTTCTTATGTCAAGGCTGGTAAAACGTCATCCACAGATGAAAATTATTGTGGTGAAGATCTTATACAGTGTGTTCAGACAAGTTATTGGCCTGTAATTCTTAGGGTCAGCTAAGTTGCCCGTCTTCGGCAGGTGCACTGTGCGCCCTTCCACCAACCACTCCGGAATAGGCTCTTCCGACTTTAGATATGCGGTGAAAATTCGGGCCAGATGCTGTTGGGTTGAAGGAAACTTCTTCCACCAGAAGGTCTTGATACATGCATTAATACATACATGAAACACAAGTTTCATGTGGAATTTACAGGGGATGAGGTATTGTGCAAAATGGAAAAGATTTAAAGTTTTTTTCACTGAAAACCCAGTTTAAGAGGTCATAACTTCTGAACTATTCATGCTAGAACATTCTTTTTTTTTAATTCTTCGGAAATGTTTGGACTTTCTTTTTGGTCTTTAGAATTTTTACGAAAAATGGACCAGCATTGTGGAATCTTAAAAAAACTGATGTGTTCCACATATTTTTCAAAATCTAAAAGGGATCGGAAAGTCAATCAATATTAATCACACAGAAACTTATTTTGGGTGCAAAATTGAAGGTTTTTAGTACAGAAAACGTTACTTATTACTTCTTCCTTTAGAAAAAAATCACACAAATTGATCAAAAAACAACAAATATCGAGTTATTTTAAAAGGGGCCTAACGATTTTTTTCATATTCTGTAAAAATACTCAGAAGGCATCCCCAAAACATAATTTCTGAGGTACAAATGTTAGCCTGCTCATTTAAGTGAAACTTGGTTCTAAGGAGGCGTGTTCGAGTGAGTGACAAGAAAGTTCTCGTTCAGAAAAGATTGATTTTGTGCAATTTAAATTAATTGTATGCAGAATTCCAGTCAGATTATGTGACGTGCACCGAATAAAGGGGGCTTACTCTGAAAAGTGAGTTTTTTCAGGGCGGGCGATCGAAGTCGACCCGATAGACGCGACTTTTAGGAGGGAGGGAAGACTCACGAAATCTTCCCTCTCCACTTACCACTCCATTCTCCGCATATAGCGGCGCCGCTCACGGACGGGGTATAGATGAGACGCGGAGGTGTAGTGGTGAGTCGTGGGTGGTGTTTCACGGGATTTCGAGCTCTCGAGCGAAAGCCCGATTTCTCGGGTACCTATCAACTCAATTATTAGCAATAATAACGCTCGGAAATGTTTTCGAGGGTTTCATTAAAAAGAGCAACTCAAAAACTATCCAAAGGTTTAAAAACCTCGATTTCGATTTTTTTAGAGTAAGCCTCCTTTCTTCGGCGCACGTCACATATGAAGATATTAAAATAGGCTTCACGAAATTCAAACAACTCAGACCGAAACATTGCGTTTTGGCAGGGAGTAGCGGTACCCATACAGTATGCGTTTGCGTTCACCGTGAAAACGTGAAGTTAATGCTAAAAGAAATAAACATGCAATATTTAACGAACGATCCAGAGTTAATTTTAAATGGTTATCGCGATTGTTTAAAGTTAACTGTGTGCCCTGATGCGACAAGTTCCTGGCAATTAGGAGAATGCCAAAATTGTCCCGGTATTACTAAAATTAAAGATAATTTGATTCAAGATTTTGATGAGGAGGATTTGGAAGAAATCAAATTTCATTCTTGGCTGTAGACTGACAGATGCACTTTAAAGACGCTGATCATGAACGCTGATGAATTTGTAAATGAGCTTAGTAAAGCGTTGCTGAAGCTAAGAACCCATCATTTCCTTGCTACAGAGCAGTCATTATTTTTAAAAAATCTAAAGATAACTTCGAAAAATGGTAAATTCGTTATCTCATTTGATTTCGCTGAGAACTTTAAGTTTGTGCTCCAAAACTCCGCACAAGGATTTCACTAGAATAATGATCAGGCCACAATATTCACAGTAGTTATTTACTGTGTAAAAGATGGAGAACTCAAGCACAAAAGCATGGCAATCATATAGGACAATTTGATTCATGACACTGTTGCCGTTTATGAGTACCAGAAGATAATTGTGAATTATCTTAAGGCAAATTTTGCAGTCCAAAAGGTGTACTACGTCTCAGACGGAGCAGGTCAGCATTTTAAGAACAAGAGCAATTTTGTTAATTTCCTAGCTCACAAAGCAATTTTCGGAATTCCAGCTGAGTGGCATTACGATCCTACCGCTCATGGTGAGGGAGCATGTGATGGCATAGGGGCGAATGTTAACGAAATGCAGCAAGGTTTAGCCTACAATGTTCCGCTGAAGATCGCATACTAGATGCTCCATCCCTATTTCAGTGGGCAAAGAAGTACTGCAAGGAAACTGAAATCATTTTTTTTTTAATTTTGTCAACAATATGCTGCTTGATTGTCAGCAGCTTTGACTTATTTAGTGTGTGATTCAAGATCCTTAGTTCTTGAGCGAACTTTCGAACCCTTTCCGTGAACGGTCTACCAGATGTTATGTAGTCAATCACACATTGAACCCGGGACGCATTATGTCTTGCCCATCCAATCTTCTTGTTCAGTTGATGCAAGCGTCTTTTGGTATTTCCATCCATCGTCGCTTTTAGCCTTAGATTTGAATCAGCCAAAGCTCTCGCAGCACCATAAACTGAGCAATTGATGGTCCAGATCTTGGGGCTTAGAAGGGACTTGCATGTTAATGTTCCTCGTTGTACTGAAATTGCGATCATCTCTCAGAAGGTGCCTGCTTTCTGCGGTTGGGCTTAATGTCGCTTCCTCATCTTCGTCTGCAGCTTGATCAAGCAGCGGTTGGGGAAGCGCTCCGCGTACGTATCCATTTTTCCGGAGGTTGTCGGCTTGATTTCGCAAAGACTGATGCGAAACGTGCTGAAGCTCTGGGTGTTTCTGGCGCCACAGAGTGTGCATACGCGCCATAAAGCCTCCGCGAACAGGGATAATGCTGGCATCATAGCAGTCTAGCACGTCATCCCTGAGTTGATCCATCCACTCAATGTGGGCGTTTCGCCAGTTCGTCGTGTTTCCTTCTAAATTATTTTCAGCTGTCCGAACTCTAGGCTGATCGGCATTGTTTGCCGACCCATTGTCGGGTGCTCTGCGCGTTCGTTTGCCAGGAACCGCATCTACAACATTTTTTTTTTTTTTGGTTTCATTGTTGTTCCCACGAGCAGCTAGGGAAAGGGTTCGTCCATCCTTGTAGAGCCCCGCGTGCAAGGATAAGGCTAGTACTCTGAGAGGTCGCCCGGTATCCCAGATTCACCGTTTAAGACTCCTTACCAAGGTGCCATTCAGCTTTCGGCATGGTTGTTACGCCTTCGCTTAGGGGTTATTCCTTCCGGACCATCCAGTCTTTCATTAACAATTCCATCAACGCCAAAGCAAGACAAAACGTCGACTTCATTCGAATCTGCGAATTCTTCAAGAAAATCTGTATCTTCATTGATAGAAAGTAGCAAGAAAATGTACCATTTTACTTTGTTTAGTTTTATTTTTTTAATTTGTAGAGGGATTAAAGACTTTTGTGATTTAAGCACTTGCAACGATTTTTTAGAATTCTGTATATAATATTTGTAGTGCTGTATCATCAGCATCGACAAAACAGCCATCTGTAACGGAGCCAAAAGTCTTTCAAACTCTATCCAAATTTCTGAGAAAACAAATGCAAAACAGAACCGTGAGGCAGAAAGTAGAAATTCCGAACTCGACAATCCACACACCTTGAGTCAACAGGCATTTCAACAAAAATGCATAGATTGCCTTGAGTGAGTACAACTAAAATATAAGGACAGTGTAACTTCGAATTCTTGATTTCATACGGAGTGAGGTTTCAAATACGATTCCAATTGAATGGGATGATAAAGAATTTTCGCAGAAGTCTTTTAGTATTCTTTTTTTCGAGCTGTATTAATTATTCCACTTAAAGTCCAATATCAAGGCGCCCTGTACTTCAAAAAAAAATATATATTAATATGGCCAGGCTCCAAATTCTGTTCAAAACAACGTCTTTAATCGTTTATAATCTTGAGGTTCTGCAGAAAAAGCTTTAACAAATAAATTTATTCTTACAATACGGACCATTAAAAGGATTCCCTCTCAATACCTTCCAAGAGTTCATGGATTTCGAACAGAGCGACGAAAAAGTTAACCAATTGGTTCGTTACATTAACAAATAGATACAATATTTAATAATATAACTTAAATGTATTAATTCAAATGGATAAAATTGGAATTGATTTTCTAGTTATAAGCGATATTATGTCTTGAAGGTATCCTATATTAAAAAGTAGATATGAAGACGTGATATCACAAATGCATGTGCCGTCGTGTGCATGTGTTGTGTCAGCAACTGGCTTGGCTTAAACACGACTTAGCCCTCGTAGATCCGAGAGTGGGAGTGCACTCGAGTTACGACGATTATCGAATTTGTTTACTTTATCGATGGGAAGATTTATACTGATAAGTTACTGCGATCGTACAGAATTCGGCTGGGGCTCATTTTTCTTTTTTGAAAAATTTATTTAATCTTGAAAAATTGTAATGAATTCATCCTGTGCTCTTTTTTAAAAATCTATCAAAATTTAGATAGGTTTCAATCAAATTAAAAAAAAGTTTACAATTTCAACTACAAGTTGCTTTACTATTATTATTATTAATAATGGAAATATATGAATATTTAGACATTCATTTTATTTTTATTTTAGATACATTTTCGACGACAATGACTTCTTTCAAATTTAAACTATTTTTGAAATCTTAAGCAATTGAAAATATGATTTCATCCTAGGCTAATCACTTTTAACGACAAAAGTACAATTTTAATGTTGTACGCGCCGACATTTTAGATGTTTTTCCAAAGTTGTATGAAAATGTTCAGAGTCGCCCAATTATTCATTCTGCATCGTGAGGGGGTACCCAAGCGAAACCGTGTACAGTAAGCTGAAGAAGCTAGTTTCTTATCAGAGGATGTTCATGTTTAAATTTTTGTTATTTTATTTTCGTTCTATTTAGTTCCATTCGTGTTCAAACGAAAAAAATGTTTCTTCGGTGTCTGAATGTTCCTCTATGTAAGTCCAAACTTTCACTCCAAATCTGATTAGTCATAGTGAACCAATTAATAAAATAGTTAAGGCAAAAATGTTCGCAAAATTGTCATAATTTCCTTAATTCAGACTATTTCATACTATAAAAATGTAACTGGTACAGATTTACAATTTGTGTATCTGGTTTGAAAAATTATTCCACGTTAATTAATTTTCATGGTATTTTTAGGGTTAAAAAAAATTAATGATTCAGTTTCTGATCTTCGGGCGTTTCTCTATATCAGTGAAAACTTTATCTCCAAATCTAAATTAGTCAAGATTGAACTAATTAATGAAATAGATGCTGAGGCCAAAATGCTATAGTCTCCTTAATTTATAGACGATTTTATACTAGAAAAATATGACAACTATCGGCGAGAAAATTCGAGTCCTCTGGCTTTGACGTTAAAAAAGTAAGTGAAGAAAAAATGGTAGTTCAATAAATGAAGGATCATTTGAAAGGTCAAAATGTTGTACGTTAATGAGCCTCAAACGAATATGCCAAAGAAATTGTTATAGCTTACAGACCCGAAAATCTGTTAAAAATTAGGGAAATTTGACAGCTTTTAAAGACAATGAATTTTGGAACATAGTTTTTTATTGAAAAAATAATAGGAAAAATCTGAAAAAATTCATGGTGGTACCTTAAACATTTCTAAACAAATTGCCGTTGAAAAATTTGCACAATATAACAAATTGTTAGTTTTTTGTACATAAATATACAACTCTACTATCTTCAGTTCTAGTGAAGGTAATTAAGTGGTTTAAATTAGAGGTAGTTAGTTAAACTTTTTGTAATTATTTACAATTTGAAATAAGTATATGCTTCTTTTTCCCTTCGTGCAAATTGCACGAATTGTGCAAATATCTGTTTTGATAAGTCATTATTGAGCGTTAATTTTCCTTTGATTCTATTTTCAGAGTTTATTCGTGAAACTGTTATGAGTCTGTTTTGAAAACTCATTATTTGACGTTAATTTGCTTTTCATTTCATTTTGTCAACACTTATTCGGGCCAGAAAGATTCGTTTGGCGGCGCTGAAAGCTACGGATGCAAGAGTGCAGATTTGAATCGTAAAATTTTGACTCGCATTTGCTTAAAATTTACTTCATAAACATAAATGTATAGCAAAGAAAACTTAGCAAATAACGTAAATGTAATTAACAGCTAAGTCTATTCAGTAATTGTGACGCAAGTTCAAGTTAAAATTTTACGATCTGAACTCTGATGGACTTTTGCTTCCTTCTGGCCCGAATTTGTTAAAAGTTTTGAAACATCGTTTTTTTTAATAAGTTTCATACTCATTTTCTATTGTCATAGATTCAAGAACTTATTTCTTATTTAAAATGTATGTTTTGTACGTATAAATAATAATTTAAATGATATACGTTTCTTCATGTAAGTACTTTAAGTAGTTTTTATATGTATATTATGTTTTCCTATAACTTTGTTATTTTTTATTCTATTTCAAGAAATTCAAAGACTCACAAGCGATTGTGAAATATTGTCAAATTGATCAAATAAAAAAAGAATGTTTCTCAATACTGAAAGTTATTTTTTAATTATTCACCGAAGTTTATTTACGCACTTTCAAGCATAAACCGTAAACCGCACGATATCCACATGCGCGTGCGCTCATCACGTGCGTACGATATGCGTCGCACATGCGGCCACAAATTCGTCTCATAATGCAGATACTTAATGACGATAAACCCTCATGAGATGCGCGCATTGTGCGTGCGGCATGATTGCATATTGTTATCTGGGTTATTAAAAATAGAATGAGTAATTTCGATCATATTTCACGTCACATCTTACAATGGACACGTTACATGGGGTTAGGATGGGCACCAACCTTTCCGGGTAAAAAGTAACTAGAAAATACCTATAGAAATTTCCATGGTCATCAGCTTCTTCCACCATTAGTCATGTGTACCAACCTATGAGTGTAAATGATCCCTATAAGTTTGCACTAAAAATCCATTGTAGGAAGGACACTCATATCCGCTGTAGGAAAATGAAAGTCTCGAGGAATATGTTTTAAAAAATTATCTGACATAGAATATATGATTCTTTGATTAAAATTATTACAGTTTAATGACCAAGAAACATATATTATTAAACAAAATTGCTCTGAGAAAATGTTATTTACTTGAAAAAAATTACGAATGTTCGTATTCTTTATGCCGACAAAAGTGGATTTTAAAACGGAATTTCGTGTTCTATTTAATCATAATAACCAAAATAAACAGAAAATATTGTTATCACGGGGGTGAACCTCTCAATGGGACTTCCGGTAACACAAAAATTTTGCCAGTCAATAAAATAGCGGACGGCACCACCAATGAGATTTAAACATATTTCGCGCCCGAACGCGTCACTTCCGTTTGATTTTTCCATATACCCATATCTGAAAAGGGCTGTCCGCTGAGTTGTTTGTACCGTCCTGATTTATGATTTTGTAATAATTTTAATGTAACTTTTACCAATGAAATGTGATGTTTTTGGTGCAAATGTCAATTAAAGAAAAGGCAAAATCCTAGAGAATATGGTAAGTAATCGAAAATTGATTTATACAATAAATTGTTTGCGTATCGACTAGACCGATGAGATCGATTTTCAATTTACATCATGCTTTATATTTTAAAGGTTTTAAAGTGCTCATGAAAAAGCTGATAAATATGTTTTACCTAGCTTAATCTTTATTTTCGTTTATTAAACTGCCTTTCTGTTGAATATGTAAACCGCATTTGTATATATATATATATATATATATATATATATATATATATATATATATATAAATAGAAAAATGTAGAAAAACAGTCCTTGTCGAAGGAGCAAACTTTTGCTTTCCTCAAATCATCAGGGCTTAATTCAGGTACAGAGGGTTTTATTTTCGCATGCCAGGACGGTGTCATTTCCACCTTAGTATACCGTGAGCGCATTTTATGTAAAGAAGTTCCCAGTGATGGGTGCAGAGCGTGTCATGCACACGCTGAGTACCTAGAACACATACTATCAGGGTGTCCGACCCACGCAGGAACTACGTATATCTATAGACATAATGCGGCCCTAAGAGTGCTTTATTACCATCTTTGTCGCTCTTACGGTGTTGGCCGCGACCCTGCCCTGCCGAACGCTCCAAAAGAGATAGAGTCGATTGTCCGAAACGAGAAGTGCCAAATTTTCTGGAACTACGATTTTCGGGCAGCTGTCTCCGTTGCGCACTCGAGGCCTGACATTGTTCTCCAAGACTTCGAGAAACGAACTATATTCGTGATCGAATTCTCGGCTCCGTCCGAATACAACATCACTGCAAAGGAGAAAGAAAAAGAGGAGAGGTATCAAGACCTTAAAAGAGAGCTACAACGACTGTACCCAAAATATTCGGTACAAGTAATTGTCCTTGTGATAGGTGCTCTCGGAGGTGCGAAACTATCACTGTTTCGTAACCTTAAAGCAATACCCGCGTGCCAAAAATATGCCAAGGCACTTGCGATATGGATGCAGAAAGCTGTCATCCTTGGGTCGCTTCGTGTCCTCAAGGCACACGAGGGTTTCGCCGGTCTGTCGTTGTGATTTTGTCGTTGCCTATGACCACCCATCTCACGGTTGTGAGACGTGGCCATAGGTGTGATTTACCGCGGTGCTACTGGGGGCTATTGACATTTTGTCGGATGGCAGTTGCTCTTAGTGGGACCCTGCGGTGGTTGTTTAACTTTTTTTTTAAATTATATATATAAATATGTGTGTGTGTGTGTGTGTGTGTGTGTGTGTGTGTGTGTGTGTGTGT
>CAKNYM010054156.1:49044-62039 GCA_932195095.1 Andricus curvator | reverse complement strand
TGTGTGTGTGTGTGTGTGTGTGTGTGTGTGTGTGTGTGTGTGTGTGTGTGTGTGTGTGTGTGTGTGTGTGTGTGTGTGTGTGTTAAACGGTGTCTATCAGGTCCATTTTTGAGATAAAGTGGTTTTTATCGGCTCATTGCGGGTTTATTGTGTCCGACGCGATAAATTTCATATGTTAGACGGTGTTTATTGGGTCGAACCCAGTAAGCACCTTTATATATCAAAAAAACATTTTTAGTATAAGAAGCATGTAAAAATGCTTTACATAACAAAATAAAAGTGATGTAAGGTACATGAAAGCTAATTTACAACGGAAAATATATCTTTGGTATTAATGTGTACAATATTGATTTTGTATGTCTACAGGAAATGTTTACATACTAAAATTAACACTTTACATAGACTTATCGACTAATTACATAAATATCTATGAACTTTAATTTAGTATGTAAACGTCACAGTGAAAGAAAAATTCAATTTCAATACTTAGGACCCGATAAACCACGCTTTACCTCTAATGTGTGATAGACATAAAGGTGCTTATTGGGTCGCCAATATATTTATATATAAAAGACCCAATAAGCACCCTTATATACCAAAAAAACATTTTTAGTTTAAAAAGTATGTAAACATGCTTTACATATCAATATAAAAGTGATGTACTGTTCAAGAAAGCTAATTTACAACGGAAAATATATCTTAGATATTAATGTATACAATATTGATTTTTTATATCTGCAAAAAAAATTATATATTAAAATTAACCCTTTACATAGACTTTTCAACTAATTACAGAAATATCTATGAACTCCAATTTAGTATGTATAAGTCACAGTAAAAGAAAATACAATCTAAATACTTAGGACCAGATAAACTATGATTTTTTTCCTACTGTGTGATGGACATAAAGGTGCTTATTGGGTCGGCCAATATATTTATATATGAAAGACCCAATAAACACCCATTTATAGGTGCACAGATGTGTCACTCCCAACAGTGCATTCTAAATGTCGACGTGCGCAGATGGTACCCTAGAAACGGTTCACGTGCGCAGATGAGATACTCCCAACTGTGCACTCCTCAATTTGCATGAGCCCAACTGTGCACGTCAAGGGCAGGTGATACAACTGTGCACATTGTTGGCCACTGACACAACTGTGCACGAATATAAGGACTTCACGGAATTTAAAGAATTCAAGGAATACACAGAATTCAAAGAATTTACGCACTTCACGGAATTCACAAAACTTCGGAATTCCAGGAATTTGCGGAATTCAAGGAATATACGGAATTCATGGAAACACGGAATTCAAGGAAACACGGAATTCAAGGAATATACGGAATTCAAGGAAAACACGGAATTCAAAGAATACGCGGAATTCAAGTAATTCACGAAGTTCAAGTAATTTACGAAATTCACGAAATACAAAGAATGTACGAAATTCAAGAAACTCACGGAATTCAAGGAATTCAAAGAATTCACAAAATTCCTATCCTTGAATTCCGCGAATTTCTTGAATTTCGTGAATTAATTGAATTCCGTGAATTTCGTTGATATCTGTGAATTCCCTAAATTCTGTCAATATTCTGAATTTCGTGAATTACTTTAATTCCATGAATTTCGTGAATTCCTTGGATTTCGTGAACTCCTTGTATTATTTGAATTCAGTGAATTCCTTGAATTCCGTGAATTTGTTGATTCCCGTGAATTCCTTGAATTCGGTGATTTCCGTGAATTCCGTAAATCCCTTGAATTCCGTAAATTTCTTGATTTCGAGTACCCGAAACAATTCTTGCCCGGCCCGAAAAAGTTGAGCCCGACTCGGCCCGAAATTTCTAGCTTTTTGCACACCCCTATTGATGGTATTAACTGCGGCGTGCAGAGTTATAAGTGTTCCATCTGTGCACGTGCACAGCTGTGCCAGTGGCCTACAACATGCACGATTGCACCACCGGCCCTCAACGTGAACAGTTGGGCTCGTGCACAGTTTCTCAATGCACAGTAGTTGTACCCCACGCATATTGAGACGTGCACAGTTGTGCCTGTCGCCAAAAACGTGCACAGTTGTACCTGGGGCCACCGACGTACACAGATAGACTCATGCACACTTCCTCCGGGCACAGTTGTCCGCCACCCAGCCCAACATCCTACTACACGGAGAGACTTTTGATATCAATATTTGGTTCGTTCTGCATCTATAATTAAAATAAAATGTAAGAATTTAGGGATAATCGGGGTACTGTTATAAAGAATCCTACTATAATAAGAGATGATGGTATTTCTGTATGTATTATTATAAACTTGAGCGAGGAAAAATTAGTATTTACGTTTAGAAAAAGTCTTATTTACTGTTTAAAAATTGTGAGTGTGAAAAAGTGATAATGGTCAATAACAAGTTTTCTAAAAAATATCGTCAATAGTAAATATTTTAAGTAACATAAGTTATAAGAAATGTACGAAATTCTAGTATTCTTAAATAAGAATGCGTATTGAAATAAGAGCCGCTAGTAATACAGGGTTTGTATAAAAAGTATCGGGAAAAGTTTCAGAAAAATAGATTTATTTCAGATATTGCTACAAAACCTTAAAATTCATCAAAGTACATCCCTTGAGCGTCGAAACACTTTTTCTAGCGGCTTTTCCACGACTCGAAGGCTCCCTGGTAGGCGGATTCCGGATGGTCCTTAAGGGTACGCGTGCAAGCTTCTTTGAAGGTAAATACTTAGGGTCCCATGTTGGTGTCCTTTGAGGGAGAATTTCACTTTTGGGAATAGAAAAAAGTCTGCTGGGGCCAATTCGGAACTGTAAGGGGGTTGGGGAATCGTCGCGACGCCGTTTTGCATTAGGTAGTCGGTCACCGTGGAGCAGTTGTGGCTGGGTGCATTGTCGTGATGCAATTTCCAATTTCACACCTGCTCCAAAGTGACTGACAACCTGACGCAAAACGGCGTCGTGACAATTCCTCAACCCCCTTACAGTCCCGACTTGGTCCCAGCAGACTTTTTTCTATTCCCAAAAGTGAAATCCTCCCTCAAAGGACACCACGATGGGAACCTAAGTGCCGTCAAAGAAGCTTGCACGCGTAACCTTAAGGACCTTCCGGAATCCGCCTACCAGACAGCCTTCGAGTCGTGGAAAAGCCGCTGGCAAAAGTGTGTCGACGCTCAAGGGATGTACTTTGAAGAATTTCAAGGTTTTGTATCAATATCTGAAATGAATCTATTTTTCGGAAACTTTTCCCGATACTTTTTATACAAACCCTGTGTCTGCAACCGGGATTTGCGAGAATTCTAAAAGACTATACTAAAAACGCCCGAAGGTTTCCGAGCTGTTCCGTCTATAGCCGAGTACGCGACGACCAGGCCAGCAGAACGACTGCACCCGGCTCGTGACCTGCGGTTTCCCGCCAAAAGTTTCAATTATACGTGTTTGTAGTACAAAAATATTTGTAACTAGTGCAGTATGCATTGAAGCTTAAACAAATTTTAATTCGGAAATTATTAATTTAAACTCTCAATAATTTACACATATAAAATAGAAGCTTTTCACACTTTTCAATTGAAAATGTTCAATTAAGTGCAATTAAACTGCAAAACTTAATTTTTTACAAATATTTTATAAATCCACGCTATTGTTTCAAATGCTCTAAATTAAAACTAATCCTCTTTTTCAATTCGCATTAATACAAATTTTAAAAAATTAAACATGTCTCTCTTCGAACTCAATAAAAACATTCAAAACAAAATAAGTGCTTCTTCCTATTTAGGAAAACTTGAAAACACAAATTTCCTCCCTTCCAGTTCTATAAGAATCATAAAAATAACAAAATGTCCCTCTTTCAATTCCAACAAAAATTGAAAATCAAAATTTCCTCCCCTCCTACTCAATAAAAATATATTTGTTAAATTATCCTCTTCCCATTCAGAAACAAATAAAAAAATCTTTCCTTAAACACAATAAAACTCTGGAAAAGAAAAAAACGGCCTCTTCCAATTAAAAAAGAATTGTAAGCGTTCCAACTCAATGAAAACCTTAAAAATATAAAATGTACTGCCAATTTAACAAAAATTAAAAACTAAAATTTCCTCATTTCAAGCTTGATAAAAATGTTAAAAATACAATACTTCCCATTCTTCCATTGAATAAAAATTTAAAACCAAAAAAGTTACTCTTGCAATTGGGAAAAGAATTAAATACCAAAATTTCGTTATTTATTTTAATTTTGGTCGTTTCAAATTGATATTTTTCAATTATTATTCAACGTTACAATAAAAATTGTAACGTTGAAAGTTTAATTTTTTACCATTCAAGGCTTCCTGTTTCAAACAATTCAGTTTCAAATTGTTTAGTTTTAAATATTTGATGTATAATTGCTCATTTTGAAATTTTTGTAATTAAAAAATGTTTAACTGAATGGGTTGAAAATTTATTATTTTAGACTGAAACAATATTTGAATAGGATTTTAAATTGAATAAAAGCGTGTAATTATGAATATATTAATTTTAAGTTATTTTCACATTGAAAATAATTTATAAAGTTTCAATAAGACATTTCAATTGGCTTAATTGTTAAGGCTTTCGTCTCAAAAAAGTTGAATTTTCAACGTTACAATTTGTAAATTGTTTAATTTTGAACAGGTTTAGAATCGTATTGTAAAATAATTATTGTACAATTTTTAACACTTGAACTACAGTTCAGTTTTAAAAATCATTAATTAATTTATATTTACAGTTGATCAACTTAAAACGTTTTTCTAAACAATTTTAAATTTCAAACGCTTTAAATTTTTTATTCCTAAAGTCTTCCAAGCTGAATTTTTAAATTATTTCAATTAAAAATTTACGTTTAAAAATGAAGATATAAAATGGAAAAATTGTGAAGTAAAAGATTTTAGAATTAAGCATTATAAACTGAATGATGTAGTAATTGAAACAGTTAACTGAACTCAACATTAACAAAAAAAGTTGAAATCGAACTTATTTTTAATTGAATTAT
Organism: Andricus curvator; assembly: GCA_932195095.1. NCBI lineage: Eukaryota > Metazoa > Arthropoda > Insecta > Hymenoptera > Cynipidae > Andricus > Andricus curvator. The sequence continues at coordinate 57,042 of CAKNYM010054156.1, read as the reverse complement.
ATCATGTGATATATTTGTGATATTCCAAGTAATTTCATAGATTGTTCTTCTACAAATTTGTAAAATTCCCTGTGAAAAAACAAATTCACTGCCATTTATCGGTTTTTCCCGGTCTCAAAAAATTCGTGGTCATTTCCCGGTTTTTGGTCCAGCGGGCACCCCGTAAATGATAAGTTCACAAAGCTTCAGATATAGATTATTGGGGAGATAAAATCCAGTAAATGGTAGTGTTCTTTGACGAAAAATGTTGTTATAGGATTATCTCCTTCGGAACATAGACACTGGAAAAGTATTTTATTGAAAATATTAATATGTTAAATATGCCCTGAATTTTAAGTTGCTATATATAAATAATTAAAAAAAATTATAAGGAAATGAGGAAGCTCATTTTTCTTTCAGGCTCAAGAGGGTTTCAGTTCAATATGTTAAACGCATTTTTCGTTGAAATTTGGATTTTTTTAGTAGTAATTATAATTTTCCTAAAAGCTTGTACCATTAAGAAATTTCTTGTCCTTCTATAAAGTTACTTTCATAAATTAAGGAACATCATTATTTGATTTTATATATAAAAATCATATCGTTCCTACACAGATATATAATATATTTACAAGGACAGAGGAAAAGATTATTCATAATTAACTCGCGTAACTGTTGTATACTTATTATAGTGGTATAGAAAATATCCTTATTTGTTCTTATAAAATGGCTCGATCCCCTAAAAATTGTTCCTTTTCGTGTCAAAATGTCCCCCGAATATTGGCAGAATTAAAAAAATATATATTTAGGCCATTAATAGTGGCAATTAAAAAAGCGATTTTGTGCAAAAATATACTTGAGAGATCCCTAAATATATATTTTTCAATAATGCCAATTTTCAGGAGACATTTTGACACCAAAAGGCACAATTTTTAGGGCAGCTATTTTGGGAGGAAAATAAATCCTTTTTTGGACCACGCTTATTTATTCCTATTTTTTTACCACCCCATGCAATAGTGTGCGTTCATACACTTCCACCCGTCTTTCCTTTTGCCATGCGCCAGCGTGAAACACATGATCACGTGACCCCCATTTTTCGTATAGTGGTTTAGAAAGATTGCAAAGCGTTTGTTTCGCTTCTTTCAAAGCACTATACTAATTTTCGTTATTTGAATCGATTACAAAATGTAATACAGCGATTTAGAAAAACTGTAATTTTTTGTGTGTAAGAGTCTAATATTCTTACGATTTATTCCAATCAGAAATATTAGTCTGCATTTTCATAGTCACTATTCGACTTTTTCTAACCGTACCTCGATTATCCCTAAATTCGTATATTTTATTTTAATTATGAATATGCGATAAAAGAAATATTAATACCAAAAGTCTCTCCGTGTACTAATATTATATTCCGCTATCGACTATAAGTCTCTAATTTCAAACGTAATAATATTATCACATATCCGGAACAAATCAAAGGATCGCCGTTCATAGAACACATCAATATACCGATGTACAGGAAATCCGTATTGATATTCTCCAAGTTTAATACATGTCAAGTTGTCTTCCTTGAGAGTTTATAGCGGTTCGAATTAAGTGATTATGACGTTTTTAATTAATAATAACAGCTAGCGGTGAGCGACCTGCTAAACACCCTTACGTAAACTGTTAGAAATTTCTATAGCGATTTTACTATAAATGTAATGGAAGCAATATGCATATACGTTTAGTAAATTTAATATACCATCATCTTGTAAAATTAATATACATGTATAGTAAAACAGAGCGCGTGAAATTTGAAAGTTCTTTGATGCACACAAATCTTGTCAAATATTTAAAACTAAAGTAATAACCTACAATTCATCGACTAAATTCATATTTATAATCAAAGTGCAACGTACAGGTGGGATTTTCTTCAAAATTCACTGTAAATGTCAGAATTTGAACAAAAAAACCGTTGCTTTTAGGTTAGGTGTCTTAATTATTCGCTTAATTGAACTTTCCCACTTAAAACCCAGTATAATTTATGTTTAACTGGAAAAAAAATATCATGCTTTATTATTTGGAATTGATGATTACTGCCAAAATTAATTTTAATTTGTGTAAAGTGAATTTACCTGACTTTTCTAAGAGTTGACCAATATACACGGATATGAAATTTACTATGCAGCCTCTTAATTACTATTTCATAGACCGAGTTTTTAGATTTACTATACAAATGTATAGTAAATCTATATTAAAATTGCAAACATTTTTAACAGTGTAGCTATTTCAGACCTAATAAGAACCTATATATACTTACTGAAAAATAGGTGTAAAAATATTTGAGCTGTCTATGGGTTTGGAAAGTCCTAAAATTCCATTAGTAATATTATATTCCGCTAACGAATTTAAGTCTCTAATTTCAAGTGTTTTTATGAGATCATGTATTTGGAACAAATCAAAAGATCGCTGTTCATAGAAACCATCAATATGCTAATATATGGGAAATCGGTAGTGGCATTTTCCAAATTCAATAAATGTCATGCAATCTTCAAGTAAGATCATAGCGACTCGAATCAAATGATTATAGCGTTTTTAATTTATAATAACTGCAGTCTGTGGGCGACCTGCTAAACACCCTTACGTATCTAATTTGGACGAAAGAAGAAACTATATATACACGAACTGAAAAATAATGTGTAAAATCATATAAGAAAGCACTCAGTGAATCTATGACTTTGCAAAAACCTAACATCCTATTACTAATATTATATTCCGCTAACGACTTTGAATCTCTAATTTCAAACCTAATTATATTATCTCATATCCGCAAAGTTTCACAAGATCGCTGTTCACAGAATCCATCAATACGTTGACGTACGGGGAAGTCACATTGATAATCTCCAAGTTTAATACACGTCATGGAAAATTCAATGAAGATCATAGCGATTTGAATTAAGTGATTATGGCGTTTTTAATTAATAATAACTGCCAGCTGTGAGCGACCTACTAAACACCCTTACGTATCTAATGTGGACCCACTGTGAACCTATATATACTTACTGAAAAATATGTGTAAAAACATTAAAGTAAAGTGTCAATCTGTCTATAGATTTGGAAAGACCTACCCAGGAAACAAAAATCCATTCACTTGCTTTGAATGGGTTTCGAAGTCGTTTGAATAGCGTATCTGTCACTGGAATTCCAGATTGCCGCCGATTGGTTTTTTAAAGAATTTTACTCGTTATTATTTTTTTGATAGACTTATAAGCCACAAAAGCCTTCACATCCTCTAGAACTAAAATAGCAAAAGGAATCTGGTAGCCTTGCGTATGATTTCTCTTAATCTATCAATAATTTATCAATTTTAAAAATCATGTGAAATATGGCAGCCTAACCTGAAAAAAATCGGTCTCATTCGAAAAGAGGTAAACCCATTCAATATGACTTTGCTTGAAATGGACATTGTAGTACATTGCAGATTCGAAGCTATTTGAGAAACTGACCGATTCAAATAGTCGCAAACCAATTCAGTTTTACAAATCTCAATCTGCAAATGACAGATACGCAATTCACGGAGTCGCCTTTTCAATGGGTTCTTTTTTCCTAGGTAACATTCCATAAATAATATGGTATTCTGCTAGAGACTTCAATTCTCTAATTTCAATCGTAATAATATTATCACATATACGGAACAATTTAAAGGATCGCTGTTCATAGAACCCATCAATATACCGACGTACAGGAAATCAGTATTGATATTCTCCAGGTTTAATACATGTCAAGCTGTCTTCCTTGAGAGTTCATAGCGGTTCGAATTAAGTGACTATGACGTTTTTAATTAATAATAACTGCTAGAGGAGAGCGACCTGCTAAACACATTTACGTACCTAATTCGGACGTAATAAGAACCTATATATAAAGTAACTAAAAAAATGTGTAAACAAATTTAAGCAAGCACTCAGTGAATCTACCATATGACTTTGCAAAAACCTGACATCCTATTCCTAATATTATATTCCGCTAAAGATTATAAGTCTCTAATTTCAAACGTAATAATATTATCACATATCCGGAACAAATCAAAAGATCGCTGTTCATATAACTCATCAATATACTGACGTACAGGGAATCCGTATTAATATTTTTACAAGTTCAATACATGACATACAATCTTGAATGAAGATAAGAGCGATTCGAATTAAGTGATTATGGCGTTTTCAATTGATAATAACTGCCAGCAGTGAGCGACCTGCTAAACACCATTACGTATCTAATGCGGGCCCTCTAAGAACCTATATGTACTTACTGACAAATATGTGTGAAAGTATGTGAGCAGAGAGTCAATCTGTCTATGGATTTGGAGAGACCTAATATTCCATTAGTAATATTATATTCCGCTAACGACTTTAAGTCTGTAATTTCAAGCGTAATTATAATATGACTTATGCGGAACAAATCAAAAGATCGTTATCAATAGAACCCATCAATATGTCGAAGTACGGGAAAGCTGTATTGATATTCTCCAAGTTCGATTGATGTCATTGATCATAGCGCCTCGAATTAAGTGATTATATCGTTTTTAATTTATAATAACTGCAGGCGGCGAGCGACCTGCTAAATACCCTTACGTATGTAATGCGGTTTGAAATTAGATATTTAATGTCGCTCGCAAAATATACTATCAGTAATAAGATGTTAGATTGTTCAAAGCTATAAACTCATTAGCTGTCTGCCTAAACGTTTTCACACATTTTTATCAGAAAGTATATATAGGTTCTCATTAGGTCCGAATTAGATACGCAACGGTGTTTAGCAGATCGCCCGTAACCGGCAGTTATTGTTAATTAAAAACGCTATAATCATTTAATGCGAATCGTAATCAGCTTCTCAAAATATTGCATGACATGTATTGACCTTGAAGAATATCTATGTGGATTCCCCGCACGTTAGCATGTTGGTGGGTTCTATGAACAGCGATGAGCCAATTTGTGCCGCACATGTGATAATATAATTACGTTTGAAATTAGGTATGTAAAGTCGTTAGTAGAATATAGTATTGATAATAGGATGTTAGATTTCTTTAAGCCATGGACTCATTAGCTGCCTGCTTAAAGACTTTAAGACATATTTTTCAGTTAGTATACATGCATAGGTTCTTATAATGTGCGAATTAGGTACGTAAGGGTGTTCAGCAGGTCGTCCGTCGCTGGCAGCTATTATTAATTAAAAACGCTATAATGACCGAAAGCGAGTGGCTATCATATTCTCTGAAGACTACACTAAATATATTGAACTTGGAGAATATCAATACGGATTACGGAAGTCGTTAGAGGAATATATAATTAGTAATAGGATGTTAGGTTATTCCAAAGTCATAGACTCATCGACTGCCTACATAAATATTTTTACAAATATATTTCAGTACGTATATGTAGCTTCTAATTCTGTCCGAATTAGATGCGTAAGGGTGTTTAGCAGGTCACTCGTCACTGGCATCATTTTTGAACACTACGTGACATGTATTAAACTTGGAGAATATCAATCTGGATTTTCCGTACGTCAGCATATTGATGGATTCCATGAACAGCGCTCAGTCGATTTGCTCCGCATAATTGACAATATAATAACGTTTGAAATGAGATATTTAAAGTCGTTAACAGAATATAATATCAGTACTATGGTGATAGGTTTTTCTAAAGTCGTAGAATCATTGACTGCCTGCTTAGATGTTTTTGCACATACTTTTTAGTATGTATATATAGGTTCTCATTAGGTGCGAGTTAAATACGTTAGGATGTTTAGCAGGTCGCTCGTAGCTGGCAGTTATTATCAATTAAAAATGCTATAATTACTTCATGCGAATCGCTGTTATCTTCGCTGAAGACTGCATGCTATCTACTAAACTTAGAGAATATATTCCCCGTACGTTAGCATATTTATGGTTTTGTTGAACAGCGCTCAGTCGATTTGCTCCGCATAATTGACAATATAATAACGTTTGAAATGAGAGATTTAAAATCGTTAACAGAATATAATATCAGTACTACGGTGGTAGATTTTTCTCAAATCGTAGAATCATTGAGTGCCTGCTTAGATGTTTTTGCACATACTTTTTAGTATGTATTTATAAGTCCTCGTTAGGTCAGAGTAAAATACGTTAGGGTGTTTAGCAGGTCGCTCGTCGCTGGCAGTTATTATCAATTAAAAATGCTATAATTACTTAATGGGTGACCATCCAGGAATACTGCGTTGCTGTTGGCCCGTCGTGGGTGTGGTGGGCCCACATTGGTAGTAAATATCCACCTAGAAACACTACCCGGATCGGGTAGTGAGGCAATGAACTTTCGAGTTCAAACTGCTAATCAATTTTTTTTTTTTTTATAATTACTTAATGCGAATCGCTGTTATCTTCGGTGAAGACTGCATGCCATCTACTAAACTTGAGAGTATATTCCCCGTACGTTAGCATATTGATGGTTTTGTTGAACAGCGATCAGTCGATTTGGTGCGCATATGTGATAATATAATTACGTTTGAAATAAGACATTTAATGTCGTTAGCGGAATGTAATATTAGTACTAGGCTGCCAGGTTTTTCTAAAGTCATCGAATCATTGACTGCCTGCATGCATATTTTTACACATATTTTTCAGTAAGTATATATAGGTTCTCATTAGGGCAGAATTAGGTATATAAGGCTGTTTAACAAGTCGCCCACCGCTGGCACTTATTTTAATTATAAACGCCATGATCACTTAACGCAAAGCGCTATCATCTTCTCGGAAGATTGCATGACTGCATGATTGCATGGTGAGTATCAATTCGGATTCCCCCAAGTTCTACTGAAAACGTTGATGAAGGTTAAGAACTAAAAAAATAGGTAGTAAACGTCTCAGTATACTGTCCTCTATTAGTCCCATTAAACAAAATCCGTTCATCTCGCCGACCCCATAAACACAGTTTAATGTATGAATGCGACCCAATAAACACCGTTAAATATCTTCAACATTCAACCTTACAAAACCTTTGTTCATTACTATTTCTACGGCTTTTGAAGACGTTGATAATATTTGCGTCCTTGTGTTCTTCGTGCTAAATAAGTTTTACTGTCCTACATTTTATTTTACGTGTCATTTTGAAGCTTCTAATTTGACGACCTGATAAACACCGTTATATGTATTTTTCCTCCCACGCATTTACTAGAATGTTAAGAACTAAAAAAATAGGTAGTAAACGTCTCAGTATACTGTCCTCTATTAATCCCATTAAACAAAATCCGTTCATCTCGCCGACCCCATAAACACAGTTTAATGTATGAATGAGACCCAATAAACACCGTTAAATCTCTTCAACATTCAACCTTACAAAACCTTTGTTTATTATTATTTCTACGGCTTTTGAAAACGTTAATAATATTGGCGTCCTTGTGTTCTTCGTGCTAAATAAGTTTTACTGTCCTACATTTGATTTTACGTGTTATTTTGAAGCTTCTAACTTGACGACCTGATAAACACCGTTATATGTATTCTTCCAACCACGCATTTACTAGAAAGTTAAAAACTAAAAAATAGGTAGTAGACGTCTCATTAGACTGTCCTCTATTAATCCCATTGAACAAAATCTCTTCATCTCGCCGACCCCATAAACACAGTTTAATGTATGAATGCGACCCAATAAACACCGTTAAATCTCTTCAACATTCAACCTTACAAAACCTTTGTTTATTATTATTTCTACGGCTTTTGAAAACTTTGATAAAATTGGTGTCCTTGTGTTCTTCGTGCTAAATAAGTTTTACTCTTCTACATTTTCTTTTACGTGTCATTTTGAAGCTTCTAATTCGACGACCTGATAAGCACCGTTTTATGTATTTCTCCTCCCACGCATTTACTGATAGATTAAAAACAAAAAAAAAGGTAGTAAATATCTAAGAAGACTGTCTTCTATCAGTCCCATTAAACCAAATTTAATTTTTCCGCCGACCCGATAAACACCGTTTTATGTATGAATGCGACTCAATAAACACCGTTAAATCTCT
>CAKNYM010054156.1:0-49034 GCA_932195095.1 Andricus curvator | reverse complement strand
AAAAAAAATAAGGTAGTAAACATATCAGGAGACTGTCCTCTATTAGTACCATTAAACAAAATCTCATTTTCTCCTCGACTCGATAAACACCGTTTTATGTATGAATGCGACCCAATAAACACCGTTAAATCTCTTAAACATTCAACCTCACAAAACCTTTGCTTATTATTATTATTATTTCGACTTTTGAAAACGTTAATTAGATTGGCGTTTTTGTGTTCTTCATCCTAAATAAGTTTCACTGTTCAACATTTTCTTCTACATGTCATTTTGATGCTTTTAATTTGACGACCTGATAAACACCGTTTTATGTATTTTTCCTCCCACGCATTTATACATAAGGTTAGAAACTAAAAAAAAGGTAGCAAACATCTCAGGAGACTGTCCTCTATTAATTCCATTAAGGAAAATCTGATTATCTCGCCGACCCAATAAACACCGTTTTACATCTATATGTATATTGTGACGTTGCAAAATTCTTGCAACTCACAAGTTCAAATTAATAGAATTTTATTTGAAATTTAGAGATTTTTCGTAAATTCATCGATTTAATTTTATAAGGTCATAAATCACGGCTGTGGTACGGAAACTGCATGACTAGGGCTAGATTTAAGGTTTATAAATTTTAAGGACTTATTCTGTTCGTTTCTTTTATTTTTTTGTAACGATTCGGACTCGTCGAGACATCGTGGGACATCGAGGGACTTCTTTCGACTTCGAGACTCAAATGGGACGCCACTCGAGACTCTTAAGACGTCTAGATTCCATCGACACACATTTCAAGCCGTTTGAATTCTCCCGCCTTTTCTATCTACTATCGTCTGCCAGACTCAAAGGAGCTGTGGATCCTCGTCTACAAGGATTCATGTTAGGATGCCGGCCAGATTGGGAGTAACGCTGCAAGTTACGAAAAATCCGGAACGACTCATCTACCAGGCGTAGAACCTTTTTGGAAACTTCACGATGAGAAATTTCTTCGTCAATTCCCAACATGACTAGGGAATCTCAATGCGCAATGCCCTCTTCACGTCGGCTGATACCAATTGGTACCGAGCCAAATCCTGCTCTGATCAGCCAGGGTAATTTCGGGCTCCAGGAGGTGATCAAATGGGTGAATTGGAGAGAAAGGACGAAGAAATAAAAACACTGGATCAATTCTGGCGATAATGGAAGGAAGGATGAAACCCAAAAATAACAGGGTACCGAGCTCCACTTATTCATACGGCCCTGGAATGTAAACCCAGCACCCCGTCTCCGCAGCGGCCTTACCACCAATAGGAACGCCGGAAAGAAGGAGGAGAAGGAACGCCTAGACCGTGTCCCGTACCGTCGCCGCTACGCTCGTTCTTCTCTGCCGACCGCAGCCGTGTCAAGTTCACTTTAGATTTTCTCGTATCAGTGAAAGTCAATTGTCGAGCATTTCTCCGCAGAATTAGTCGAGACGCACCCCACGACTCATCGCAAGGAAGCTCATCCGCATCGCTCCAGAAACTACGGGTAAGGCCAACTCATGTTTGATAAGTAAAAGAGACTACGCTCGACACGTGGCCACAGTGGATAAAATTCATTAACTTCGATAATTTTCATTACTCTTGAGAAAATGGCGTCACACGTGGTCGATGCGGAGTACCTTTAACTGGGCCTTCCTATTTATTTTATTAGTGATTTATTGTGATTTATTATAAGCGATTATAATACTATTTTTTCGAAAGGTCTCACCAATGGTGAATCCCTTTTGTGACCAGTGAACTGAGCCCCCAGTCGAGTGTTGCCACATAAAGTATGACCCCTGAACTGCGACCCCGTTGAGCATTTCGAATACTTTTCATATGATCACGTAATGGAGTCCCAAGTTGAGTTGTGTCCCGAAACCCAATTCTTTTAATCATGAGTGTTTCCCTTTTTATGTGTTAACTTGAAATTGTGCAATTTTTCGGAACTGAGTCCCCAGTTGAGTTTTGCTCCAAATGTACGTTAACGACTGAATTTTGAATATGTTATTTACTGAATTTCAAATGTGCTATTGATTGAATTTTGAATATGTTATTTACTGAATTTCAAATGCGCTATTGATTGAATTTCGAATATGTTATTTACTGAATTACAAATATGCTATTGATTGAATTTTAAACATGTTATTTACCGAATTTTAAGCGTGCTATTGATCTAATTTTGAATGTGCAATTTACTGAATTTCAAGTGTACTATTGATCAAATTTTGAATATGCTATTGGCCGAAATTAGAGATTGCTATTGATCAAATTTTGAATGTGCTATTGACCTATGTCAAGGTCATTAACTGTTTTGAGACAATTAAGCCGCGTGATGGGTCATTATTAGATTGCATTTAGAGTCAGTAGAGTTAGGCAACCTAGGCGTAATTTCTTCAGAGACTGAAAATGTTAAGGTTTGAAATTTCATGAAGCGAATTATTAAAATCATGGTTGAGATTCAGTAGTCCTGGTTACGTGATATTTTGTAATAACGTTGAGATTAGCTAGAGATTTCAGTTTGACTATTACTAATTGAATAAATTAGGCTGTGACCAGTCATGGGTCACTACTAGTTTAGTGAGGTTAGGCTATAGTCAGTTTTGAGGTGAGGTTTCACCGATGACTAGACTTCTGGAATCAACATGATGGATAATTTTCTTTAATCGAATTTCGTTAAAGAATTTTTGGTTCTAATCGTCACGGATCATTTGTGAATAATTAATTTTAAGTTTTGCTGAAGCAATTAAATTGATTTTTTCGGAGGGTTTGCCTAGCTCGATTCTAGGTTAGAATTTAGAGTTTTTAAGTTTTTGTTTGTAATTGCCTAGCATGGAGTTCCGGGCAGGGAAGCCTAACTTTTTGAAGTTAGTTTAATTTTCGAGAATTAGGTTTAGACTTAAGATTTATTATTGTCATAAATGAGTCGAGATTAATATTATTAGAGTTTTGGTTAATCTTACGATTATAAACTATTGCAATATATCGAGACCTGAAATACGACCAATTGTTAAACCAAGCTCCTCATCACACGAAATTTTTAATGAACACTCGCTGAATAAATTATAAGTTCTATTTGTTATAAATGTCCAGTTGTTTTGCTGACTTTTGGACCCTCTTTATTTGCGAAACACGCCCAACTACCGAGTCTGAGCTGACCGTGCGAGAAGCCGGTACACTGCGTTCTTTGAGTTGAGTTTAGTTTCTCGCTTTCTTTGAGATTTTTATTTAATTAATTTTGAGGTTTGGATTTTGAGAATTTAAGTAGCCTGGAAAAGGCCTGGCGCTCAACAAAATGAATAGAGATAGAGAGTATAGCTCATTAGGTAGAGTTTCGATTTTTATCAGATTTTCAGGAAGCAGTGCCGAAGGTATGTGGTACTTTTTATTATTTAATTAACCATAATCAAATTGCAACATTTCAATATATATATATATGTGTGTGATGAAAAAATTTCAACATAACCTCTGAAGAATTTGTGCATGAAATTATCAATGAATTCATTGTTACATTATAGTACATTGTGTATCGAGGACGTAAAGAAGGCTATCTTGATGAGCGTGAACTTGGCAAAATAGCCTTACGTCCTTGATACACGCAGTACTTTTTGTCCTATCCTCCTTGAAAACAAGCATGTGAAGCCGATAGAGGACGTTTAGTGTACTTGGCAATTTTAGATTATAAGTGAAAGGAAAAAATAGCGTACTTTTCCAAAGGGAGACTGTGGGGACCAGCGATACATTTTTTTTAGAAAAGATAAATTCCTCCATATTCTTATTTGCGTGGTGTAGTGTATGTGTAGCGGGCGTGAAGTTTTATGTAGCGGGCGTAAAGTTTCATTTAACGGGCGTAAAGTTCCTTGTCGGCCCGGCGGCGGAGTGCACATGTGCGAACGTCACTGGGCTGGAAGCGGCCACATTACGCCTGCTTCATGTGCATGCAATGGCGCGTTTTCAAGGAGGGTCGGACAAAAAGATAAACGTGGTAATGTCATTGATATACTAAAAAGAATGTAAAGGAATGTATAATTTTATAATAGATTTTGTTAATATTATATCTATTTTATTGAGACGTATTGCGAAATGTCATATCCGTACTTAACAACTTGTATATTTTAATATTAGCGTTATCACTTTTGAAATATAGGAGTTTCTTTACACTGAGAGATGAAAAGGAAGGACCTAATATTTACGTGAACAAAATGGATGTGTTCGACATTATTTTATGACCAATTGTATGGGAGAAATTTTGGCAGGCTCTACTCTCTCGACTCGCTTTGCTGATGATGCAAATGATTCGGAGCTACATGACAGCAGAAATAGCAAAATGTTCGTATACAATCTTGAAAATATGGCTAAATTAGACAATTATTTTGGCACTCAATTACTTTAGGATGTTAAATAATAATTTTAAAAATATTTCTTACTATGTATAACAAATTGCATTTTTCCTTTTTTAGATTTTAAGATGTGATGATGGAGCCAATATACGTAGGACTGTGATATGTAGTCTTTTCAGTACAGGGCTTTAGCGTAAGTTTATTCTAAGTAAAAAAAGGAAGAAAATGTAGCTTCAAAAGCTTTATAAATAGTATAGTTAAGTCCTAGATTATGTGAAACAGAGTACAAGTCTGGTGAAGCCTGTGACATCTAATTTCGTAGAATTGATTATAAAATAGATGTTAAAAGGTATTATATGACATAGCAGCTTACGCGTCAGGTAAATGTAGTACTTTAAAGTAATATCGAAGACTGAAGCCTATGTCTTGGTGGAACAGAATTTTTGCAATGTAGCTTACAAAGTCCAAATAACTCTATCTAGTACTTTATGCGTTAAGTAATTATGACGTTAATTTGGAGAAAAGTCGAAGACTGAGGCGTTAGTCGCTGTACTAGTAAATTTCTTTCAATTTGGCTTAGAATGTTGAAAGTTCTGTAGCACTTAAAATATTAGATATTTTAACCTTTTAATGCAAATTTTAATTATTAATCGAGTCTGACCACAGTGATATTCTTAGAAAATTCATACTTAAAATAGAAGTATAATTTACAACGTCACTTGCACACGATAGTGTAGAAGCCATAGTGTCCATAGTGTAGAAGCTTCAAGTGAAGCATCTACTGTATTGTAGGGACAAGTTTGCACAACAGAGTCGCTTACTGAACTCCTTTCCACTCGCGATGTAAATTTCGATGGGATCATTGATAATAATGAAAACTCATCTGAAAATATTTCAAAATTTTTGAAATCTCACAACTTACAACCTACTTGTCACACTAATATTTCTGATAATAATTGTAATCAAGCAAAAAATAGTGTTGAAAATGAACCGCCTCCGCCAGAATCAAATTCCATAAATAACGAGCATTGCTTTAGAGATTTAAGTAAAAGTCGAAAAAGTTTTCTTACTGAAGTCGAGAAAATTTTATTAGATTGACCTGCTGTGGTAACTAGTACCTCTTGTAACACGGACGATCATTGTGCAAACAATTGTGATTTGTTAAATACAACAAATCTTGAATCTGAGAAATCTGAAGATACTATTAAAATTATTCAAATCCGCCAGAATTAAATTCCTCAAACGACGAACCTTTTTTAACAGATATAAGGAAATGCGATCATTGCACAAACAATTGCGACACGATAAATAACAAAAATTTTGATTCGAGGATTTAGGGCCATTAGGTCGGACCGTAAAATATGCAAAGCATGCATTAGTATTTATGGTTCGTGGAGTTAAACGTAATTGGAAGCAGGTTATTTCTTATTACTTCACGGCAAACACGATATCTACGATAAGTTCAAAAAATATTATCGTTGAAATGATTTCTCAACTTCAAAAAATTGGATTAACAGTAGTTAATACAGTTTGCGATCAAGGCCCTACGAATTTTGCAGCTGTTAATCAATTGTGCCGAGACTATCCTGATGTTTCTGAGAAAGAAAATTCCCGTTTTTTAGTTAATGGACAAACTATTACCGTCATGTTCGATGTCCCACATCTCTTAAAATGTAGAAGAAATTGTCTCATCCGTTGTAAAGTAAAATTTGACACTCACAAAGAAGCGAAATTAGAATACATTGAAAAGGCTCTTGATTTAGATCAGAAGAAAACTTATAAGTATCTGCCGAAACTTAGACCACAGCATTTTAATTTTAGCGACTCCTTTAATAAAATGCGGGTTTGGATAGCTAAGGCACAATTAAGTGACAGTTCTGCAGCACCGATAGAAACTTACGTTTCACAGGCGTTTTTCCTGCGGAAGCAATACACACTGCTGAATTTGCGAGCAACGTAGATTCTTTATTTTATTCTCTAAATGGATCGCTTGTGAACGCACAAGGGGAAAAGGAATATCTTTGCGCTGTTTCGGATTCAAACTCTCATTTAGAATTTTGGGGAAAAATTGTGAAAAAGATCTCTACCTGGTGATTAGTTGAATTAGAAACGGACAAGGATGTTACGCATAAATATTCTTTTATAAAAGGGTGGATAATAACTTTAAAATCCGTAATTTATCTGTGGAAAAAGTTAAAGGATTTGGGGTTCTGAAACCTTCCCACTAGGAATCTAAATCATGTACACATCAAAAACTTTTATAATATCTGCATAATATTTTTATTGTGAAATTCATTTCTCTAATTCAATAAACAATTTGAAAAAAATTCAACTGATGTTATTTCTTACACCACAAGGAAAGAAATTTACTATTGTCATAAACTCACTTGATTTTACTCACGAAAAATTATACTTAATGATTCAATTTTCAAATTGGATTTTCAAATGTTGTTTCAAGTGGAAGTGATAAAAATATCCTGATGGTATTAGCAAACATGATTTAATATCAACTCAGATACTTTAGGCGATTGTACGTTTTACGAAATACTTTTATTGCTTTTTCTTTTTGACTGTTCAAATTCAATATGTTAATAATTTTAATCTCCTGTGTCTTGCTGCGCTTTGGCAAGGGATGGCACGGGGAAAGCGGGTAAGGGGGGGGGGGGGCTAATATGCCAGGCTACCACCGCAAATTCATGGCGTTACTTGTCTGGACCTTCTGTAGATTCGTGTTTCCAAATCCGTTCCACTATTTTGATCCCCATGATTCCCGGTAAGAAGGCTTGCATTCAAATATTTTGGAAAATTTCACGCATCCAATGGTAAAGTGACAAATATTGAATACTTCTGGATCCCCTTTCTGTCCTCCCGTTTTGAATCTCCACAGCAGTAGAAGTTATCTCTTAATTTAAAGCCCTTTCTGTACCCAGCGTCGACAATATTTTTCTCGATACTGTTGGATACCACAAAACAACCAAGAAATAGAAAAATTGTAATCCCTTCCAATTTAGCACATTTCGCTAGTTTTATTTACTGTTTTTCGAATAATAATGAGGTAAATAGTATATTACGACCCAAGACCAGAAAGTTGGATTTCCGGGCGTGCGATGTAAAGGCCGAGGCCTCATATCACGCACGCAGGGCATCCAATATTTCTGGCCGTGTGTCGTATACTATTTTTTACAACACCCACCTCGAAAGTACTCCGTTCCATGTAGCTAAATTATATGGAAAGTGACTCATTCCGGATAACAATGCGGGAATAATATTGGCGCATGCGCAGTTCGATTCTTATATACTTTCCACATCAGCGGAATGTACGCGCATGCGCACTTTGCAGAGAAGCAACTTTCCGCATCGCGACAATTCAGGGGCAACGCAACGTAGCAACAGCAGCGCTCAGTGTCCAAGCGAACAGCTGATGACAGGTGCGAGGTTAAAGTCGATGTGTTTAGAGTGCAAGTGAAATTTTCCTTCTCATTGTCAAACGAAGATGGAATTAAATAAAGATTTGAATCAAACTGGTGAAGAGTGTACTCCACCAGATAGTATATTAGTTATTTTCATATATCTCGATTTAATTTAATTAAAATTTCGTATTTTTAGAATTTGTTTTCGTTCCGCTGAGGGTTTCACCGCTCCCCCCCGCAACTGTAAATATTCTTCCTTTGTCTTTCTCTTAGATTTCAGCATTCGCCTTCAGCTCTTCGCACTCGTCCTCGTTTTCGCACTCGCTTCGCTCGTGCGCTAACCTTCGACTCGTGCTTCGAGCCTCCGGCTCATGCTGACAAATTTACACTCGTTAGCAATCGCCTATTTTGCGCACTTGTATCACAAATAGCTATTTCTTCATCCCCAGCCGAAAGTACGTTTAATAATTAATTTTAATTAATAAAATGCGTTGTCGGCTGCTAGCTCGGATGCTTTTTCTTTTGTGGCCAGCATCAGCACGCGCGCCACCTCGCGTAGCACCGCTGCTGCTCTCGGTCAGCTGAGTGGTTGCATAGGATTCGGTCGCCCACCCGAATTTTTTGCTGGTCGGGGCGGGTATCAAAAACACATATTGTTTATTTTATATTTTTTCGTAATACTTCTTGCAGAACCTTCAGACGAGGAGTCGACCATTTTTGAGGTTTTGTGCCGTCTTTTTTGCACAAAAATCGCAATAACGTTAAACGATCAGTTTTGAGGTTGAACACACACCGACGGTCTCTTTTTTCCATTCACCTGTCAAGATATAGTATATTGTGTTACGACTCAGCAAACCGCGTCTTTGACGTCCGAGGCCGATGTTTGCTGTACGAGGCGTACATGCGCGCGCCGAAGGCACGCGCATAGCCGAGTACTGCAAACAGCGGGCGAGGTCGTCAAAGGTTTGCTGCGGAGTGACACACGATATTTGATGC
Source organism: Andricus curvator (assembly GCA_932195095.1). Classification (NCBI taxonomy): domain Eukaryota; kingdom Metazoa; phylum Arthropoda; class Insecta; order Hymenoptera; family Cynipidae; genus Andricus; species Andricus curvator. The sequence continues at coordinate 40,298 of CAKNYM010054156.1, read as the reverse complement.
AAAACCGATATAGTTTAGTATACGAGAGGGTATTGAGTGTGAAGTTGTAATGGGGGCGACGGGGTCCGGGGCGGAGCCCCTGTGGGGGGTACGGGGGGCGAAGCCTCCCATAAGGAAAAATACAACAGTCATTTTGAATAACTATAACTAAAATTAAACATAACATTAAATGTTGCACGTGAGCTTCATACTATAGTCTTATTATAGACATGTGCGGTTATGTTCATTTTAGTTTTAGTTAGACAAATAAAATCTTTGCCATCGCGACACAATTGTTATCTATCGGTTAACGAAAGACTCGCGGACCCACGTGTTGCCAGCCGGCATGCTCTGTACATTTGTATTGCACAGTCTACAAACATTTGTGATATGTACCACGCATGCGTCAGAAGAAAGAGCCAGGAGTGTCGCCGCTTTGGACCAAAAGCGCATGCGCGCACTCCGTAAAAGTATACTTTTACGGCCGTGGCCGGAAAAATACCCCCTCCGACAAACGAGAACTTCGCGTCCCACAGACGCGCACAGAAAGGTACGAAAACCGTCCGGTTTTGCATAAAATATTTTTCGGAGGCTAAGTACACAATAACACAGTACTGAGCGTTGCTACGTCAAGATCGTGTTAACTCTAGCAGGCCGCAAAAGCCACTGTTCCCGGACAGAAATGCGGCCGTGAAGACGTACTTTCGGCTAGGGGATGAAAAAAAATCTTTTTTTCCAATACCCACGCGGAAAATGTGACTTTGTTGGCCACTTTAGAGACCGCAAAATGATCGATTTCTCGATCATTGTCCGCGGCAGTGGGAAAAGAAGAGCAAATCGTTGAGAAATATAAAAAGCGTCGGCAGAGAACTTTGCCAACAGTGAGCAAAGTACTTTGCCCACGTTTTTCTGAAGTGAGTGTAGAAATAGTAGAAGAATGATTAAATGAGAATAATTATTTTTTCATGTACCTATCCCTGTGACAAATCATCGTTTCCGAGTTTTTCAATGATCTCGAAAATCTATCATTTTGCCCCCTCTAAACTGGCCACCAAAATCTTATTTTCCGCGTGGTTATGGTGCAGATAACTTCACACTCATCCGAAATCACCTACTTTTCCCACTCGTTGCAAAATATACTATTAAAACATAGCATCGGTAATTTTTCTTGTGTAAAATCCTACTAGATTCTGCAAATTTCATGCTTTTGGAGCGCGTTCTAATGCTTCAAACGAAACTGTTTGTTTTATTTCATTTGAAGTTACGTTTGTCAGCTTTGATCGGCTTTGAAAGGGATTAGAATCTTATCATTTTGGCCGCCTAATGAGGATTAAAAAACGAAGGACAGAAAAGGCATTCATAGGGATTCAAAATTTGTAATACATTTTAATGCAAGCATTCTAACCGGGTTGTTATTAACATGATCAATACGCTTTCCAGGTCAGAAATTTTATACCTGGCAGCTACACCATTTTGAAATTTGAAGCCGAATTTTCTTTAAATTTTAATATTTCCGACACTTTGTTCGGATTCTAATGAAACTTATAAAATATTAGGGAAGAAAATGTGTGTGTTTCGGGATGCATGATAGAAGTGAAACTTCGAAAGAATTTTTAAGTGGAATTTACTGCTGGAATAAGGAATTCAACGAATTCATGGATTCCATGAATCTAGTGAATTCAATGACTTCCGTGAATTCCCTTAAGACCGCGAATTTCATGAATTCCGTGAATTACTCGAATTCCATTAATTCCCTGAATTCCTTGAATGCCATTAATACCGTGAATTCCATGAATCCCGTGAATTCAATATCTTCCTTGAATTCAATGAATTCCATGAATTACTTGAATTCCGTGACTTCATTTAGTTCCATGAATTCCTAGAATTCCGCGAATTCCGAAGTAGTTTCCCCTGATGAAAATGTGGAAGTCAACTCGTACGAAACCATTTTCGATTCCGCAGAAAATGCCGAAAATAGAGATCCAATAACAGAGTCGATTGAAACGAAAAAGTCCAATATAATCCTTTAAGGTCAAAAGAGTCGGATCGTGTAACACATAAAAATCCGAATAAGGACTTTCCGTTACAGAACTCCAGGAGATTAGATAATTCGGTCCAAATAGCTGAAAGTTCAGAAGTAAGAAGTCTTAGAAATTCAAATACAAAGAAATTTGTCATTTCAAAAAATATCACCAAATCGGCGAAACACGTTGGTCTAAATTCCATTAAAAAACAACATAGTTGGTGACAAACTGATATTGTGCCCTGAGTATGCACAGTAGGGCGTATCGAAAAAAAAAGTTATTTGCGCGAAGTTCTAATAGCAATGAAAACTTTCTTTTGGGAGTCAAAAACACTGCCCTAAAGTTTCATAAAAAAGAAATTCCTTCTGTCTCCGCATCGTAGATATAGCTAAAAATCACAAAAAACGAAGCACTTCTTATTTTCAGTATGTTGCAACAAATAATATATACATTTGAAAACATTTTTACCTTATTTAGACACCGAAAATTAATTTTGTTGTGAAATAAAGAGCAATATATCACTTTTAGATATTTTCTTGTAATCCAAAATCAATAAAAATGATTTTAGTATCGACATTCTGCATATATCATTGGTGTAACATATTGAAAATACATTCTTCTTAACGTATATCAGACACTTTGTGGTCAAATAGTCGAAAAAATTGCCGTAACTCTAAGAAAATAGCGAAAAAGTCGATTTCTTTCGATATTTTGAAATCTCAAGGTCACTTAGGTAGGGCAAAAAATATTTGAATCATTTTTTGCTATATAGGTACAAATTCACTTCCTTCGAACCATTTTTTCTCATAATTTATATACCGAAAATTAATGTTATTGTCAAATAAAGAGCAATATAATCACTTTTAAATATTTTTTTGTAATTCAAAGTCAATAAAAATTATTTTAATGTCAACATTTCTTATATATTATTGTTGCACCATATTGAAAATACATTCTCATCAACTTATATCACACATTATATGGTCAAATAGTCGAGAAATTTACCATGAATCTAAGAAAATAGCGAAAACGTCGACTTTTTTCGATTTTTTGAAACTTCAAAGTCAATTAGGGAGGGTAAAAAGTATTTTAATGGAATTATCGCTATACGGGTATAAATCGACTTACTTTAAACTATTTTTATTGGTAATTTAAATCTCAAAAAAAAACTTTTTTGCTGTTCAAATTTGAAGAAGTTCTTTGTTTTTTGTGACTTTTAGCTATATCTACGATGCGGAGACAAAAGGAATTTTTTTGTTTTTTTATGAAACTTTAGGGGAGTGTTTTAGACTCCCAAAAGAAAGTTTTCATTGCTATTAGAACTTCGCGCAAACAACTTTTTTTTCGATACGCCCTAATGCACAGCCTGTCCGATTTAAAATGAATTCGTTCATACTTCAAATTATAAATTGTTTGTTCTAAAGATTTCAAAATCTAAATGACCGGGAATGTGAATTTTTGTAGTCTTACGTGGTCACCCAGCTAATGGAGGTTAAATAAAGGGAAAATATACAAACCTCCCTTTTGGATCCCAGCACAAATCTACGACTCCACCGAAATGTCCACTAGGTGCAGGACTAGGGTCCCAATTTCTCGAATCCTTCAAATACCTCCAAATGTGAAACGTCCCTTGATAACCATGAGCTAAAATCGTATCTCCTGCTGGTCCAAATTTGCATCCATAAAATCCCAAAGAATTGCCACCAACTTCTCCAACGCGAACGCATTCCATCCAAACCCCATTATCTTTGCTTAATTCCCACACAACCATGCTTTTATCCAAAGAACAAGATAAGAGCTTCATGGGTTGTGTCCATTTTCCGTCATTTTCAATCAAAGGATGCCAATTCACACCATAAACCCAGCCTTCATGTCCGCTAAGAATTGACTCTAAACCTACTTCGTACTCTTCTTCATTGACTTTGAAATTTTCTGTTTTTGATTTAAGTTCATTAGTCGCATTGTTTTTCCTTTTTACCGTAAACTTCCACAAGCGTATTAAACTATCTTGAGATCCACTTGCCAAAAAACTGTTACCGTTATCATCTTGAATAATGTCCATACATGTGATCCAATCTTCATGTCCGACTAAAACCTTGATTTTGACAAAATTGCTCTCCGCCGAATTTTGGGAAAATAATTGAATTGTAGAATCATCAAGCGCAATTATTAGAAGAGGATTGTTGCTCTCAGGTAGTAAAGATATACAAGCCTGGATTGGCAGTTTTTTTACAAAGGAAAGTGTTTGGAATAAAACAGTTTCTTTACTAGTATCTCTTTTCCAAAGTCTGAAATCACCGTTTATTGATCCAGTACAAATAAGCAGATTAGATTTCGAGTTCTCGGAGGTGTAAATAGCATAACAAACAGAAAGAGGATCGTTTATATTGATAATGGATGTTGCTTTGTAATAACTGTCTACTTTACTCCAAATGATGGCAGTACCGTCAGATGATGCAGAAATGAGTTCTGTTTCCAAATTTGTGAATTTTGATTTAATCCATCGCACAACGTTGACTCTATCGCTGTGATGGTAAAGAGTTTGTAAAACTTTTCCATTATCCGCGGTTCGGAGATCATAAATTTGTACCGCATTAGAGGCACTGTAACACAAAAGTCCGTTTTTTCCATAATCTGCTGAATGTGGAACACGATTACAGGCACAGCTAATATAACTCACGTGAGAGGCAATACAGTTCGTCATTTTTAAGAAAAGTTTGCGTTAAAATTGAAAACAAAGATGTTTGTTATGCCTGTAGAATTAACATTTCCGAGGAATTTCCATATATGTAATACTCCTAGATTGCTAACTGCCTATTAGGATTGAAAGCAGAAACTCATGAGAGTGAAAGAGACAAATAGATCTATCCGTCTCTTTAACTCTCATGAGTTTCCGCTTTCATCTGCCATGGGAGTCCACCATAAAGGTGCAGTCCTATGTGGGCAGAAAACGTTGGCGTAAAGCAGAAACTCATGAGAGTGAAAGAGACAAATAGATATATTTGTCTTTCACTCTTATGAGTTTCTGCTCTCATCTGCCATGGGAGGCCACAATCAAGGGGCCGTCCCATGTGGGCAGAAAACGTCGGCGTAAAGCAGAAACTCATGAGAGTGAAAGAGATAATAGATGTCCGTCTCTCTCACTCTTATGAGTTTCTGCTTTACGCCGGCGTTTCTTGCCGACATGGGACTGCACCTTGAATGGATATTTCGATCTGCAGTGGGACTCCGATGCTTGTCGAATTCTAGAAGTCCCGAGACTCCCGAGATTTCGTTCGACTTAATAGACCATTTTACATATCGGAAAGTTTACTGCGCATGTGCACTGTACTTTCTGTTATACCCAGTTGTTGCGATCGTTTTTGCTCGTTGAACCGTAGAGGGAAGATAGGTATAGAGGCGACAATGCCACCAAACTTAGATGATTGGCGCGGGGAATGAGACGTCAGGAGTAGGCTTAGTTCGGGAACCAGCGATGCGAGGCGCTAGTATCCAGAACCAGTAAACGGTTAGGAGGGAAGGAGGGACGAAACCAGTGCTTCACCGATAGAAAGTATGCTTAATGTGTGTGAGTGGCATGAGCCAAGAATGTGTGTGGTGTATGTGAGTCAGAAGACAGGATAAGCGTGAGAAGTGAAAGAAATTATTACTTGCCAGGTTTTCACCGTAACCAAGAACTTCTGCTAAATCTCGTCGATTTTGAATATTTGCCAAATATGAATTTCATTAAAAATGAATTTTCAAATGTATAGAATAGTGTATTAATTATCTCAGCTAGAAGAAATAAATGAAAATAATCATTCAGAATTTCCCTATGGTAGCATTTTATACTTATTTAATTCTGAGTCAGTATAGTAATCCGCCTCTTTTCTAGATCATTTGATTTTTTAGATTGGAAAAATAGAGGATTGAAAAATGTAGATATACAATTTAGAAAGCAGGACGTATATTAATTAAAAGAAGCAAACTAAAACTTCTTGGTTCTAAAAAATTATCGGAATTGCAAGTCTTTCTCCATTACAGAAACGTAGATAAAGTTTCTTGGTGACTATGAGCTGTCAAATTGTAATTTGTTAAATATACTTTCACAAAAATAAGTTTCTTATACTTTTACAGTGCTATTTTTCAATCCAATTTTACTTTGGACTTAGTTCACCATCTTCGATTTCGCAAATTCAATGAATTGTGCAAATTAAGTTGTACTCTGCCAAGTTTTTGAATTTTTCACATGAAAATTTAGTCAGTTACAAGATTTTTTAGTAGGTCTGAAATTCACTGAAAATGAACATTCTTGTTAACACTGTAAAAATACTATTATTTCAGAGCTATTTCCAGGCATTGAAATACGACTAAAAAACCTGTCTTGAGTCATACTAAAATGAAACCGCTTGTGGGATTCCAGAGTCGTTTTTCTACATTGAAAAAAATAACAGCATGAAGTTATCATATTTGAAAAAAGGAAATGAAAAATATGATACGGAAAAAAGACCTCTGGTTTTTACAGAGAATGTTTGATAATATTTTGAACAGTTTCTAATAATAACTATGAGTATTCATTCTGAAAATTTGGTGATAATATATCACTAATAGCCCAGAGGGCACAAAACCATGATCATCCCTAGAACGTCCCTGGGACATCCCTAGGACGTCCAATGCCAGTCCAATCAAAGTCTTTAATACGTCCAATGTGGTAAAGATGTCCTAAAGACGTCTTAAAGACATTGGACGTTCTCGGGACATCTTTTGTACTGACATTAGACGTCTTAAGATACGGAGAAAAATGGAAGTGAACGATTGGGTCTTTAGTACTGGTAGTCGAGGTATCCATTACTGAACTGGCGTTGTAAAAAAAATTCGAGATTGAAAATCAGTTATTGACTCAAGTGCAATCGCGGCATTAACTCCTTTAGGTAACTAAAGAGATTACAGCTTGTCGACGGTCTGACTCCCCTAGCGCACTGTACGTAGTCCAGTCCAGAATAGGAATCATTCCTATACTCGCAACAGTAAAGAATGATCGGCCAAAAAGAATTCACAAGAGCACAGAGCGGCGGCTGTTGTCGGGTCGATATAGTCACTTTTCATTTTATAAACTTACATTTATTTATATATTATACATGTATATATTCAATAAGTTTTAAACATTAAATTATGAACATATATTTGCTGAAACAGAAAAAGTCGAGTTAGATGAAAAACGTAGTTGCCGAGGATTGAACCCGGGTTTCCAACGCAGTAGTCAGCTCTCTCTGCAATCTGGTATTCTGGATTCTAAAGTAAGTGGTACTAAACGTCCTTATGGTATCATGCAAGCAAGCTTCGGTACGGTGCTGTCCGAACGCTATTGAGTGCGGGACATCCAGGAATGGTTGCTGGACTGCTGCAAACTAAGTCGAGTTCCCAATAGAACACTATAAACTATACTTCGATTAAGACTTCGTCCTTCCGAAAACTGAGACACGATATATAGATTTCCATTATTGATTCTAGAAAGTATAGTAATTTATTCTTTCTATTATTTTTTGAGAAAACGAACTTTTTAGGAGAGACTATTTTTCCGATTGTGCAAAGGTTGAAGCACTTAAATTGTAGGTGGTAACGTACGAAGTGTATACAATAACTTTAAAGTATTAAAAGATAAGGTTCTATGCAGGAGACGAGATACAAATTTTTAATGATTAGTGTGTAGTTTCACAATCCTTCCCGTGTCTTGTGCATCTATTCCTGAAATTTGGTAATCATTAAACAATTTGTGTACTGAATATGGAACTCTTCAATCTCATTTTTCTCCGTGGAGCATCCCCAGGATGTCCAAAAGACATGTTCCAAAAGACGTCTTAAGGATGTCCCGAAGACTTCTCTAGGACATCCTTAATTTTTTTGTCGACTGGGAGCATAATACTTTCATGGACGTAGAAAAAAGCGTTTGTTTATTTATAACTTAACAGCATATGAATATTAGGTGTGCTTAAACAAAAGCAAGTCCGAATTGCAACGTGCATTTTCGATTTTTTTGTTTCTCTTGGGTTAAAAATGAACCACGTGGAAGGAGAAATAAATTGGTTTGTTTTTACAGAAAAATTGATTTTTCTCGAAAAAGGCAGGTCATTGCGCAAAATTATATACAGAATATAAAAGACGCGACTCATTAAAATGATTTTTTATCGTAATTATTTTTATAATTATGCATTCTTAGGTAGATATGCGAAGGAAATTGTTGTAACGTAGTGTGAATTATCTATCCCACTTATGGAGAGGTCTTTAAGTATGCATAATTTATGAAGAGACTGATGATCCAAAAATACTCTTTTTAATAAGCCGCATCTTTTACATTCTTCATCATTTGCCAGTATGATCAGCTATTTTAAAAAAGATGAATTTTTGTGTAAAACCAGACAAATTTACTATAAGCGACCTCTAAATATTATCTGATTCATGTCTCTTTTCACGTGGTTCATTTATAACCCAAAGGGAACAGAAAAATCGAGTCTGCAAATTGAGATTCGGAATTATTTTTTCTTTTATATACCCCTTATAAATATTTTAATTTATAATTGATTATTATTAATTTTCGCCTTATTTCATTTGCTACAAAAATATGTCTTTGCATATTTATGGCGAATAGATCCCTTATTTTCATGGAAAAATGTAGATATTATGTTTTTCATTGAATTATTCTTTTAAGTTGATGGTAATCATATTTTTTAACATTTTTTTCATGATAATATTAGTTTATGATCTTTCCAGTACGACATTGCAATCACTTTTATTTTTAAAAAACTTGTACTCAGTCATAACACAAAACTTGTTGTTTGTAGAAATTTGTACGAATATAGTACACTGTAAAAAAAATTTTCTGTAACTTTACCACTTTGAAAGAGGGTAACAATATTTCCTACTCTGAGAGTAACGATATTACCGAGAATTTGGAATTTAACTTGTAGGTAGTGTAAGTTTTCAAACGAATTCTGTAAAGTCACAATCAGTTGTACTATTGCAGGTGATGGTATTCTAACAAAAAATATTCGTGTTTGAACAGAAAACTGTAAAATTTGCATTAATGGTAGTTTTGCAGACAAATGTACATTCCGCGTTGTCAGTGGTACTATTGCAGGTGATGGTATTCTGACCAAAAATATTTGCGTTTGAACAGAAAACTGTAAAATTTGTATTATTATTGATAGTTTTACAGAAGAATGTACATTTCGCGTTGAATACAGTAATGTTACAGCAAATAATGAAAAAAAAAATTTGTAAATGAAAATCACATTGTATAGCAAATTTAATTAAATTTAATCTGCAGCATTATAAGGAAAAGTTTTCTTTATTCACAAGAATCCGTGTAAATAATAAATAAAATATCAAGTTCATTTGAATGGAAATAAAATTTATTTATACAAACGACAAACACATAAATTATTTAATGAAGATCACAAAACTAAATCACATATGTGTAACAATAATTTGCATATTCTTATAGAGAATATATTATGTAACTTTTAATTATTGGAAGTTGGTTCAACAAACTTCTAATCGTATTCTTTGATGATTACAGCTGCTAGTTGGAATAACTTGAAGTAATATATTGTAATACAAAGCAGTTTGTTAAATTCTTTCGTTTTTTATTATAGCAAAGTAAAGTAATAAGTCTAGGAAGCGTTCACATATTATGTAACTACGTAACTTTATTTTCGACTTTTTTTGCCCCCCCCCCCATGTAACAGAGTATAACATTTCCTTCGGACCCCCACACCGCCGTTACATAATATTTGTTGCAGTACGTTTAAAAACATAATAGACGTTTAAAAAAAGGTTTTTGGAAGATGAAGTGCATATTAAATTACTTACAGGGAAAAAAGGATTATTAGTTTGTTTTTAAATTTATATAAGTATAATTTTTATAAGATTATTGAGAAAATTAAAAAAAATTGTTGAATATTTCAGATGTGTCAGAAAAGAATCTAGAAGATTTCAAAGACAATTTTTTTATTTCAGAGGATTTTACAAAATATAAGGTAACATTCGAGTCTTTTTAAAAGATATCTAGGACTTTTAGAAGTTTGGAAGAAATCAAAAAATATTTGATAAATTTTCGTATATGTTTCCAAGTTTTAAAATATTTTTACTCAATTCAAAAGCTCTTAAATTCCTACAAATATTTTTAATTGACTCGAATTTTTCTTAAAATTGTGAAAAATGATTCAAAATGTAAGAATAATTGCCTTAGAATCTTCCAAATTTTCCCAGAAATTTTAAGAAAATTTGTTTCTTCTCTTGAAACCTTTCAAAATTCTTTTAAAGCTTTCAAAGTTTTTGTTCTAAATTTTAAAATATCTACATTTTGAAAAATCTTTCAAATTATTTTTGAATCTCTTTAAATCTTCTAAATATTTCTTGAATTTACTCCATTATTTTTTGAATTTTTAATCTTACCAAATTGAAACATTTTGCTTTAAAATCTTCTTCACTATTTTTCGAAATTGTAGGAAATCGTCTGAAATGTTTTAAAATCTTTTTCAATTTTTTTTAAAGCTCATTTTTCAAAATAAAAAATCATATATAATTTCCCCATGAATCTTAAGAAAATTCTTTTTTTTTTAATCTTTTCAGAATTTCTAAACCTTCTAATCTTTTTAAATTATTCAAATTTTTCCTGATTTTTTTTTAAATTATGCAAAATTAAAAAAATTGCCTTAAAATCTTTCAGATTCTTCTTTGACCATTTTAGAAATCTTTTGAAACCTTTTTAAGTATTCTCATAAAATTAATTTTTCAAAATAAATTTATTTTTTATTTTCTTGAAACCTTACAAAATTCTTAAAAAATCTTTACAAGTTTTAATCGATTTTGAATCGTTTGAAAATTAAAGTGAAATTCTGCTTTAAAATCTTTTACACTCTTTTTCAAAATTTTAGGGACTAATTTTAAATGTGTTTGTAATCTTTTTCAATTTTCTATTAGAATTTATTAAAAAAAATCATTTGAAATTTTCACATGAATTTTAAGAACATTTTTTTTCATTATCTTGAACCCCCCTCCTGAATGTTATACATAATATATAAACGCTCCCCTACACGTTTAACTTCAGTCTCATATTAAATAATATTAAAGGAACGAAGAAAGATCAGTAAACAAATGAGAAGTGTAAGGTTTACAGTCTGGATGTATGTAGTCGCAAGATCGCGAAACCCTAGGAGAAATTTCACAGTTTCCAACCATGAAAGGTTTAAGCACTGTTTAAAACTATAAAAATGACTACAAATGTGTAAAATCTACCTCTTGGAACTGTAACAGAAATTGTGAACTGTAAAATTGCTCGTGTGGTTTGTCAATCTCGCAACTTCATACATCAAAACTATAAACATTACGATTTACTTTTTTCCTTGTACATGTTGTACAGAAGATTCCCTTCATAAAAGGCCTTACTGAACGAGATAGAAACAGTTACTGTCACATCCTTATCGTTTCTATTTCGTTCAGTAAGGTCTTTCACTATTCTGAACATTGATTAATCGAACTTGGTTGAACTGATATTAATCGTTGTTCACAGCATGCGCTTCAATTTCTAAAGTCTGAACGTTGAAATGAACGAATTCTGTACTATTTTCTTTCAAAAGAAAAAATAGTGCTGAAATATTAGTTGATTTATATTGAAAATAATGAAATACATGAAAAACTCATAATATCTATGTTTCATTGTAGTAACACAAACATTTGTAGATCAACTAGAATTGGGGGAAAAAAATCGTTCACTTCAATATTCAGACGTCAGGTACAATACATATTACAGCTGAAACATTGAATAATCTTAAATAACTTATTCTATTACATAAGAGGTTCTCTCAATTCTTTTTTTTCATGAAAACCAAGTATGTTAAAGCTAAGAAGTCTTCCATGAAAATAAACATATCTTACTCTCATAATACAACAATTCTGTTAAAGTATCCAGTACTTAAATTAAACTTATGTCTAATTTCAGTCGCGATTTATGACTAATTTCACATCCTCAATAGTCCTCTCCTTATAGTTAAAAGCATTTAGCTTGACTTAAATCAGATTATGATCTTTTAAAATGATTTTGTTTAAAGTTCTCATGAAGCTCATAGCCTTTCTTTTGAAGGAATCCTGTCTCGCTCTGCATGTAGTGCCTGGAGATGTTATGTTCAGAAAGAACATTTGTAAAAAGAGTAGAGTAGTTCCCTGTGCTTTAGGGTAAGTTTTGTTAAAAACAAAGTAGATCACAAGTAGTAACTTCAGCGCTTTCTGAAGTGTCTCACACTGAAAAACAACTCTCTTGTCGAAGAAGATAAGGTACTTTCTTTTGTTTTTCACAGCCGATTCAGAGCCCTCCGGGGCATTTTTGTTTTCCAAATGTTCGTTCTCCACATTTTCGCCTCTTGCTTCTACATCTGTAATAAAGTAAATATTCAAATTCACATATTATCAAGTTAATATTCATTATTTTATTGAAATGCAAAATATTTACCTTGAAGAGCAATGCAAGGACATGAAGACTCACTGCGCAATGTCTCCACATCAACGCCAGACTGGAAGAGAAAAATTATTTATTGCAACGGTTACAAGAGCTGTAAATTTACTCAATAGCAGGCCTTAAAAGAAAAGGATCAATACCTCCTTTTTGACAATACTTACGGGGCAAGTATGGAGTAAGTAGGCTTCAGTTTCCGCAAAACGAACTTGCATAACTTCTAGCATCTTTTCATGCTTCCTTTCTTCTGGCAATGCTTCCAAATCTTGAAAACGAAGTTTCCATTTACCAAAAATTAGTATTTTTTGAACCTTTTCGTGGAAATTTTCATCAAACTTCCCAATCGGTACTCCAGTCAATTTTTGAAAGTGCCAGAATAAGCACGGTAGTGTAAAAAGGAATGGCCATTTGTCCATGATCATTTCAAGCGTTGGAGGTGCATATATGTCGTTTAAAAATAATCTTTGTTCAGGATATGTGCCTGATAACAGTTTCTCAATATCACTTCCATCTTCTACAAGTTCCATATCCATGAAGTCATAATTTTTTAATATTACCCAGATAACAATTGTGCGACGCAGATCACCCGCAGATTGTGATTGTCAGGTTCTGCGTGCAATAACGCACTCATCTCGCCAGCATGGACTGTCGAGCACACATCTGCGAGCGCTATGAGTCGCATTTGGCCAACACACTCTGCATCACACAATACCGTGAGAATGTGACGCAGAGTCTGCAGTCACTATGAGGGCAGAATTCTTTCTAATAACATTTAATTTTCCTATTTTTATTACTTATAAAATTAAATTTTATTAGAAAGTTATATAAACCATTTTCAAAACAATATGGGAATTTTTTTTTAATTTTGTGGATTTTTGGAAATTTTGGAAATATGAATTAAAAAAATTTTGGGATTTTTTTGAAACTTTTGAAATGTTGAAAAATTGAAAACTTTAAGTTTCGTTCATTTTTCGGAAATGTACAAAAATATAAAGTATCCAAAAATTTACTTTATTTCGAAAAATTTTCAAAATTTTCAAAATTACGATTTCTATCTTGATTTTTTTTCTGGCAAAATTAATTTTTTAAATATAACCAAATTTTTGTTATTTTTTAAGTGATATCGCGCATTTTCTTTGTCGGTACCGGTATTTATACACAACGTTGTTAAAAAAATTATTTATCTCCTCCATGTTTCCAGGCCATCATGAATGTATTGAATATTATAAAAATAGATTAATGAAGTTCGTCAAATCAACATCAGTATTACAAAAAATTCATTAGTCTACTCAAATGAAGATTTCTTTGAAAATGATAGTTTTTTAAAATTCGCGGGAACCATTTCTCGAGGAATGCGCGCGCATGCCGGCAAATGTCCAGTTTGCGAATGTCATCGAGCTCGCAAGTGAGTCGCGTTGCTTTCGCACTTATTTGCATCATTTTGTGCTGCGTGGTTAGATAACACGGATTAAAAGTCAAGGTAACTATTTTCTTTTGTTACATACAGGTCGCATGGCGTGAAAATCCAACGCAGCATACAAACGCGTGAAATCGTCCAATTTCTTAATAATTATAAAATCGGGTTATTTTTTGTGCCGTGATCTTTTTTCCAACTTCCATTACATCGAAAGATTTCACTATTTTCAAAAAATCTTGGAATTGCGGTTTTTTCCCTTGAAATCATAATTCAAGAAGTATGGTTCGCCGGTACATGTGTACTCATGCGTGCACATGTACCGGCGAACCAACATGATATTCATGATATTCCTTTTTGTTCTCATTTTAACCCGTAGAGTCCACACTCCATCTACTGCACATACATAAAGTCCACACTAGTGCGAATTGGAATTTCGCATTTTTTGTATATAAAAATATTTTTCATATATTTAAATAAAATGTTTATGAAATATATTACTTGCTTTTTATTTTACATTTATATAAGTTGCATGTATTTTAATATTTTATATTTGTCGCAGATATGCGTCGGATCTGCTAGCGATATGCGTAGCAGATTATGCATCAGATTCTGCTAGACATATGCCAGGCAATTGATGACGCATATGTCTCATCAGGTGAGAGCACAATCTGCGCGTCGATCCGCAGATCTGCGTGCACATACGCCATCAGTGTGCTAACAGAATGTTATCTGGGTAGTCTTTTATTTTCAACAGTTTCCTCTGTCTCGTTTGCTGGTATATTCTCAGGCTGCCAGTTAACGGTACCGCTTTGTACGGACTGCAATGTTCTTCGATGTTTCAATTTCAAATTGAGATGTTGCGAAAGGCCAGGTCGTTTTTTGGGTAGTCGCTTTAAATAATTACAATGATCCTCTAGTTTCTGCAGAATGCCATTGTAACCGTTATCGATACGGCAACCGTATTCGTCTCTGTCCTCAAACGTGTCAGGAAATGTGTTCATACATTGAATTGCTATCAGTCTGAAGTCCTTTCGTCTAATTGGAACTTGATAAAATATCATTTCGGTAACTATCGCATGCACAACATTTCTTTGCGTAGTTCCTTTTTCCACACCTGTCCTGCATTTGTCCATATCTGAGGAGCTCAATATTTGCACCCATGGAACAGTATACTGCTCCCATGACGTAAAAGCAGCTCGTCTCGATGCTAAAATTGCTCCAAAATCGTCTTCAGCGGCGATACCTTCACGAACAGTTTTTTCCGTAACAGCTACTTGTGCTGCAGCGTTTCCATGAACACGATTTTCGTCACTGGGGTCTCCACCATTAGGATCTTTATTTATGAGAGCCTCATCATCATGACTGTCAGCAACATTCGTCCCTTGTTGTTCTATTATTTCCACACCCTGGCCTACCTCTTCTGAATTCTTCTTTCTACCTAACTGCTCTACTTGAACATTCTCAACCAAGTTCATGCTTGATGGAAGCCATATCTCATCTTCTTCTAGTAGCAGTATTGGCTTATCGATGCTGGAATAATGTACAAGCCCGTCAATATCATCCACCTCTGTTCCGTCATCCTCAGCAACCAGTTTTCTTCCCAAACAGTTAAGTTTTTCGCAGCCTTTCTTGATGACGACTTTAACGTCTTCCTCAATGCTGAAAGTAACTGCATACTTCTTTTGTCGATTACAGGACCAAATCTTGATACGAGGCATCTGAAAGAATACAAAGTGACTCATAATTTTTCACTTCAATAAGAGAAGAAGGAAAAGTTATACGTTAATTTTGTGTATCACAAGAAACATTTTAATTTTTTTACAATGAAGGGAAGTTAAACCCAAATTACAACTCTTTACATGAAACTTCTGCTTCTTAAATAACTTACACAAATTTGACGGAGTTGCTTCAAAAGTTTAAATACCTCAAAGTATCTGAAATGTGCTATGTAGAAAAAAAAGAAAAAAAAATTTGGAGGTAGTTAGGTTATACATAGATCGTCTAATGAAAGAAAGAAGTTCATTACAGACGAGTTGTATTAAATCTTATCTTTTTATACAAATTAAACAATTGGTTTTTTGAAAGGTAATATATTAATAATTAGTTTACAGAAATTATACACCAGGATATTTGCATGCTGTTCTTTAAAATTAAGAGCATACATCCAAAATGAATATGCTACTTTTATCTGAAAAAGAATGTACTGAGTAATTTAAAGAATTTAAATTAGAAGGGGTGTGCAAGATTACGAAATGTCATGCACTCTGATCGTCAGTTTACTTACATTTACATTATGAATCTGGGTCAAGAAATGCATACTTCGGCAAATATACTGGTACGTTGAAAATTGTTACTTCAGGAATTGGATCCGGGGATAATAAGGAGGAATAAGGGAAGGTAAATAAAACTTCGCCTTCACATTCATTTTCGTATACACCGACATGTGAATTGAAAAGAATTTCATTTACTGTTCCAATAAAAGCTATGCTGGTATATGTGGAATTAATAATGATATATCGTACTCTACAGATCATAAAGTTGCCCAATTCGTTAATGCCAATACAAACACACATGTTCTTCCTATATTCGATCCCGCAAAAAGTCACTTTTTCAGAGACATATCTAATATTATCGGAGATTCCATCCTTGAAAGTTTCACTTATCAAACGCCTGACAGCAGTGTCGTACGCATGTGAAATATACTTAACGGCATTTTTTGCTTCTACGATAGACTCACCAATTGATGGGAAAGCAGCCATTTTCAATTGATGTCTTTCAGCTAGTGATTGAGTAACATTTTTGAAATTTGTGAAATGTCTAATATCCGTTTTAAATTCGCCATGCTTGCTTTCAAATCGTAATGCCCATACATGTTTTAGAGGACCAAAGTGCCTGATGAGCATGGGGTAGTGCCGAAGGTACTCATGTTTTGGAATCAACTTTTCTTCAGGAAAACATTTCATTCTGAGACGTAAATAATTGTCTATTTCCAACTGCAGTATAGCTACTTGTCCAAATGACAAAGCTGGAGCGCATATTATGGAACAAATTGTTCTCATGTGCAATATCATTTCCCATACTGAGTCCTCAAAATCTTGAACTGATTCTGCAACTGCTGCTGGAAATAGTAGAACAAGTCTTCTAAGTTGACTAGCTGTACCTTCCAATTTCTTTTTTCCAGTTCCTGTTACATTTATCGCTGGAATAAAGACAACGCTTTCTGGCAGCAATCGAATAATGCTTAAGCGATAATTTAGGAAGCCGGCCGTAAACCAGCCTTTTTTTGTAACGAAATATTTAATAGCTAAAAAAAGATCCTTTTTTACAAAACCCTCGAAAATATCATGCGCTAAACAAGGAGGTAGTCCTGGAGTTGCTACATGAAAATAATTTAATTGATTTAAAAAAGAATTCCTTTTAATTCCCTTTACAACTTTTTTTTTCTTTCTCTGCCTGATTAGCGCATTCTGTATAACTTTGTACTGTTCTCAACTTTCTTTTACAGAAAATATTATCATTGAATTCATTCCGTGATATTTCGCAATATCGACAAAAATTGAGAGACTTTCCAAAACTTTCGATGAAACCGCCTATCTGGTGGCTTCCAAGATTATCGCCTAGCATAGCAATCAAAGTTCCAAGAAAAGTTTTGCATTCACCATTAATCATTAATGAAATACCCTCAGTTTCCAGTACTTTCAAATCTACCACAATTTTCTGTAAGACCCTTTCCCATCCATATTTCGTTATATAAGAATCCAAACACAAAGCAACAAGTTTAATATTTTCTGTTTTTGTTCTCAAATGTGGAGGCATATTTACTAAAACCATATAAATGCCAACTACTTTAAATTTTTTTTTAAACGGTCCGATAGGATTGCATAATTCAAAAGCATCTTGAAAGAAAAGGACTAGTACGCAATTACGGTTGTTTTTTATAAATTCATTTTCTTTAATTATCCCCCCATCTGTAATATCGAACAACATTCTACCATTTTCAGGCAAGGTGACATTTTCGCAGTGCCTGCGAATTTTCTCGTCCATCAACATTTCGGCAATCGTATCCATTATAGGAATGTAACTGTAACGATCCCCTAAGTCTACCCCAAAATCGTCTAAAAGAATTTCCTCTATTGGAAGAATTAAGTTTAAATTATTGCGATAATATATTTTTCTATTGTATGTATTTCTTAAGAAACCACTTTTCTTATCAAAAGCACCTGTAAATTCTTTAAAACTTTCGTCAAAATTTTCCCTGATATTTTTCTTAACATCTTCCTGTAAGTTACTGTTATGCAAAAAGTTTGAAAATTTATCTTTACACATTGAAAATATTACATCCGATTTAGTGACAACTTCCTGCACAATCGGTTCAGTTGCATGGTACTTTGTACCGAGTGTCAGACACAAATCAACTATTGTTTTTGTAACTTTAGAAATGTTTTCTTTTTTCTCTAAAACTTTGCTCGACGTAAACTCATCATACCCAGATGTGCTTGGTTTATGTACATTATCCAGCATTTCATGGTTATTATCTCTAGAAGAAAAATTGTAAACCCCACATGACACACCTTCGGTACCTTCCAAACATTTCTCAGAAAACTCATTTGCCTCCTCCACTTCAGTCATTTCTTCAGTTAAATGTTTTCGAAAAACATGGACATTGTACGTACTAACATTAGAGAACAGAGTACTACTACTAGAACAACTTGATGAGGGGCATGGTATTCCGATCGAAGATTCCTTTATATGAGTTCTAACGTGTTTATGAAGCGAGTTCAGATCAGAAAATATTTTATTGCAATTTTCAACTTTACAACAATGAATACCATTACTTGAATCTTTGTGATAACGATAAACGTGCATTCTGAATGACAGATAAGATGTAAGTTTTGCATGGCAGTTAGAATGTAGGCATAATATTTCAATATTACCTAAATTTGCATGTGTTTGTTGATGTTGGTCGTACGACCTAATGTTTGGCAAAGAGGATTTACATATATTGCATCTAAACATTTTTATTTTAGTCTTATTCACGAGTCATTTATATATTCATGATAATGTTATAAAATTGTTATTATGGGGAGAAAAGGTTTATGGGAAAGTAAACAAAAATTCTATAGATTGCAATGTATTTTCTGCTAGCAGTCCATTCCACGCCTCACAATACTGAAATGAATATTGAAAGTAACGTAAAAATAATACAGAAATATATTCTTTTCTTTTAAATATAATGCCTCAGTTAATCAGGGTGGCGACTCGGCGGACGATTTCAAATTCTCGGTCATTTACCGGTTTTCCCCGGTGAAGTTTTTCAATTTTCCCGGTCAACTCAAAGTAACATATTTATAATTGCCGCAAAACGCAAACATTTATTTTAATTCATGACGTTCGTTCTAAACATCATTTAACACAGCAGAGCAAAACGTTGCAAAATAAATGAATTTTGAAAAAAATACTGAAATTTTCCACTAAAAAATATCAATTTTTTACAAAAAAAATGGAATAGTTAAACTTTCAGTTGAAAAAATTAATTTTCAACAAAAAAAACGGATTTTCAATCAAATAGTTCAATTTTCAACCAAAGTGATGAATTTTCAAATCAAATTATGAATCTTTATCTGGAATAGTTAAATTTTAAACCAAAAAGATAAATTTTCAACTAAAATGATGAATATTCAACTGGCACACTCGAATTTTCAACCAAAAAGACGAATTTTTAAAGAAGATTACATTTTAAATAAGAAGATTAATTTTCTACCCAAAAATACAATTTTTCAACCAAATACATTAACTTTTAAAGAAAGGTTTGAAGTTTTAATAAAAGAAGACAAATTTTCAACCAAATAGTTCAATTTTGAACTGAAAAAATAATAATTTTCAATCGAAAATGGAATAGTAACATTTTTAGTTTAAAAAATTATTTGTAAACCAAAAATAAGAGTTTTCAACTAAAACAATGAATCTTTAACTGAAATAGTTCAATTTTCAAACCAAAAAATTAATGTTTACTAAAAAAAAGATAAATTGTCAACCAAAACTTTAATAATTAAATTTCAAGTTAAAAAAATTAATGTTTAACCAAACAGATGAATTTTCAACAACAGCTATGGAATTTTCAATTGGAATAAGTTAAATTTTCAGTTAAAAAAATTAGTTTCAACAAAAAAAAAACTAACTTTCAACAACAACAAAAACTAACTTTCAAAATAATAGTTACATTTTCAAACAAAGTGATGAATTTTCAAATAAAATTGTAAATATTTAACTGCAATAGTTGAATTTCAAACCAGAAAGATCAATTTTTAACTGAAATGATGAATCATTAACTAAAATTGAATTTTTGACCAAAAAGATTAATTTTCAACCAAGAAGATTAATTTCTACCAAAAAAGACGAATTTTCAACTAACAAAGATAATTTTTCAACCAAAAATTGAATAATCAAATTTTTAGTCAAAAATGAATGTTCAACCAAAGACATGAATTTTGAACTAAAATTATGAAATATTCAACTGGATTAATAGTTACATTTTCAGTTGAAAAAAAAAATAATTTTCAACCAAAAAACATCCAAAGAAAAAACAAATTTTCAACCAAACAGCTCATTTTTCAACCAAAGAAATGAATTTTTAATTAAAACAATGGATTTTCAACTAAAAAAAAAATTAATTTTTAACAAAAGAGCCTAACTTTCAACCAAATAATTTTATTTCAAACCTAAAAGATGAATTTTCAACTGAAATAATAAATATTTGACAGGAATACTTGAATTTTTAACCGAAAAGAAGAATTTTTAAACAAGAAGATTAACTTTCAAAGAAAAATAAGATAATTTTTTACCAACAAAAAAATCGATTTTTTAACAAAATACATGAATTTTCATCGAAATAGTGAAATTTTCAATTAAAAAGACAAATTTTTATCAAAATTGTGGAATTCCGAACTTGAAAATTTTAATTTTCAACTCAGAATGGAACAGTTAAATTATCGTTTAAAGAAATTAATTTTCAACCAAACTGGTGAATTTTCAAATAAAATGATGAATCTTCAACTGAAATGATGAATCTTTAACTGGAATAGTTTAATTTTATGCCAAAAAGATGAATTGTCAACCATAAAGTTTAATTGTCTACAAAAATAGATGAATTTTCCACAAAGTACATACATTTTCAAACAAATAGTTTAATTATTAAATGAAAAATATCAATTTTCAACCAAATAGTTGAATTTTCATCAAAAAGAGATAAATTAATTTTTAACAAAAGTTTAACTTTTAACCCAGTAGTTGAATTTCTAACTAAAAAACGATGAATTCGCAACGAACAATGTAAAAAAATTTCTATTATAATTCAGAAATATTTCTTCTTTGAAATTCTACTTCTACTCTAAAAACTGCTTGAAGTACTTTTATTACCTAAAATTTAGAAGAGGGAACTTTCATATTGTGACGAATTCTGACTTGAAAGAGGGATTTTTAAAAATTCCTTTTTTCTCAATCCGAATTATAATTCCTTTAAAAAATACCCATTCCATGTAAAACATTCCCTGTTCCAAGTGAAATTATATTTCTTGAATTTTGCTATGATCAGAAGTAAATTCCTGGTTTTGAAATTAAATTCCCGGTCATTTCCCGGTCAATAAAATCCCAGGTCATTTCCCGGTTTCCCGGTCAAGTCGCCACCCTGTTAATGTAAAAAATAACATCTTTTGTTCGTTCTTCAGATTTTCCGCGCAAATTGTAAGACAATTTCGAGGTCTTATGCGAAAGGATAAATGTTGAATTGTTTTCTAAGTTTGGTATATACTGTACAATTTGCTAAATTACCTAACAATATAGACTCTTTTCCAAATTTCTATAAAATTGTCTTCAAGAAAATAATCCGATTGAAAATCCCTAACCTCACTTTTATTTTTTAAACTGGCATAATTTCTCTAATTGAGTATAATAAATTCAAAATTTACATCATATAACAATAGCAAATAAAGAAACTTACCTTTTAATGTACTTTTTGCACCCTTCTCTCCAATTCCCAGTTGAATGGACCATAACAAATAACACAGCGTCTACAAAAGCGACTACACGAAAGCGCGTAACGAAACAGGAAACAGGAAAGAACATGAAAATCCGACCCGGATATAAAGAATGCGCACATGTTTTGCCAGTGACGTAATTGAGAGGCCGCTTGCACAATTAAATTATAAAAAAAATTGCGTTATAAAATACCAGCAAAAATTACTTAATTCATTTGATTCACATTGTAAGCATTTTGTGAACTATAATTAAAAGATAAGGTGTCCCTATTTCCTTGTAATATTTTGAAATTGTTCATTATTTTTACTATTCTTCAGCTTTTCTACAAACAATTTTAATTCTAAAAATCATTGGTGAAATTTTACATAACCTTCAAATAGTACAACAATTTGTGATTTTACTATCATAAATATTGAGAAAGTACGTCATAATGTGAAGTTTCGTTTTCAATATGCGAGGTTCAATTTACAGAATGGATTTTTACAAGTTTTTGCACTTTCACAGACGTTCGGGATTTCGACATATTCAGAGTGGGTAATTTTATTTCCTACTCTGATTAAGGCAAATTCACAAGTTTGGTCAGTGGGTGTACAACCTGAAATGGTACTTTTACGACGAATTGCAATACACTAATATTGAGAGTGGTGAAGTTACAAGATTCATTCGCATTTCTAAGCTTGAAATTGTATTATCCCTGCAATTCAAGTGGTAATAGTACGTTAAAAAATTTATGTAATTTCACCATCAGAAGTTGTGAATTTTTTTTATTTTTTACAGTGTATTTATTAATATATGCAAAAAAAATTTAGTTAAAAATAAATGGACGTTTTTACCTGCGTTTATTGACGCTCCTAAAAGAGAAAAAAGAGGCAAAAGACAACAGGAAAATGCAGAAGATGCCGAAAATAAACAACGTTTAAAAAAATTCCGTCATATGTAAAAGTTTGAATATAGTCCAGGCATCTTGTACGAAAAAATTTATTTTGATCTGGAACGGTTTGTTACTTATGTTATTAATGCCGTTGTCGTTTTCCGTAGGATATTTGCCGAACGAGCTTTTTAAAAAAAATTTTCTGGTTAAAAATAGCAAAAAATGTGTTTTTTTTTAAGAGTCATAACTCTTGACCTATGAAGGCTGGACGATGGTTTTTTTTACATTTGCACATAATTTTTTACATGAAATTTTTTTCTCTGTCATCATTAACATAGATTTACCCACAAAAGAATTATTTTCAAAAAACTAAACACGAGTAATTTGCTCTGAAGAATACGTCAAAAGTGGTCAAGTTTGGGAGGCCATAACTTATGACACTTTGAGGTTCGGTCATTGTTCTTTTTAGAATTACTCGAAATTGCGTACACTTTAATTAGAATGGAGAATATTTTTTCGTAAAATTGACAGGTTCTAAAGTACAAATATTAACTTCAGAATTGGATTTTTAGCCTCCTTTTTGAAAAAAATCAGGGTTCTTTGGAGACATACAACTCTGCGCCTATTATTGAAAGAAGTTTCTTCTTTTTTTTTTAACTTTTTCAGAATTTTCTAAAGTTTACGAAAGCAGTCTACGAAAACACTGTTTTTGGAAAATTGTTTAAAAATATTTTCGGGAAGCGTCGTAGTCATGTTTGGAAAAGTTGAAATTCCCATCCCATTGAACATCCCACTGCAATTTTCCTTTCCATATATGTGGGGTGCTTCAAACCTTCCTTGCCACTCTGCAACAGTAAATTTTGGAATACAAAATAAACGGTAGGGTTGTTAATGAATTTTCCTTACATATAAATCTCTGTAACAATTTCAGAACTTTGCAGGTATGAAAATGGAATGCGCGTTATTTCCAATACTTTTCACGTATAAATTATATGGAAACAATCAAATATTTATAAAGCAGATCGTTAGGTCTTGTAGTCTTAAGAAATAAGAATATTCTCTCCATTTTCAGTACTGTACTTTTTTTAAATGAAAAATTTGGACAAAGCGATCATTTTTTACATAACAATTGAAACATATGTTACCGTATTGGTAAAAGTGTAGGAAATATGATTGTTTGTCGTTTTGGTAAAAATATATTTTTTTGTACTCAGGAGCCGTGTATAAATTACGTGAAGAAATTAATTACGTAAAAAAAATTATTTATCGGAAAATTCCCGTAATGGGGCATAATACTCTGTCTGATTTTTCCCCTCACATTAACAATGTTAGAATTGCAAGAGCCCATACTGCTGGAGAATATTCTTCTTTCTACGTGTAGATTAATAAATATCAATTTTGTCGAATAAATACGTCCAAATTATACAAATAATATTAAAAGTTGAAACCCTCAAGTATATTGTATATCATATTTTACTGGAGAAGTAAGAGAAGAAATGTATTTCTTGTTTATTAGTTCGTTATTTAATATTATAGGATTTTGTTATTGTTATACTTTTAATATTTTTAAATGTTGAGTTAGAAACGCAATTTTGATTTTTTTAAAGTGTTTCAATGAATCAATTTCTGCACTTGAGCTCTCGAATTTAAACTCGCCGGACGCTCGAAAACGCTAATAGCGTTGCCCCGGGTCTCATGGAATGGGAATTTTCAAATTCACAAAATTAATTTTCTAGGTGTAGGCTTCTATATTTTAACAAGGCATATTTAGAATTCTTATGACTTAAAATTAGTTTTAAGAATAAAAATTAATAACTGAAAAGAAATTTTTTTTCCTAATCAATAAGTAATTAAAACATAAATCATCACAACTCGTACAAGTTTTATTGAAACTGTTTGAAAGTAAGTACACATACAAAGTATACTCAGCGAATGCCTACAAAATAATAAAAAGTTTAAAATGAACTTTTGTTTAATAATATCCAATTGAAAATTAAGGTCGATCTGTAACCACATTTTTCAACTTTCGGAGACAAAAAGTATCGAGGCCACTTCAGATTTAAAACAACTTCCAGCGAGAAAGTTGTTCTATATAGTTCAAAGAAAATTTCTGGAATATTTTAGATAAATTCATTCAAAATTGACTGAAATATGTACTTTGTAAAATAGTACGAGAGTCGGTTGAATTGTTGGATCCGAGAGCTCAACTGTACCTACGATAACGATAAAATGTTTTCTTATTTATAAGTTTCTTTTTGAAGTTGTACCTACATTATTCAGATTTTTTTCACAAGTGCAGAAAGATAAGTATGAGAGTAGAGAATGCATAAGTACAAAATCAAATAATGTAAAAAATGCCCATAAATTTTATTATAATTCTAAGAAAATAATTATTGTATGCGAAGGACATTATTTGTACATTTTTATTAGTGTATTGATTAATAAGTTCACGTGTTTATTATGGTTACAATTTAAAAGCAAATAATATTCAAAAAATGCTCACATATTGTAATAATAATGACTATTGTAATTAATCATTCTAAGAAAAGAATTATTCGTCTAAGCGAATAACAAAATTTCAAATAGGGTCATTAACAAAACAACTTTTTTGTTTTTCAATTTTAACTTAAAATATTGGAAGAAAGTGAGTAAGCCAGAATATAGTTCGGAAAGACCAGTCCAGGTATAAGGGTTCTAAATTTTTTGCAGTTCGACTCATGCACACGGCACACTCTCTTCACCTACCCCACTCACACACGTTAAGCATAAAGCACTGGTTCGTGGCACTAGCGCCACGCGTTGCTGGTTCTCAAACTAAACCTAACTGAGCCTTCCCCTGCCGTCTCGCTCCCCTTCGCGTGCTTCAAGCTGCCCGCTGCATTGTCGCCTCTATACCTATCTTCCTGCTCGGTGGGTTTCCTATCACCACTACGTAGCGCGTCCTCAGGTTGCGGATAGAGGAACGGCCCGTAAGGCTGAACAGCCCCCAAGGTTAACTGCGAATACAAGAATAAGCAGTCGCGGACAGCCGATAGGAGCCAGTCGTGGGTGTGGTGAATCTAGCACTGGTAAAAAATAGGTACACGACAACCATGGCTTGGGGGGACCCACCCATTCGCGTTCATACACAATGGGTGGGTTCTGGCAAGCCAAGGTGCAGCGTGTACCCACCTAGAAACTCTAACCGAACCAAAACTAAAAATCTTGTAAGGGAAAAATCCTGCTGCCCATTGGACACTGCAGCGATGACACTGCCCGCAAGGGATGTGTGGAATGATTCGCCTGCATAGGGCCAAAGGGGTATTGATGCCAGTAGGCACGCTGCCTTGCAGGGGGACGTTAGGGTACGAGGATGAGACTGTAATGTGTCTGACGACAAGTTGACATGGTCCTTGTCAGAGTCGGAAAGCTCCCATACTTAGACCTAGGGAGGTATGGGGGTTATCACTCCTGGGACAGTGGACTCACCTACGATCGGAATAGGATCCTAACGTGCGGATTATCTTGAAACTACCATGGCTAACTTGCAAAAACAAAAAACTACAGTTAAAGATCTAAGGGTGGGAACTCTAAACGCGCGTAGTCTAAAAACTGGCCGATTTAGCGAACTCATTAAGATAGCAATTGAATACAAACCTGACTTGATAGCACTTCAAGAAACCTGCTGGTCGGGCGATTTCGGGTCAATTTCTAGGGATAACTATACTTTGCACTGGGGAGGAGCTAAGGGGCAAAGACTGGGGACTGGTTTTCTTATTAATAAACGAATTTCGCAAGCACTTATCGACATGCAATTCATTAACGACCGATTATCATACATTGTACTAAAGGGTAATTTCAGCAAACACGTATTAATCAATGTGCACTGCCCCACCGAGGACAAAGACGAAGACACTAAAGATCTTTTTTATGAAACAATCGAGCAGGTTTTTGACAAGTTCTCAACGTTTGACGCAAAAATAGTATTGGGGGATTTCAACGCGAAAATTGGAAAAGAACCAATGTATAGGCCACATATTTCAAGCATAAAAATATACATAAGGCCACCTGGACATCACCAGATGGTAATACTCACAATCAGATTGATCACGTTCTAATTGACAGAAGACGTCATACAAACATTCTCGATATAAGATCGTATAGGGGAGCGGATTTAAATTTAGACCATTTTCTCGTGATAGTAAAACTAAGATCTAGGCTAGCGTTAAGTAAGAAAACAAGCCGCACAGAGCCAACAGTTCGTTTCAATATAGATAAGTTCAAAACAGCAACAGAAACATTAAATTATCAAGTTGAGATTTCTAATAGTTTCGACGCTCTCCAAGAACAGAGAGACGATAACAATAATCACGAGGAGGACCCGGAAACCCTGTGGAGCAATACGAAAAAGGCGATAAAGGCAGCCGCGAAACTTACGATAGGTTTTAAGAAAGTAACCAAAAGCAAACCATGGTTTGACGAAGAGTGCAAACTCTGGTTTGAGAAACGTCGGAAGGCCAGACTAAGTAGTTTACAAAATAAGTGCGATCAAACACATAAGAAATATCTCGAGATTAGCAAAAGTACAAATAGGCTCTATAGATCCAAGAAAAGGGAGTGGGAAAAGAATAAAATACTAGCAATAGAAGCGCATAATAAACAAAATAACCCGCGTGAGATGTACAGGGGAATCAATTTTATAAAGAAAGGCTTTCAAAGTAGAACGGAAGTAATGAGGGACGAAAATGGCAATCTAGTAGCCGATGCGACAGAGAGACTGAATTTATGGAAAGATTATTTCGATAAACTATTAAATGTACGCGAAGCCCCCGTTGAAGGTAATCTCGGCGAAATCCACACTGCTGATCTATTAATTAACGATCCTACTGATATAGAAATAGAAATGGCCATAAAGAAGTTGAAAAATAACAAAGCCGCGGGCATCGATGACCTACCGTCAGAACTGATAAAAAATGGAGGCCCTTGCCTCACAAGGCAAATTTGTAAATTGATACGCGCAGTTTGGAAAACAGAACGCATGCCGGAAGAATGGAATACCTCTATCATTATTCCCATCTTTAAAAAGGGCGATAAAACTAACTGTAACAACTATCGGGGAATTTCACTTGTGCCTTCGTGCTACAAGATCCTGTCTAATGTTATCCTAAGTAGACTAACTCCTTTTGCCGAGGAAATCATTGGGGATTACCAGTGTGGATTCCGCCGAAACCGATCTACAAGCGATCAAATGTTTACAATTAGACAACTGTTAGAAAAGAAATGGGAATTTAAAGAAGCAGTACATCAGCTATTTATCGATTTTAAAAAAGCTTACGACTCTATTATACGCGCGCGAATGTACTGGATCCTAGAGTTCTTGGGTGTGCCAAGAAAATTGGTTAGACTTATCGAAATTTGCTTAAGCGGCAGTAAGGGTAGAATACGCGTAAACGGTAGTTTATCTGAAGAGTTTTCGATCCGCGATGGCCTGAAACAGGGCGATGCACTTTCGTGCGTCCTTTTTAACTTAGTTTTAGAATACGTGGTTAGGCAAGTGCAGGCGAATCCGACCGGTGCTACCCTCAATGGGGTAATACAAATTCTTGGATATGCGGATGATCTCGACGTACTAGGGGATGATAAAGAAACGGTAGCTAAAAATGCAGAAATCTTGATCGCAAAAGCCAAAGAGATTGGCTTGGAAGTTAGCGAATCGAAGACAAAATATATGACCGTCGTCAGGTCCGGACAAAGTAACCAAGACGGGGATCTAATGGCCGGAAATATGAAATTCGAAAGGGTTAACGAGTTTAAATACCTCGGGTCTATTATAACTAGCGAAAATAAGATTAAAACGGAAATCAATGCGTGGCTACACGCTGGCAATGGGTGCTATTATGCAGCAAACACGCTACTAAAATCGCGATCGCTATCTAGAAACATCAAAGTAAGAATTTACAAAACGATAATAATGCCGGTCGTCATGTACGGATGTGAAACGTGGGCGCTGACGAAAGGAGAAGAGAATAGGTTTAGAGTTTTCGAGAATAAAGTAATTAGAAAAATCTATGGTCCAAAAAGGGACGAAGAGACCGGCGAGTGGAGAAAACTGCATAATGATGAGCTGCACGCTCTCTACGGGTCAGCAAATATTAATAGAGTAATGAAAGCGCGTAAATTAAGATGGGCGGGGCATGTAGCAAGAATGGGCAATGAAAGAACAGTGGCGCAAGTTTTAAGAGGGAGACCGACTGGTAAGAGACCCCTAGGCAGACCGAGAAACAGATGGGAGAAAAATGTAAGGGATGATCTAAAAGAACTAGGACATGATTACTTAAACTGGATGGAGAATGCACAAGACAGAGATGTGTGGCGGTCTCGGGTAGATGAGGCAATGAACTTTCGAGTTCGAACTGCTAATCTATAATAATAATAATAATACCTATCTTCCCTCTACGGTTGAACTTGAACACAGCCTACTCCCCGTGTCTGCAACGGCGTAACGTGCTTCCCTTAGTGATTATAGTTTCTATGTGCAAAATTTTCTCACCAGAGCGCGTTGCACGCGCCACGCTCTACAAAAGCATTGTGCCCATTGTGCTGAACGGTGATTTTCAAAAAGATGTAATGAATAATTTATTATAATGAGTAAATATGGTGCGTTTAAGTGATTTGGTGAGATTCCTATATTTGATATTGACCATAATGTCAATGGCAAAGTGTAAATTCAATGGACACTCGTGTATTGTGCCGAACTGTAAGTCAGGTAAAAAGCGATATTGAGAAAAGATTTTATTTTAAAAAACGACGTACGAAATAAAGACGAAGCGTGTGTTTTTATTAAATTTGTATATTCGGTAACTTTGTTTTCCTTACAAAATTCCCTAAAATCCTACACGTTGGTTTTAGTTAGAAAGAAATAGTTAAAAAAATATCTAGTATGTAATGAAAACTTGTTTCATACATAATTCATAAAATATTTAATTTTAACAAAAATAAAAGAAAAGTATTATATGGAATCCTTCAAATTCTTTATCAAAATTAAAATTCTGCATTATCAAACAAAATTAATAAATTTCAATTTCATTTACAGTTAAAGCTTAATTCCTAAAATTCTGTTTATTTTGAAGTATCTTTCATCTTTTGCACTGTAGGATTTTGTCGTACAAAGCCTTGTTAAATTTGAGAGCTTCATTTTTACTGTTTAATGACAGGTTGATCCATCTTTTGATAAGCTTCAGTTAAATTTATAACATAAGATTTAACATGCGCTAAACTTATCTGGAATTTATCAGAAGGTGGGGCAATCAAACCTAAATTAAAAAAAGAATTATGTTTTTAATAGAGCAGTATCGTAATATAAAGTTTTTATTTCATCTTTTCCGAACTTTAATATTTTAAATATATGAATATCATGTATAGAAAAATCAGCTGAGCAATTCCATGTCAAATCATCCGAAGAATTTCAGCTATTGTTAGAAATTTTGATGAAAATTTTAGAATTTGATCCCTCAGGTGTTGAAAGAAAAAATCACAAAATAATGATTGAAAAAATCCAAAAACTTGGAAGATATTCAAAATTGAAAATTTTGGTCCTGTTTTTCTTAACTTTTCATAGCATTGGTGATTTTAGCGATATTGAGGTCCACTTTTTGTAAATTATTCGTAATAAGACGCAGCTTTGAAAATATATTTTTGGAAA
Source organism: Andricus curvator (assembly GCA_932195095.1). Taxonomy (NCBI): domain Eukaryota; kingdom Metazoa; phylum Arthropoda; class Insecta; order Hymenoptera; family Cynipidae; genus Andricus; species Andricus curvator. The sequence continues at coordinate 9,803 of CAKNYM010054156.1, read as the reverse complement.
AAAAAATTTCAAAAACTTCTTTGATTTTTCAAAAACTAATTTTGAATCTGAATATCTGAAGAAAAAGAAACACTTTTTATTTTCTTCATTTTTTTATGTAGATGGCTTCCAATGTCCTCTACAAGTCCTGTAAATTTTAAAAATGGGATCTCCCTTAGTTTTCGAGAAATAATTAAAAACGTACGCCAAAACCACGAAGGAATAGTGAATAGACTATTCCTTTCTGGCCAAAAGGACATTGTAAGCTATCTATATATAAAAAATGAAGAAAATGAAAAGTGTTTTTTTTTTTTAGAAATTCAGTTTCAAAATTAGTTTTTGAAAAATCCAAGAAGTTTTTGAAATTTTTCTCTTCAGAAAATATTTTCCAAAACTGCATCCTATTACGAATAATTTATAAAAAAATAGACCTTAATATCACTAAAATCACCAAAGTTATGAAAGTTTAAGAAAAAAAGGACCAAAATTTTCAATTCTGAATATCTCCTAAGCTTTTTTATTACAAAAAAAAATTATTTTGAGGTTTTTCTTTCAACACCTAAGAGAACGGATTCTAGAAGTTTTATAAAAATGACAAACAATAGCTGAAATTCTTCAGATGATTTGACATGGAATTGCTCAGCTTCAAAAAGGTAACGATGAATTGTTGCATAGATATATTTCGTTTCTTAAATTTTATATCAGAAAATGTATATCATATTTTATTAAAATTGGAATGTTTGTTAATTTTGATGTGGTTTTTAACATTCATATTTAATAAAAAAATTAAATTATAAGATAGAATATTACTGGTTACAATGTATATTGCCGATCCAGCAATTCTTTTGACCTAATTCTAAACGATTTAATTTCATCCAAAACAAAATTTAATTTTCAATGCAAAGAACATGCAAATGAAGCTGTGGAGGTATTAGCATATATACTTCAATTTGATTTACAAATAAGGATGAGACAATGTGTAAGACAGGAAATGGCTGAAATCAAAAAAATTAGCGTCTTGAAGAAAAAAGCAGCCAAGCTTTGCGACACTTAACTATAGTTAATAGTTGAGTTAAGTTATTAATTTGAAGTCTATAGACTTCAAATTAATACATGGAACTGGAATTAAAATTAATACATGTTAAAAATATATACTATCAAATTTAATAATTAATAATGAATATGTTTTGTTATATTTTCAAGTTTTTAATAAAGTATATATATATATATATATATATATATATATATATATATATATCCCTTTACATGCGTTTTTATGGCGAACACAGGGCTTAACCAAATTTTTTTCTTTCATTCGTATGAAGCTGAAAAAAATAAAAATGGAAAATATTTCTGTTTAGAAGCTTAAGATTTTTTTTAGAGATTTTCGGGTTTATGGGGATAACATACAAAATATTTAAGAAATTCTTACTGCATATCCACTGTATACATTTTACGTAATTTTATGTGTTATTTTTCTATTTTATATTATAGTAGATTAATGGAAAAGGTGTATTTTATGTTCTAGAATCATTTTACAAACATTATTTCGCCTCATATTGTTCAAAAACTTCATTATTTTAAATTATTAAATATTTTTCTATTAGTATAATGCATTTTTAAAGCGTGCCGCGTGCAGCGCCGCTCTGGTGAGGAAATCTCGCACATACAAACTATAATCACTAAGGAAGCACCATTTTATTTTTAGTCGGATAGGGCTGGTGTGAATTCAGCCAGTGAAAACAATTTTCTTTAATTTTTAAACAATTGTGACAAGTTATCGAAAAAAAATTTCAAAGTGAAAATGAGTTTTAATGGAAAAGAAAGTAAGGGAGCGTGTATTCGTTGTATGTACAGCTTATGTAGAAGTGATAGTCGTACCAAAGCATACAAATAACAAAACCTCTTCTACCATTCATACGTTTCCCGCAGCCCTATCCGACCCCCCGACTTTTTGTACACGAGCGGATCTGTGTACAACCCGAACGGGGATCTTTCCTCCGGTCGGCTATCTTCGCCTCATTTCGGCTCATTTCGGAAGTTTCATGTGTATGGCCTGTATGCCTCTGAGCAATGTATTTGGCGCGATTTTTGAATTTAAAAAACTGGATTTTAGTACTGTGTTGGGAGTTTTTTCAACTCATGTAAATGAAATATAATTCAATTAATTTTGTTGTACTTTTTATTAATTTTTTTATTGCACACTTCAGTTTTTAAATATATTTCACATATTTTATAAACAATATATATATATATATATATATATATAAAATATCATATATATCAAAAATTTCAGTCAATGTAAATATTTGAGAGAATTTCTAAGTTTAGTCGTATCACATAAAGTTTTTGGCATATATTTTTTTAATCAAATCCTAATAACAAAAATTTTCGTAACGCAAGAGTCTCCGTCATTGACCCCACTATCGATATCATACATCTAAAATTATCCTCTAACAGCCTTTGCAGCAAATCAGTTCTAATCAATCTTTTCGTAGAAAATACAACTTAAACCTATGTGAAAAACTTAAGTTATGTGAAAATGACCCACATATTTTGTTTACATTTATTTATTCGCTGCATAATATGTGTGGTCAAAATCACAAGGCACATTGATTGTTTCGTTCACGTTGCAACTGATTGAAAATTATTTTTTTTTTGGTCGAGGATTCAACTTTTTTTTAAATTCATATTTTCGTGTTAAAAAATTGAACTGTTTTGTAGAAAATTTGTCTCTCTTTTAAAAAACCTAAAAAAATACTAAAATTAGTTCTTTTTGTCGGGGATTCAGTTAATTTGTAAAAAATTTGTCTTTTTTGTCATGAATTCAAATATTCTTAATTTAAAATTAAAATCTTTCTTCGTTAAAATATCATATACAATATGTTATATTACTAAAATAATCAATAATTTAATGCTATTGATAATAATAATAATCAATGGAACAAAGGTCTTTAACACTTTGAAATACAATAGTTAATGTTTTCCGTTTAAGAAATATAAGGTAGAAAAGTATCTTGTAATTGCTAAAGATTTCCTAATTTTTTAGTTACAAATATTTTAAAGACATTACAATTTCCAAGAGTTCAGAAAAATATGTCAAATTTATTTTAAATTTTTTATTTAAGTTTTTGATCTCAAAAAATTGTTATTGATGATCCACAAATGTAAACATCTCTTTCGAGATTTCTAAAAACATGCAGTAAATATACGCGCGTAAATTGCGCGCTTACGTCTCTAGATTTTTACTTCCCAACATTAAAAATAATTTATTAATTAAAATAATGAATTAATAACATAAACAATGTAAAAATCCATTTTTAACCCAATTTTTAAATATTTTGTTAACATTTTTAGAACAATAATAATTGTGATGTTAATTTTTTGTCTACTGGTCTAAAATCAATATTTTTTAATATTGATTTTTTGAATTGTGAAAAAAATGCTAGAATTCAAAATGTTAGAAAAATTTATATGTAGAACGATTTTGCAGAATTTAATTAGAAAAAAAGAGTTGAATTGTATAATTTCTAATTTAAAGCGCTAAAAATGAAACAATTTTATTTTTAATTGAAGAATCACGAAATTGAATGATTTCAGATTAAAATTTCGGAAATAGGACAATTTCAAAAAGTTAAAAATTGAATATTTTAAGATTCGAAGTGTGGGAATTGGATCATTTAACATTCAGAGGAATTAAAGCTGTGTAATTTTTAATGAAAAGCGTTCGAAAGTAAATAATTGAAAATGGAAAACTTTTAAATTTGAATAATTTTAAATTCTAAGCGATAATTATTTGACAATTTGAAATTCAAAACTAAATTGAATCTTTCAAAATCAATGCTTTCTGAAATTTTAAATTGTTATTATATGAGAAAATTATAATTTAATATTAAAGCTGATTAGACAAATTTTTCTAAAATCGAAAAATGAATTGAATTATTCTAAAAAAAGAAACGTTCGAAATAAATACTCATTTTTAATGGGAATCATTGAAAATGAAAAAAGTTCCACTCCATGCGCTGAAACTGAAACAAACGCAAACTTCATTTAAAACTGAAAAAATTTTAGTCACCAAAAGTTGTAATATTAAAACTTTTGTACACTTAAGCCATTTAAAATTTTCGTTATTTGAAGTAAACTTACATGACTTAAAAATCATGAATTTTTAAACTGTTAATTATACTTTCCGAAATTCAACGAATTCAATTTTAATTGCAAAATTAAAACTTATGAAAGGGAAAAATTAAAAATTTAGCGTTCAACATGAAAATTCAGAACTTTAAAATTGCATCCATTTAAAATTATCAAAATTATTCAGTTACTGAGGTATCAATTTCAGTTAGTTTGATTTTTATCTATTTTGATTTTAAACACAATTTTTAATTTTTTAATTTCATATCGTTTTATTTTTAACGCGTCTTTTAGAATTATTATTCATTCTTGAACTTTATCAATCGCATACTTTTTAATTCGAAACTGACTATCAAGGCTTTTATACGAAATTTTGAAATATTTATTTCCAAATTGACCTGACATTTTGAATATTTGAATTTGAAACTACAATATTGTAAAATTAAAAAATCAAAGTAACAGCTTTTTCAGTTTTAAACTAAATATGGGTTAAGAAATATAGAAAGTCTGGGACAGTTATAAAATGGTGAAAAACAATAGGGGACCAATATAAAGGGTCCCTCTGGGTTTTTCCTCACTCCGTCTGCAGTGGAATAATCTGCATCGCAAATATTATGATCAAATAGCACGCTTAAGTAGGTGTAAGTTTAATAATCCATTCAGAGCGAGTGTAGTGCATAGATTAAAACTCAAGATATCTATAGGGTCCAAGAAACCGAGTTTGTCTATATACTGTGCTGTTTTTAATGGAAAAATTATCAAAAATTTAAAATATTGTCATCAATTTCTGTTTTTATTCTTCAACTAAAATTAAAAAAATTCTAACGGTCTTTGCAAAATAGAGGGAATAAAAAAATAGTTTTTGTATCTTATAGAGGACTTTTGATTGGTCTTTTTTGCATACTGTCTGAAAAATTATAATACTTAACTGATATCAATTAATATTACTTGAAATAATATTGCATGAAATATTATTATTTTTTTTTTCAATTTTTAAAAAATTTTAGCCATACTTTAGTTTGTATGTGTACAAAATTTAATTTCGTCGAATAATTCAATCGATTTCTAATTCTTAATTTAAAAATAAAATAATTATTTACTTTCTATTTACTTTGACAGCAGATTTTAAGATGCAGATACAGATTCTTCTTCCGATGAATGAAACAATTTGATATGTTTCATTAAAGTTTTACGAGTAGAAAACAGCTTCTCGCACATTTCACATCCACATTTTTTCTTTCTCGTCTCTGGTATACTGCCGTACAAACTAAAAAGATACATAAGTCCAATCTCACTCGAACTGAGAAAATCGAGAAAAACTGTTTGCCCAAAGAACTCTAATATCGAATAATATTTTGAATAATCTAGATACACTATTAGGGTAAAAATAATGTGCCCTTTCATATTTTGCAATAAAAAATTGATTTTTTAAACAATTTCTATTAGAAAATGGACTTGCGTGTTTTTGATAGTCGCGAAAAGTCGAAAATACAAGGCAAAAAGAACACAAAGTCACTTGCGGACAGTGCCTTTATCGTATAGCTCGAGCGCGGCCTCGAAATCCAACAGCAAAACATACGTAAGGGACACTAGTGGAGTGGTGGGGGCTGGTCTTAGTCTCATATATAATATGGATCAGCTTATTCTAAATATCCTGATCTTCGCATGAAATAGTATTTGCACTTTTTCATTGTTATCAATAATGTAATTAATATAGTGCAAACAAAAAAAAAAATTTTAGTAATAAAATAATTTTTAAATGAAAATAAACATGCTGAAATAAAATAAAATAACAAATTAAGTAGAGAAACATATTATTCATTAAATGAATTATAATTCTTTTAATGAAGTCGAATGGCGTAATGAACTTTTTCAAATCTGATGTAAGTAAACTAATTGTGTTAACAATTTGTGTTTTAAAAAAGGAAAAATTAGATTAGTTTTTATGACAAATTATCTTTTGATCAAATGCTGTCTCTGAAAATTAACTTCTTTGTTATGTCTACTTATGTCTACTGAATAGCTCATGGGAAAATTAAAGTTTTTTTAATGTTTTACAAAAAAGTTTCTTACACTGTTTACCTATATCTCACTTGTGACAAACAATCTAAGCAAAAAAAATGCAGGATATATATTATGATGTTCCAACAAATGGCTATTTTGTCTAGTTTCACTGGATTACTATATAAAATGATAATACCTAAATTATTATAAAAAATTGATTTTGCTTTAAGGCATCTGCATTTTTTTAGATTAAATTTAATTATTACGGCCATGTGACGAGTGGGTCACGTGACCGGATTCCTACCTTACCGGCACTTTTGTTATTTGTCAACTTATTTTCACACGAAGCGCCACATGGAGTTGAAAATTTGGGATACTAAATAAGAAGCACTAAGAAATGCGGCTCCTGTCCTAAATTTTTATAATTATGAAAAGAGCAAAAGAAAATTTTGTTATAAAAAAAAATTTTGTATACTTATAAAAATTTAGGACCAGAGCCGCGTTTCTTAGTCCTTTTTATTTATTATCCCAAATTTTCAACTCGATGTGGCTATTCGTGTGAAAATAAGTTGACAAATAAAAAAAGTGCTGGTAAGGTAGGAAGCTGGTCACGTGACCCACTCATTATATGGCCTTAAACCCAAATAAATATTTAAAAGTCATCCGTTTTACATAACGTAAATTTCGCAGAAGGGGACAAAAAAATGTATAAATTATTGCAAATAAACCATTTATTTAAGTTTTTGGTAATTCAAAATCACATTGTTGATTATTTTAATAGAAAGTATAAATAACGAAGTATATTATTAAATATTTTTCGTACAAGTACGTTTTAATGTTCGATGCATCTTAGATTTAAATTATTTTTAAATAGTAAACAATTGCAAAAGGATTAGTCGCACTAACTCGATACAAATCACGCTTATTGTTAATGTCAACCTTATGCATTTGCGGCTACTTACCATTTAGAAAACCTAATAATTTAAAACCTATACATATCTATACTACTTATGTCATTGCAATTGAGAATTTTCTTTTTAATTCGCTTCCTTGATCTCTGAACAACTATTCAGAACTTTTTAGTCTTGATTATCGTATACATCAGTCAAATTTGAACTTTTTCACAAACCCTAAGCAGTAAAATTGGAAACGTTTTTCAAGCTGGTCTTATATTCATTAAATGTACTTCATAATAAAAAACCGATAAGGATTTCACTAATAAATCATCCTTTAAATAAACATTCCTATTAATTAATCTGAACTTTTTAATCCTCGTTATCGTAGTGAGTAATCAAATCATTGACATCTGATACTTCTAAATTGTACCAGAAATGTCGTCTACTGGGTTTCATAAGTGGAATTAGTTCTTTTATTATGCTTTCTTTTTTATGCAATGGAATACCACGAAACCCGCTTTGAACTTGGGGCAGAGGAATGCCGTTCTTGACAATACGAACTTTAAGAAAGTTGAATTCAGGTAAATCTTCTGTCTCCTCGTAAGTTAAATTGTACCCTAAATTATAACTTCCTCGCTTTACCCTAACTTGCTTTATATCTTGGAGATAGGGCCTACCTTCGCCCTTTAATTTTTGAGCAGATGAATGGTCAGCCCACATACGGAAATCAGATGGAGTTAGGGATTTTACGAAAACCTTTCCGGAGTTGGCGTAGCGTACCGCATTTTCAAAATCTGCAAAGTCGTATATTTTCTCCATTTTTTTCATTGAAATTTCAACCTGATGGTGAAATGAATCGGCTGACATGAATGTGTGGCCACTTATGAAGTAATTCAGTTCAATAAAGTCTGTTTCGACTTCCTCTGAATTAACCAGATAAACGAGGAAAGAAAAAAGACACCAGTTCTTGTTTTGCGCAGAACAGTTGTCAAGCCAAATAACGATTCGTTTCTTATCGCGCATTTCCAGAAAAAAAGCATGGAAAGCACTTATGATTTGTTCCTTTTTTCGTCCGGAAACCCCTTCATGCCAAATTGCAGCAAAAGGTCTTCCTTTGAACTGGGAGGGTCCAAGTGGCACAAAACTTTCATTAAAAGCTATGATTCGCTTAGTGAACATACATACTTTAAACTCTTCCATTTGAGGCAACATTATGACTTTTTGCAAGTCGGCGGAATAATACGCAGTATCCGGTGAATCGATAGCTTTTGCAACATGATTTTTATACTTCTCGCGGGCTTCCGAAGCTTTTTTAATGTGAACAGACCAGTTTTTGCATATATCGCACTCTGAATTTAAATTTTCTTTTGTGTGACCGTGTATGTAAAATTTCTCACAATCTTCGCATTCTTCATGCCCGAGTTTCGAAAAAGAAATATCCATTTTTTCGAAAATTTGGCGATAAAGTTCGTAGCTACATGATTCCGAAGGATTTTTTTCTATAAAATTGGTATACATATCTTTCACAGATAAACTGTTCGGCAAATAACGTCTATTTGGCGCATGAGCGCGACGATAGTGGGAAACAGATGGATTGTAAGACTCTACGTGCTTTTGAATCCTATCATGTCGAATTGTAGCCGATAAATCTGTTTTCTTTCCTCGATTGTCTGGTTTGGGTTGCAAAGTAATGGGATCGATATCACTCATAGCATGTCTTATTAAGGAATCGTTATTTACCTTGTAACCTAAAGTCGCTAGGAAGAAAAATTTACACACCTGTCTGTCAGTATTGTTATCATCAATCATATGGTACGAATACTGATGAATTCGTTGCATTTTTACATTATCGGTTTTACGACGTTTTATTTCTTCTTTTTTTACGTGAATAGTTACGAACAGTCTTCTATTCCACCAATCCAATTTCCAAAATGAAGTATTTAATTTTTCGCGAGTTTCAAAAGATATATGATCGCTACATTTAAGACGACAATCTTTGCAAGGAGGTAAAACACAGTGATCTTTCAACAATTTATTCACTTTCAATGATTCTTGTTCATATTTATTAAGATTTCTTTTCCGTTTTTTTCTTTCGTCGCTGAAATTATTTTCCTTATCATTTGGTGGAATGTTTTCTTTTGAATTAATGTGATTAACTTCGTGATGAGTTTTCATTGAACGAGAATCATTAAATAGATCCTGTGAATCATTTTCCTTGGAATAGTGAAATTCACTTTGAGATTCGTTTTCATGCCGTACTCGCAGATCGAGTACTGGTGGTTCAAAAGAAAAATCGTTTTGAACATCATGAGCACTGAAGGCTGTAGGTGTAGATTCATTATAAAAAAGGGACTCATTCGTTTCTTCTGCTTGATGAAAGAATATGAAAGGGTTGACATTCTCTGATTCAGTTGATATTTCAAATAAACCCGAATTTGGAGCTACATTCTCCGAAGATGGGTTCACACATCCTTGAAATGGAAATTTATTCGAGAGAGACAAATCAGGTGCTGCATTCATTTGAAATAGGGTTAAATTTTCCATTTCGGTTGGAAGTTCAAAAAAAGGCGTCTCGGTTTGATGTTTAACAGCAAAATCTGAAGCGGGATTTTGAGAGAGGTTTCCAATTTCCTGCAGGACGAATTCTTCTGAACTATTTGTAATGCCATTATTTTTGGCATCAGAAATGTCGGAAACGATTGCTTCAGCGATTTTTACGCTCGTGGATAGATTGGAATAATCTGGCGTCCCTAAAATAAAAAACGAATTTAGTAGTTAATAATCAATAAT
>CAKNYM010054151.1:0-11291 GCA_932195095.1 Andricus curvator | reverse complement strand
TTGGTTGAAGATTCATAATTTCAGCTGAAAATTCATGTCTTTGGTTTCAAATGTAACTATTTTATTTCAAACAGCAATTTTTTTATTAGAATATTCAAATATTTTGGCAGAAAAATCAAATATTTTGTTGAAAAATTAACTATTTAGGTAGAAAGTCCAACTATTTGATTGAAAAGTAACTTTTTAGTTGAAAATCCATACTTTTGGCTTGAAATTTTAACTCTTTTGTTCAAAAGCGTTCTTTTTGGTTCGAACATTCACTTCTTCAGATAAAAAAATCTTTTTTGTTTGTTAAAAGTACAACTGTTTGGTTGAAAAACTTTTCTTGGTTGAAAATTTAACTTTTCTGATGTAAAGTCATTTTTTTGTTTGAAAATTCGATTATTCTGTTAAAAAGTTATCTCTTTTGTTAGAGATGCAATATTTTTGCTTGAAATGTTAGAGATTTAGAGCGTTTCAAATTGAATCATAAAAATATGGGTTGCCAAAAATTTGGAACATTTTAGGGCCTGAAACTTAAAATTATTACCTGAATTTCAGTATGGAGTCTTAAATCTAGACAAATTTTACTGAATTTAATCGAAATTTTATTGAAAAGGCTAACATTAAATTTTTGGTTCGGATATTCATACCGTTTGGTTGAAAATTCAATTATTTTGTTGAAAATGGAACTATATTGTTGAGAAATCATCTTTTTTATCAAAAAATTAATAACTTTGTTAAAAATTCATCCTTTTTAAGTTGAAAGTTCAAATTTTTGGTTGGAAATTTATGTATTTTGTTCAAATTTTGGTTTCCTTGGAAGAAATTTGAACTTCTTGGTTGAAAATATATCCTTTTCGGTTAAAAATTCAGTTGTGAAATCAACTGTATTTGCTTTTAAATGAACTTTATTGTTGAAAATTCTACTTTTTGTGAAAAATTTATCTTTTCGGCTCTAAATTGATTTTTTTTTTTTTTAAATTCGTGTATTTTGTTCAAAATTCTTCTTTTTTTGTAGTACATTAATGTCCGTGAAGTTAGCACAAGAGCCATAATATATCCAACTTTTGTTTAATGTAATCGTTTGGATGTTGTTTGTCCGTGATAGAAACTCACATTTCACATTTGGACGTCGAAATTGTGTGAGTTATCGAATAAAAAAGTAATTAGCAACATATTAGCGAGCGGCGCCTGCTCAAGTAGTAGTGACCTCATTTGGTCAGCCAGGTCCCTCAACTGAATATGATAAGTCAGACATCCTGACCAGCAAATTTTTCAAAAAATCAAATTCTTAGAATACATGCCTGATTTCAGCCCTTTTTCATTCCTATTAAGCGGGGCTAAAGTTATATTTTTCAGGAGTAAAAAGTGACTTCATACGCGAATGATAAAATATTGTACATCTGTGTATAATATAAAAATTCAAAATTCTGAAATTATCAAAATTTCGGAATTCTATAAAATGTTCCAATTTTCTAAAATGTTCAAATTTTCTAAAATTTCTGAAATGTACAAAATTTTTAACCTTTTGAAAATTTCAAATATTTCTGAATTAAATCAAACGTTCAAAATTTCAAAAATTATTCAAATTTCTAAAATTTTCATAACTTCTCAAATGTTCAATAATGGATGAATTACCAAATTTAAAAAATGCTCAAATATTTTTAGATTTCTAAAATTATAAAAATTTCAGAAATGTTCGAAATTTTTTAAATTATCAAAATTTCTAACATTTCTCAAATCTTCCAAATTTATAAAATTGTCAAAATTTCTAAAGTTGTAAAAACGTCTCAATTTTTCAAAATTTATAAAATTACCAAAATTTTTAAGATTTTCAAAACTTTTTTAATTTCTAAAGTTTCGAAACATATAAAAATTCTACAATTTTCAGAATTTCGAAAATTTCTGTCAAATTCTCAAATTTCAAAATGTTCTGAAGAATAAAAAAATTTATATCATTTATATTTACCATAGATTTTCAATATTTCAAAACTTTCCAAAATTTCTTAAATTCATACAAAAATGGAAATAAGATTTCCCCTTGATTCTTAACATACCTTTTTTTCGAAAAAAATATGACAGTAGGGTGGTCCAAAAATTCGACTTTCGATTTTTGGTGACCCCCCCCCCCTCATTTTGTTTCTTTTCTTGAAAATGAAATTCCGTAATTTTTTTTTCAACGCTAACCGGTGCCCCCGGGATTTTGAAATTAACATGGGGTTTTAAATGGCAAAAGTTCGATTTAAAAAAAAAAGGGAAAAAGAAGTACTGCTTATAAATTTTGTGTGGATTTAAGTGTTATCACCTCTTAAGGAGTATTTGAGGAATAATTTCCACCCAATAGCTTTTAATTTTGACACACCTGAACCCCTTTAATTTTGCCCGGAAAATGCCCCAAAAATGCAAAATAGCTGTTTTCTATCAAATGAATGCTAAAGACGGTATTTCTTTAAAAAATTTTAACATGAATTATTTTTAATCGATAAGTGATGAGTTTTAAAGTATATTTTGAATAATTTCAAATTCTTTAAACAATTATTATTTGTTTAAACCATTTTTTTTCACCTGTAAATCTTGAAAAGTTATTATCTTTTGAAATAAATCATACAAAGTTGATGAATGTCAAGAGTAGTAGTTCTTGTTTAACTTATCTGGTAATTATTTAAACAATTTTTATTTGTTCAAACACTTTTTTCTAGCTAAAGTCGTGAAAAGTTATTATTTTCTGGAAATAATAACACAGTTAAGGAATGTTGAAAGCAATAGATTTTCGAAGGATGTTTCGTAATTATTTAAACTAATTTCTGAAAGATATTTAGTAATTTTTAAAATAATTTTAATTTGCTTAAACAATCTTTATTTGTTTAAACATTTTTTTCTCTGTAAATCGTGAAAATGTATTCTTTTCATTCGTTAAAATGAATAGATTTTCAAATGAATGTCGGGTAATAAGCATCACCTGAGAGATTCGAAAAATCTAGACTTTTCTCCATCCTCCCTATGAACAGGCACAAGTGAATGATTAATAGTTGTTTAAATAATTGCAAAATATCTTAAGCAAAAAAATATTACTTTTAACATTCGTTAATTGTGTCATTAATTGCAGAAAAGAATAAAGTTTTACGATTTACAGACACAACATTGTTTAAACAAATGAAAATTGTTTGAACAAATTAAAATTGTTCCAACAAATTAAAATTATTAAAACAAATTAAAATTCTTTAATAAATTGCTGAATATCCTTTAAAAATATATTGCTCTCAACGTCCTTTAATTGTGTAATTATTTCCAGAAAATAATAACTTTTTACGATTTTTGCAAGAAAAAATTGTTTAAACAAATGGAAAAAAATTGTTTAATCAATTAAAATTTTTTTGAATATACTTCAAAACTCGTCACTTATTGATTAAAAATAATTCATGTTGAAAAAATTTCAAAAAATACTGTCTTTAGCATGAATTTGATAGAAAACTGCTATTTTATATTCTTTAGAGCATTTTCCGGGCACAATAAAAGATGATTTGGAGTCTCAAAATTAAAAGTTAATAAAAAGTACTTTTACTTGCCTTTTTTTCGAAAATCGATCTTTTCTCATTTAAAACCCCATGTTAATTTTACAAGCCCGGGGAGACAGGTTAACGTTGAAAAAAAATTACAGAATTTCTTTTTCCGGAAAACGAACAAAATGGGGGGGGGGGTATCACCAAAAATCAAAAGTCAAATTTTTACAGGTATAAATTTGGACCACTCAGATTAGTAGATTGGATTGTTTAGTAACAGTTCAGTTGAACACATGCGTATTTTATAAAATTCAGAAATTCTGAGATTTTTTTTAATTTTTATAATTTTAGAAAATATGAACATTTTGGAAATTTTTTAAATTTGCGAAAATTCAGAAATTTCCAGGGGGGATTATCGCAAAATGCGTGCTCACAGGTGCAGATAATTATCATTTGCGTATAAAGTCACTTTTTACTCCTGAAAAGTAGAACTTTAGCCCCGCTTCATAGGAATGAAAAAGGGCTGAAATCATGCATGTCTTCTCAAAATTTTATTTTTCAAAAAACTTTCTTTTAAGGATGTCTTTTCATGATTTTTATTCTATTTAAGAATATGGCTGTCCAAAGCAGTTGACTACCACTTGAGAAGGCACCAATCGAGAGTATGGTGCTAATGACTTTTTCATTCGATAATTCATACAATTTCGACGTCTAAACGTCAAAAGAGAGTTTCCAAACGCAGCCAAACGATATCCAAACGATTGGTAAAAGAATTTTTGAAAAAAATTAAAATTTGTTGTGCAGTGTGAAGTTAGCACTCTAATTTTGAAAACTCAATATCTTTTTGAGTTTTACTGTCCAAACGACAAAATTTAAGTTCCAAACAGGACTAAGCGATGACCCAACGATTCCATTAAACAAAAGTTGGATATTTTATGGTTGTCGTGCTGAATTCTCGTACAATTATGTTCCACCAAAAAAGACGAATTTGGAAAAAAATACATGAATTTTAAACAACATTATTTAATTTAAAGCCAAAAAGAAGAGTTATCCAAAAAAAGGAGAATTTTCAACCCAAAAATATAATTTTTGAACCAAAAAGTTCCATTTTCAACCAAATCTTTTCATTTTCTACCAAATTGTTGAATTTTCAAACCGAAAGGATAGATTTTCTACAAAACAGTAGAATTAATCTTCTTGGTAGAAAATTCATCTTTCTGGTTGAAAATTTAACAAATTGGTTGAAAATTCAATTTTTTTGTTAAAAGAGATTTTTTTATCTGAAAATTGAACTATTCCATGTTTGGCTAAAAATTTATCCTGTATATTGGACATTCGCCTTCTTTGATAAAATATTAATCATCTTGGTCAAATATTCATCTTCTTGGTTGAAAATTTAACAATTTAGTTGAAAATTCAACTATTTGGTAGAAAATTGATATATTTTGTTTAAAGTCGTATTTTCGGGTAGAAAATTATTCTTTTTTATTGAAAGTTTAACTTTTTGGTTGAAGATTAAACTTTTTTGTTAAAACTTCATCTTTCTTGATTAAACATTAACTTTTTTGATGAAAATTCAACTTTTATTTTAAAAAATTGGACTTTTTGTCTTGAAACTCCAATATTTTATTAAATTTTAATCCCTTTTGTTTGAAAATTCGACCATTTGATTTAAAATGCATCTTTGTATGCTGGAAATTCAACTATTTGGTCATAAATTCAACTATTTTCTTAAAAATCTGATTATTTTTAGAAAATTTAACTATTTTGTTAAAGTCATTATTTTTGGTTAAACATTCAATTATGTTGTTAGAAATTCATCCTTCTGAATTGAAAATTCATCTGTTATGGTAGAAAAGTCATCTTTCTTGGTTGAAAAATAACTTTTTTTGTTGAAAATTCAACAATCTTCGACAAAATTCGCCTTTTTGGCTCAAAAAATTTTACTATTAGGTTAAATCTTCAATTTTTTTTAAAACTCGTCTCTTTCAGTAAAAAGTTCATCTATTTGGTTCTGAAAGCAACTGTTTGTTTGAAAATTATTATTTTTTAATTCCGTCTTTTTGTGTTGAAAATTCGTTATTTCCGGGGTAGGGGGAGATGAAAAAAAGCATAAAATTGATAACGTAGTTTATTGATGGCCCAAAACTGGGAAATTTGTCCGTGTGACAAGAAAGTGGCGCGGGAAAAAATTAAATTTTGAAGTTTCGATTGATTCCAACATTTTCTTTATGGTTCTTTCTCAGGTTTAAAAAAATTATTTTTTGAAAAACTCGATTCCCACAAAATGCCTAACCTGATTTTTCTTTATACTTAATAATTTTCTACTCTAAAATGTCCTTTGAGAAATAAAATAAAATGCATCAAATAAATTTTCATCCAAAGAGATGAATCTTCAACCAAGAAAATTAATTTTTTTAAAGTAGTTCAACTTTCAACCAAGTGGTTTAATTTTTGACCAAAAAACATTACTTGAGTTTTTAACGAAATAGTTGCATTTTCAACTAAGTAATTAACTTTTCAACTAAATAGTCCATTTGAAAAAAAGAACGAGATAAATTCCGAGCCAAAAATACAATAGTAGACTTTTCAATCAAAAACAATTGGATTTTCTGATTGGATTTTATTAATTCAGTTAGCATTTAAGCGAGAAAAAAAGCATTTTGTCCTCTCTACTGATGAAGAACACACCAAATTAGACAAACAAAATCAAATTTAAAAAAGAAATTTTTTTTTTAACATTTAAGAGTATTCTTAGAAAACAAATTAGTACTTAAAAATATTGAAATCTGTCGAAATCTTCGTGAGATAAAATGTTTGTCCTGATTTCTTTACTTAAACTATATACTTAAACGAACACGCATTATTTCATTAATTGTGAAATTATTTAAAAAATTATTTCATTTGTCTCATTGATTATAGAACTCATACCGTCGAAAAAATACGTAAATTTCGCGAATTACCTGGAAAAAAAATGTTCAAACAAATTAAAATCTTTTTGTGCTTTAATTTTTTCGAAAAACGAGCCTTTCCCATTTGAAACCGCATATTAATTTAAAAAGCTCGGGGGCACAAATAATTATTTATCGAATTGAAAAAAAAGTGAAAATTTTCTTTTTCGGTAAACGAACCCACTCATGGGTTGGGGGGGGGGGGGTGATCACCAATAATCGAAAGTCGAATTTGTATAGGTATAAATGGTTATAAAAAAATTTTACGTCCACTTCAAATATTTTTTCAATAATTTCGAAATTTCATGTTCCACTCAGTGACTCTGCGATAAAGTTATCGGAACAATATTTGTTTTTTTGATTCCGTTGGGAAAAATTGAGGCCATTCAAAATAGTGATGAAGCATTAATTTGTGTCAAATATGATCAAATTTGGACTTGACCTTTATTTTTCACTATTCATCACAGCAATGATTGTTAAATTAAATTCTGCGTTTCATTGTTTAAAAAATAAACTGTAAACTTAATGAGTACAATAATATTTACTCAAAGAATCTGGAATAATTTAAGACAATTTTCTTAATATTAAAAAAATTCAGAAAAAGTTTGAATTATTTTTAAACATATTTCCAAGTTTGAGAAATTTTAAAAAGAGTATAAGATAATTCAAATCTTGAGAATATTTTTAAGAAATGTTAACAAAATGTAGATTTTTGAAGATTTCGAACAAAATTTTGAAGCTTTTTAAGAATTTGGAAAGATTTCACAAAATAAAAAAAAAATTGAAGATTCCTGGTATAACTTTGAATGACTGTTTATTTTGAAAAATTAATTTTTATAGAAAATTTAAAAAGATTTTAAAACTTTTTGAAAGATTTCTAAAAATATCCAACAAAATCTGCAGCAGCTTTTTGAGGATTTCGTAAGGTATTTTCTGAAGATTCCTGAAAAAAAAATTAAGGCAATTTTTCAATATTAACAAATTTTATAAAAACTTTGATGTATTTAAATGATATTTAAAAGTTTTATAAATTTTGAAAAGATTATACAATAATTAAAATCTTGAGAATATTTCAAAAGAGGTGTTAACAAATTGTAAATTTTCGAAGATTTCGAGCAAAACAATTTAGGGGAGATTTAAAAAAAAAACTATATTAGCAATTTTCTAGATATGTTTTCGACATATCTGAAAATTTCAAAAATCCTTTTGAATTTTCTCAAGAAGTCTAGGAACATTATATTTGTATAATCTTTAAAAAAATTTCTAATAAAGTTTCTTTATTTCAAAGGATTTTACAAACTTTTAGGAAAACTTCAGTTCAGCTAAAAAGATATTTCGAACTTTTGGAAGTTTGAGAGAAAATTGAAAACATTTTATGAATTTTTGGAAATCTTTCAAAGTCTTCAAATATTTTTAATCTCTTTGAAACTTCTAAAATTCCTAAATATCTTTCAAACTGACTCGAATTATTCCTAAAATTTCCTAAAAATCCTTCAGGTTCTTTTTTGGAAATTTTGAAAATCTTTAGAATTGTTTTAAAATCTTTTAAAATATTCTGTTAAAATTAATTTTTCACAATATAAAATCAGTTTAAATTTTCTCAGGAATCTTAAGAAATTATTTGTATTATGATCTTAAATCCTCTCAAATCCCTAAAAAGCTTCTACACTTTTTGTTCGAAAATCTGGAAAAATCTTCATTTTTGTTTACTTATTTATATAATTCCAGATTTTAAATTATGTTAAAATTTTTTGAAAAACTAGTACATATTGTTGAAAATCATTCAAATTTTTCCTAGAATTTATAACAAGTCTTTCAAAAGTAAAAAAAAATGGTCTTAAAATCTTCAAATTTTTTTTCTCGATATTTTTATAAATCTTCTGAAATCTTTTCGAATCTTTTTAAATTTTCTTTTGAAAAAAATTAATTTTTCAAAATAAAAAATCATTTGAAGTTGTGCCAGGAATCGTAGAAAATTTGTTTCATTTGTTTGAAATGTTTCAAAATTCTTAAAACGCTTCTACATTTTTTGTCTGAAATTTTCAAAAATCTACGTTTTGTTAAAATTGTTTGAGAATATTTTCACGCTTTAAATTATTTTATAATCTTTTCACAATTTATGAAATTTTGAAATATCTTTAAAAATAATCAAAGTTTTTCTACAATTTTTTAATATTAACAAATTCCCTTAAGATCTTCCATATTCTTTTTCAACAATTTTGAAAATCTTTTGAGTTATTTAAAAGATTTTTTAATATTTAACTTTATATTATATCTTTATATTACATTATTATCTGAAAACCTTTGGATATCATTTTTTTATATAATTTTGAATGTTTAATTATTTTTCAAATTTTTTAAAAACGTCTTCCTATAATTTACAATGATTCTAATGATTCCTAACATTTGGAAAAAATTTTAAAAACTAAAAAACTTGCCTTAAAGTCTTTCAGATTTTTTTTCGCTATTTTTAGAAATCTTTTTAAATGTTGCAGTGATTTTTTTTATTTTCTTCAAAAATTAAGTTTTCAAAATAAAAAATCATTTGAAGTTATCCGAGGAATCTTAGAACATTTTTTTATTCTCTTGAAATCTATCAAAATTCTTCAAAGATTTCTAAATTTTGTATTCCAAATTTTGAAACATCTACACTTTGTTAACATTTTTTTAAAAATATTTTCAAGATATAAATTATTTTATAACCCTTTCGAAATTTCGGAAACTCTGAAATATTGTTTAAAATAATTTAAAGTTTTTCTACAATTTTTCAATATTAAAAACATTGTCGTAAATTCTTCCAGATTCTTTAAATGAATCTTATTAACGGTACCGGTAATCTTTTTGTTACCGGTGCAGATAAAGATATTCTGAGTTTTTCTTCCATACGTAATTTTTACAATTTTTTTAGATTTCTTATTTGAGAGCCTTAAAAATTTCGAGGTAATTTTCATATTAAATTTGAAGTTAAAATCACAAAAATGCTACATTTTCAGCAAAAATGTTAATTTTCAACCAAAGAGATGAATTTTTAACTAAAGTTATGTATATTGAACCAAGCAACTGATTCTTAACAAAGTAGTTCCACTTTAAACCAAGTAGTTGAATTTTCAACCAGAAAATATGAATTTTCATCAAAATAGCTGAATCTTCGACCAAATTAGATTAATTTTCTATCAAAAGAGTCGAATCTTCAACTAAAAAAGATTAGATTTGTTTATTAAAAGAAATAAATTTTGAAACGAAAAAGCCAAAATTTGAACCAAGAAAGAAAAAAAAATTGTTGAATTTTCAAACCAAAAACAACACTTTTCAACAAGAGCTGAATTTTCAAACTGAAAATGTGAATTTTAACGAAATTATTCCTTATTTTTTAATGAACTAGTTGAATTTTCTACTAAAATAGTTGAATTTCAAACAAAACACAAGAATTTTTAATCAAAATAGATAAATTCTCAACGAAAAATATAATAGATGATTTTATTTCAACCAAAAAAGATTTTGAATTTAGATCAAACACAGTTGAATTCAACAAAAGAAACTAATTTTTAACAAAATAGGTGAATCTTCAAGCAAATCAGATTAATTTTTGTACAAAAATAGTTGAATTTTCAAAAAAAAAAAGTATTTTTTACCAAAAGAGATAAATTTTGAAACGAAAAAGCGGAATTTGGAAACAAGAAAGAAAAACAAATATCCACTAAATTATTGAATTTTGAAGTCAAGAAGACGAATTTTATACAAAAACAGTTTCATTTTAAACCTAAAATAGGAATTTTCAAGAAAAAAGTTACTTTTCAACCAAATAGTTAAACTTTCTACCAAAATAGTTGAACTTTCTACTAAAATAGTTGAATTTTTAACAAAAAACATTAATTTTTAACCAAAATAGATGAATTTTCAACGAAAAATATAATATTGCATTTGATTCCAATCGAAAAAGATTTTGAATTTTAATCAAACACAGTTAAATTCCACCAAAAGAAAAAACGAATTTTGAAGAAAATAGTCGAATCCTCGACCGATACAGAATAATTTTCTACAAAAATAGTTGAATTTTTAACCAAAAGAAATTAAATTTCTTGACCAAAAGAGATAAATTTTGAAACGAAAAAGCAGGATTTTGACCAAAGAGAGAACAAAAATTTTCAATAAATTATTGATTTTTCAAGCCAAAAATACGAATTTTTTTTAAAAAAGTTGCATTTTCAAACTGAAAATATGAATTTTAAACAAAAAAGTTACTTTTCAACCAAATCGTTGAACTTTCTACTAAAATGGTTGAATTTTCAATAAAAAACATGAATTTTTAACAAAAATAGATGAATTCTCAACGAAAAATATAATAGTTCATTTTATTTTAATCCAAAAAGATTTTGAATTTGAATCAAACACAGTTGAATTCAACAAAAAAAACGAATTTTACAGAAAATAGTTGAATCCTCAACCGATACAGAATAATTTTCTACAAAAATAGTTGAATTTTAAACCAAAAAAAATGAGATATTTTTATTGAAAGAGATAAATTTTGAAATGAAAAAGCCGAATTCTGACTGAAGAAAAATGTTTTTTTTTCAATAAATTATTGAATTTTCAATTTAAAAAATCGAATTTTCTAAAAACCAGTTACATTATTACACTAAAATATGAATTTGAAACAAAAAAGTTACTTTTTAACCAAATCGTTGAACTTTCGACCAGAATAAGGGACTTTTTAACGAAATACATGAATTTTCGACCAACCAGTTGAACTTTCAACTACAATATATGAATTCTCAGCGAAAAATATAATAGTTGATATTATTTTAACTACAAAATATTTTTATTTTAAATCAATCACAGTTGAATTCAACAAAAAAAA
>CAKNYM010054149.1:319212-355643 GCA_932195095.1 Andricus curvator | reverse complement strand
CATATACTATAGATAAATAGTATACTACACTATAGAAAACCTCAACTTAAAATGGTGGCATCCCTTCTCAAAATGGCGGCATCCGGCTAGGTTGCTAAACTGTCTCTGGACCCTCTGTAAGCTCGGTACCTCCAGTGGGACTCCGATACCGTGTCGAAAGTCGAAAATCGAACGGACTTCTTATTCTAACTTGTGGAGATAGAAAGAGAGTTTCTTTCGATTTTCGACTTCGAAAGAGCATCGGAGTCCCACGGCTCATGGACAGGGATGGTTAAGTATAATACATCACGTATATTATGTACATGGTTTTCGACATGTATATTACGACTGTCCCGAAGAATAAGTCACTAACCAATTTTTCCGAAAACAGAGCGTATCAACTGTATTATGCTTTGCTAGCGCGTCGTATCTCCATTTAAAAATACATAGAGATACGACACACTAGCGAAGTAAAATACAGTTGATACACTCTTTATGCGGAAAACTTTGTTAGGGCCGATTTCACCAACTCTGATTAAATACATGATTATTCTTTAATCGAGGATTTAATCATGATTAAATTGTAATGCGTTCCACCATGGACATTTTAACTCTGATTAGCTAATCATATACCCTTTTCGTGGTAACTCTGATATTCTCTTGTAACGGCGATTCTGATTGGCCGCTCCAAGAAGAACGCTTAAGTTTCTTGCGCGCGCACGGTACAAGCTGACGACATTAACCAAGTCATGTGACATCCAGCAGAAGCCTTTTTTGTCAAGAAGTGAAATAATTTTGCGTGGATGAAATATATTAAAATAATGTTACAAATTTCCATCACTATTTCAGTTCAAAAAATAATAATGTCATTTGAAAGGCATTAATAGTGAATAATTAAAGACGCTCAGAAATATTTGATGCATATATGAAAAACATACAAGAAGGAAGCTTCATGATGCGCACTGCGAGGTTAAATTGGTTAAATATTTATTTTCAGCACTGCAAAATGAATTTATGCGACTGAATTCTTATTTCGGTTACTTATATATTTTACATACGCATTGTTCTTTAAAACGAATTATCTCTTCCACTGATATGAAAGAAACTGTAGGTAAGAAAAGTGAGGTTATCGGAACACAATTTACACTCTGCGCCCGCCTCATCAAAGGTATTTTGACTTCATAGTTTCTTACATCTACATATTGATAAAAACAAAAGCGTAGATATGATAAAAATTATTATAAAAATTATCCACATTCGTTCTGAACATGCTCAAGTGCAAACTTCAATTTTGAGGTTCTGTTCTGCCAACCAGCGTTAATCGCAGATTAACTCCGTTAACCGGCCAAAATCGAGATGTTAAGTTGAACATTGATTAACTCTCTTTAATCATACTTTAGAAGATGGTGGAACGCAAGGTATTAATTAAATTAGAATAATCGAGGATTAACATCTTAATCAGAGTTGGTGAAATCGGCCCTTAGTGACTTATTCTTCGGGACAGTCGATTAAGTCCTTAGTTTTCTACAAATGCATTTTACATTTGCTCACGTGACTATATGGGCGGGATTTTTGAATTCTTTATTCTAAAAATACCCAATTGACTTACAGAAACAACTAATATTGAGGAATTAATTAATTATTCGTAATTATTTATCATTTTCTTGAACAAATTAGTTAAAAAAAAAAAATATACATGTTTATCGTACTTTATCATCTGCAACGTTTTCGTGCATGTGGAACACAAGCATAAGTACGAAAACATGGTATCCTAACCTATAAGTTTATTAAATTAAATAGTTAATAATGAATCGTTTTAATAAATGATTTTTGATGAATAGATATTTGTTTACATACATGTGGGCCTTTAGTCACTTATAACCTGTGTTTTTAAAAACTTGTTGACAAAGTAAACACTTCGCAACATTTTTACGTTCCAACTTCTGGCGCTCGAAATTAATTTTTTCCCACGGTATCCCCCCCTGAAAAGTTTTTTTTCTACTTGTTCTTAACATTTTTCTCTCAAAATTCAATTTAAATCGATTGAACAGCTTTATAAGAGGTTATGTCAATTATTCAAATCTGTCGAATGCAGTCCCGCCCGCGTAAATTACGTCCGACATCTTTGATATGTATTATACATAGTTTTCTACCATTTTCTACGTATATTACGTCGTTTATTTATTATACGTAGAAAACCTCGAGTGACATGTCACAACCCATATCTGCTCATGGATGGAAAGCATATGGAAAGCATGCTTAACAGTGTAATGGCCGACTTTGCGATTGTGATTGCTGTTGGCGTTAACGTCTCGACCAATCAGAGCGCAGGAGCCGACGTTGGCGGCTGCGATCGCAAAATAGCCCAATTCGCGGGTCTCTCGCACTTAAGTAGGTCAAATTGCGATTTGTCGCAAATCACCAATTTCAGTTGCGCACAGAGCCTCTGAAGTAGCCCAATTTGAGATTAAACGCGCGATCTAGCAACACTGGTCACTCCCTATCTCTAGGCATGTCGCAGCGGGGTCGAAATAACGAGCGGAGCGGTCTTCCATCTTGGATTGCTAAGCCGGTATTGCGAGAGAAAGACTAGACTGTTCTTCTTCAGTGTTGCCAGATTCCCATCCAAAAAAGTCGCGAGTAGAGGACGCAGGAGTAGCCCAAAAAGCGCGAAGTTTCAAAACACCAAAAAGCATATATAAAGTTTAAATAAGGAGTCCCATTTTGTAGTTTTTATAATTTAAAGATAATTTTTATAATATAAAGTAATTGAAAATATGTATAATTTAAATATGATAAAGAGGGGAGAATCGATGAAATAAAAAAGATTTGTAATGAACGTTTTCGTAAAAAACTTTTAAATAACAGGATACAAACGTATTTCGAACACAACTTAAATAATTATAATGTAAATGAAACACTTTGAATTATTTCTTCGTCGAAAAGAGTGATGATTTGTTCTTGGTCATCTTCCTCTATTTCGCATGAGATAGTTTCTTGGTTTTCTTTGGTCTGAGCGGTCTGAGTCTCTAAGGAATTGTAGATGCTTGCACTGAAGCGACGAAGCATGCCCTTTGTCGTTTGAAAGGCTGTACAACACATGTTATCAATCTGAAAGAAATAATCTCATTCACAAAACGAAAATATATTTTAAATTGATATGTGATATAAATAAACTGATGTTGAACAGTAGTATGCAGGAATGCCTTCCTCTGTAAACATATCAACACAACCCTGGTTTTCATAAGATTCGAAGGGAAACCAGGGTTGGGTCGACATGTTTACGAAGGAAGGCATTCCTGCATTATACTGAATTTGAGAATAAGGCTTTATTCCAACACTTAAAATTAAAAATTATTTTAGGACAATAACAAAATTGCTTTACTTGGTTAATAAACGTACTTTCATGTGCACACGCAGACGAATTAAAGCATCAAGCATTTCTAGCTGGATGCGATTTCTTTTTTTAGTTTTTATACAGCTCATAAAACTGAAAACGCGTTCGACCACGGCGTTACTGACCGGAAGAGTTAAAGCTCGAAGTGCGAACATAGATATTTCTTTAAACAATCTTTCTCCTCCAGCATTAGTATAAGATAATGCACATGCCCAAAAATGAACGGTATCGATTTTTTCAACATCTCCATTTATGTCCGGATGAGGGCAAATTTCAAGCAATGGAACGTCACCAAGTAATAGCCATTGACTCTCAAGTATGTCTCGATCAACAGAAGAATCTGAAAAAAAATTTTAATTTACAGTAAATGGTTAAATTTATTATGAAATGTATAATCGGAACTCCATTATTTTAAAGTCATATACCTAAAAGTTCCAAAGGAAGCTGAGCAAAGTTTGGTCTCGCAATTATAGTCAAAACTAGTCGTGGAGCTAATAATTTAACTTTGTTGATTGTTTTGAGATTCGGTGGTAAACGATTACATAACTGTCGACCTAATTTCAATAAGAAATCCGCACATTTTTGCCGAACAGTTATGAGTTCAGCCTCAGGAATCTTCAAATTTGTAGCCAGTTGTTTAAAATTATCTCCAAGGTTGACTCTATCAAGAGGAAGAAGATTTTCGCTTATCATAAAAGCCTTGGTCAGCACTTCCACTTCTTCAAGCTTTAATACTCCTGGTCTGCTAGTTTCAGCTAGAGCTCGGGGTGCTAACACACGCGAAGCGACACTGTAAATATAATTTCTAAGATCTGAGGAAATCTTTGTTATTTCAGCGTCGGTATGTTCAAATGCTAAACTTACTTTCTGCACTTCTTTTAAAATTGTTTTTAAAAAAGTCATGTAAAGCAGATTTCTGTCAACGTAGAGAGAGGACAGCATTTTCGCTGTAGAATCATTTTTTAAAGCTTGGACCTTGAAAAATTATATTAGTTGAGACCACTGCTCTATAATTTGTGAACTAACTGGAAGCCAAATGAGCCAACGTGTTGTGCTGAGCGATTGAAGCTTTCCTGGTGTTTTTCCATCATTTCTTGCCTGAAAATTTAAAGAAACAAAAAATTCAGGAAATACTAACAATTATATGTAACTAAAAGTTTTAAAACTCAAGCGATATAGTTTTGTTTACCTTAAAGAAAGTTGCATAAGCATGCAATCTTATAGAGCTATGCGCAAACCAATTGTATGTTTCTTTCACTAAATATGTGACGTCTGGTATTGTCTGGTAAGCATATTGCACAGACTTGTCTAGTGAATGACAAATACATTTTACTAATTGCAAATGGGGAACTCTATCTCGTAAATGAGTAAAAAAAGAATTTTGTGAGCCACACATTGCTGAAGCTCCATCCGTGCCAATTGATTGAAGTTGCTTGAGAGGCAAACCAATGGTTTCCAAATACTCAATAAGAGCTAAGGCAAGATTTTGACCTGTGCAGCTTACAACTTCCACAATCCCTAGGAAATCGGTTACGAAAGTTCGACGTCGTTTGCAAAAAAAAATCGAATGCACAGACCCATAAACTTAGTCACAGATACATCTGTTGCTTCATCAGCAATGATTGCATACGGGGAATCCCCTATATCTACTATGAGCTCTGTTAAGAAGGCAGGAGCGATGACACCAGTTAGGGATCGTGCCTAAATTACGTAAGACGTTTTTCTTTGGTTTATATCGTTGTGTCCTTTTCAACTTCACATAAATTTTATTCTCGTCTTTATTTAAACAAAAGAAAAACGTCTTACGTAATTTAGGCACGATCCCTTATAAGCTTCGAACATTTTGTTCGATGTAATCTAATTTTTTCTAATGAGCTTCCTTTTCCAATTACTTTTAATAGATCTCCTAAATGATCTATACTTTGAAGAGAAGAATGCAAAGCCACAAAGACTGCTAACTTCAAATCAATAACTTTGCTATCTTCACTCACTTAAGCTGAAATTAAGAAGCTGAAAATATGAAAAGAAATATAAAACAAAGAATAAAGTTAATCATAAAATTGTATATTAAGTGTCAAAAACATTAGCGAAATTTTACAACTATTGAAATTAATTAAAAGAACGTGTGTCAGTAAAATCGGACTTATAGGTCATAGCGCGTCAATTTGGGCGTTTTTGTAATTTCATAAATTTACGACAAGTCCTCGCAATATTACCATAATTATGCACACTTGGTTGGTCGGCTGTATTTAAACTTTTTTCACGTGCGATGCATAATTTACAATAAGCTTCTGGCTTCCCCTGTAAAACATCGCTTTCACTTGATGGTTCGATCCAATCTATATGTAATCATACAATTATGACAATTAAAATATAATAATAAAAAAATAAATAAAAAAGGGAGGTTATGATAAGTTTTTATGAGATGTATATATACTTTTAAGTTTAGGCTCTTTCTCCCAGCTCTCCGAATACTTTTTTAAAGTATTTACCCCACTTTCCCATTTTTTTTAAATCTAATAAAGAATTTAAAATTCCCTCTAGTCTCTGTCTTGTCGTTCACGTTTGCTTGTCGTTCACATTTGCTTGTCGTTCACGTTTGCTTGCCAATGGCCTCTTCCTCTTGCCTTTGCACGGGTGCACCATATGTATAGAACATAGGAATAGGGAAAATACATATATATAGAGTATATATGAGAAAAAGATGGAGATTTTGCAGATTACTGGTCCAAAATCAATTTATTATGTTAGAATGAGAGATCCCTCAGTATAAAAGCATAACGTTTCGGCAACACATCGGTTGCCCTTATCAAGTATAAAAGATGGGTATTTTGAGCCTAGAGTATAAAATATGTTTGGTAAAGAGTATATATGTCGTAGGCTTTTAGAGGATTCAGGCTTTCAGCCGACTGCCGGCGTTCGGAAGAATTTGGGACGAAATCTATACATGGCGTCCAATTGCCTGGTTTATTTAGGCATCAGAAGAATAATCAGCTATTCTTCTGAAAGCCTGACACTTTTGAGGCTTTCACAGGAAACCAGCCATAAAGTATTAAAACACATGAAATGGCAATTTAACTTTTTTTATTTATTTTCATGTTCATCTAATTAATGAAATATACTTTTACAAAATATTAAGAATAATAATTTTATGTCACATATTTAAAATGTATCTTAATTTAAGTTCATGTTTTCACACGATTCGAAGGTAAACATTTACTTATTTTTCAATTTGCCTTATTATAATCATATAATATTAATAATGACAAATAATAAAGAAAAGCGTAATTAATTAAATAATCATTTGATTAAAATTTTTTTATATTAATTGAATAATTAAATGATGAATTTATAATTAATGTGAATAATAATTAAAAGTATAATAATTATTGTTGCATAATTATATCCACTCAGATTTGTTTTATGTATCATTATTTACTACATATTTGTAGTCTCACCGAATTGCGACGAAAGCCAGTTAACCCTTAATGGCTATCGCTTTAAGAAAAAAGGCATGTGGGAGGACATACAACTTTGGCGTACGGAAGGGAATAGGAGAAAACTGAGGAATGGTTCAAGGTCCAGCAGCTCTTATTATCTAACACAAGAATTATTCCACGTTATCAATATTGGTGGTATTTTTCAAAGGGTCCCCATGCTGACTCTTGTGGGGGGACGCTCCTTGTCGGGTCGGCTGGGTCGCCTGCTGTTTTCGTCGTCGACGCGGATTTAATCTTGTCCTTTTTCCCCTGGGTGGGTAGGCGTTCGCCGGAGGCTCCCCTGGGGAGAGATACTGGTTCATCTGTAACAGAAAATATTTATGATGTGTGTCTGTTTGCCCGGTCTAGGTCCCCGCTAGGCGGCAACTCCGGAGGTTCCTGTGAGTGTGAGAGGACTGGGTCCCCGCTAGGCGGCAACTTCGGATGTCCTTGTGAGTGTGAGAGGGTTGTGTCCCCGCTGGGCGGCAATTCCAGATGCCCCTGTGAGGGTTGGGTCCCCGCTGAGTGGCAACTCCAGATGTCCCTGTGAGTGTGTGAGGGTTGGGTCCCCGCTGGGTGGCAACTCCAGATGTCCCTGTGAGTGTGTGAGGGTTGGGTCGCCGCTGGGCGGCAACTCCGGTAGTCCCTGTAAGTGAAGCTGAAAGGAATAATAGAAAAATGTTCCTAAACCTACGTTAGAAGTACATGTTTGATGACCTGAAAATGTTGAAAATAGAGGAGGGAGAGGGGCCGGGTTAAACAAATAACAACACCTTTATTTTAAAATCCCAAAAAACGAGGTCGAATGTCTAGAATGCGTCGCAGAGCGCAACGGGTCCGTACCCGGGATCCGGCATAACGTGGTGGGACTGGGGCTGTACAGCCGAAGCGGCCATCTGGTGGTTCAGGGCTCGGGGAAGTCGTTGTTCGAGGGCAGCTCTACACCCAGGACATTGCGCGTCCGGGGTGGGTCACAATCCCTCGTTGGTACTGGCGACTATCCTTCAGTTGGCGGATGCCGTTCGTGGTTCCCTATTCTACGGGACTAGACTGCAAATGGTTCGTTGTTGGTGGCTACGTATCGTTGAGGAGTCGACCTTGCACGTAGCAGTTGCGATGGCCGAGTGTTCCTGTGCTGCGAGAGCACCGATATTTATGCCCGTACTCGCTGAGCAGCGCGCGCCAATTGGGTAGGACATGGTGGAGGATGGGTTGCGGTTGGTTGCTGTGGTGACGCGTGCGAGCCAAACCGTGCGGCATTCGTGGTAGTGGGGTAGATTCTGGACGTCGCGCGAGAAGAAGGGATGTCGCTTCTCGCGAAGTAGCGGTGGTGCGGAAAGGAGGGATACTCAGGAGACGATTGGCTCCTGGTGAAAAACGGGGATATAGCAGCGTGGATTGGCTACCATGTAAAAACGGGGAATGTAGTACGCTGATTGGCGGTTGTCGTGGGCACGAGCGAAACTGGTTGTCGCGAAAGGTCTTGTGCCCTCTGTAACGCATTCTTTCACTTTTTCTAAATCCTAAATTAAAACGATTCATGTAATTACAACTAAATATATCGTGAAATAACAAAAGTTAGTTTAATAGACTAAATTTACTTTTCAAAATATATTGACCTGAAAACAACGGAACAAAATAAGTAAAATCTTAAAACTAATAGTCGACTATATTCTACAAATTACACCTATTTACATCAAGAAACCGCTACTTACTACGCAGTCGAATGTCGTATCGAGGCGGAAAGTTCTCATGTCGTGGCGGTTTCTTCGCTTTCCCTCGAGGTCTTCCGGGCTTTCTTCTGGTCGGAGTGTCCGTTCCTTGGACACCAGGCAGTCCTTCATCCGAGGGACCTGCGCACCCTCGAGCCATCCTTGGCTCGACAGTCCCTTCCTTGGGGAAATTCGGGTTTCTGCTTACCCGGGAAGTATCCAATGACACCTTGGGAAGCGTGTTGATTCCATGATCCTCGTAAACGCCGTTACGTTGGATCACCTGAGCACTAAGTAGTTCCTCATCCGAGGGACTCGTTCGCCCTTGGGCTTTTCTTGACTCGGCAGCCTCTGCACTGAGAGGGTACTGGTTTTTTGATCCCCGTGCGATGTCCAACGACGCATCAGGAAGCGTGTTGGTTCCATGATCCTCGTAAACGCTGTTGCGTTGGTTCACATGGGCACCCAGTAGTTCCTCATCCGAGGGACTCGCTCGCCCTTGAGCCATCTTTGGCTCGGCAGCCTCTGCACTGAGAGGGTACGGGTTTTTTGATTCCCGTGCGGTGTCCAACGACGCATTGGGAAGCGTGTTGGTGGTGACATCCTCAGTCCTGTGAACGATGGCACGTTCGGTCATCTGGTGTAGTGAGGATTGTTTGGGTGTCTCCTCCTGGATGCTACAGGTCACGTCCGGCCCAGAGGAGGAAGTTTTGCGTACTTTACGCTGGTAAAACAGAAGCATCTGCGTTCCGCTGACCTTTACTTGACGGTTTTCCGTCTGCACCTTGTAGACTTCGCCGCCGAAGTGATGTATGACCCGGTTTGGTCCTTGCCACTTCGAGGCAAAGGCTGCATTGAAACCGCGCTCTTTGTCAGACAAAAGGTGTGTCCGAACGCGTACCATATCACCCACTTGATAGCGTGGAGGTTTTCTTGGCTGAGGGTGATATTTCTTTTCGATATATCGGACCTGATGGCTCCGTACTTCCTCCATAATCTTCTCAGGCTGACGCTGAGGTCTGATGACGGGGGGATCTGGAAATGCCCATTTTCCAGGTCTCTTTGATGACGCACCGAAAAGCACCTCACTCGGAGTTTTTCCCGTGGCTGAATTTCTGCGATTGCGCAGATTAAAAGGAATTTCAGGAATATCTCGGTCCCAGTTCCGGCGAGCTTGGACTTCGAGACGCAATCTCATTCCTTTTTTGAGCTCTTGATTTCTTCGCTCAGTCGGGTTGGCTTGTGGAAAGTAGGTGGGTGTCGTCCATGGTTCGGCACTCCACCGGGCGCAGGCGCTCTGCCAAACCTTCCCCGTGAATTGGGTGCCATTGTCGGTAAGAATAGCCCGGGGGTAACCATAACGCCGGAACACCTCGGACTCCGTGACGTCGACAATTTTTTTGGCCTTGGCGTCTCCGAGCGGAAAGGCCTCAACCCATCTAGAAAACAAGTCGGTAACGACGAGCAGGAATCTTTTTCCACGAAGAGATCTAGGATAGGGCCCCATTAGATCCAAGGCGATGGTTTCCCATTTTTCCTTGGGTTATCTGGGTCTTTTGGGGTTCACTCCTGGTGTTCTGAAGGGCTTACAGCTGGAGCATAAAAGGCAGGTGCGCATATACTCTCGCAAGTCCTTGCGCATTCCATCCCAGGTAAATTTTTCTTGAATGGCCCGAAGTGTTTCATCGCCTCCTGGGTGACCTGAAACACCGCTGTCGTAGTACTCGTACAGAACTCGTTCGTAGTAGCTCTCCGGTACCAGTATTAACCACCGGGTCTCGTATCGTTTCCAGAGGCCAGAAGTGTCTACTTTATAGCGTTGGAAGAAAAGCTCTTACCGCGATGAGCGATGGGTCTTTTCAGAGGTGCTATGCCATTGGGTTGCAATTTGGCGTATTTTCTCATCCTCTTGTTACAAGCGTAAAATTTCCACATAGAAATTTGGTACCCTGATAGTAGCAAGGTAGACACTGGAGGTGCTGGGGCCCGATTCAAATCGTGACGGCAGTAACTACTCGTCGTCGTCGGGCACTTCCGAACCACCTGCTTCTTCCGGCCGTAACGCCAGTGCATCAGGCAATGCCGATTGTGAAGGAGGACAATATTTATGGTGGAAACTAACGCTGCCAATCAGACAAGCCCATTTCTCCAATTTGTTTTTGGTACCGTTATATCGATTCAGTCAGTCTAGAGACCAGTTGTCCGTAATTAGCGTGAACTTATGGTTCAGAAATGGTTTGTATTTTCTGATTCCCCAGATTATAGCCAGGCAATTCTTCTCAGATCTTTCGTAGCGGGCTTCGGTTGGAGAAAAATTGGCGCTTTGATAGCTGAGAATGGATTTCGATTCATCGGAGCGGACCTGAAATAAAACGGAACTCATTCCGACATCGCTAGTATGTATTTGAAGACTGCAGGGAAGGTCAGGCTTGAATTATTCCGAAGTAAATCTGTCAAGGGAGCGGTAATCTCGGAATAATGCGGCACATATTCACGTACCCAGCCACATATTCCGAGGAACTTTTGTAGACCCTTCTTGGTTGTAGGGGCTTCCGCTTGTAGAATGGCTCCTATATGTGAATCTTGAGCCCGGTTACTTTCTGGGGTGACTACGTGACCGAGATACTGCACTTCTGTTCTTGCGAAGGAGCATTTATCCAGAGCACAGGTCAGGCTATGAATTTCAAGTCTCTCTAGCACAAGGGTAATATGTAGGAGGTGATCTTCCCAGTTTTGCGAATAAATAATTATGTCATCGAGATATACGATGCAAAATTGATTGATGTATCCTTGAAGTACTATTTGAGACATGAGAGTCTGGAATGTATTTGGGGCGTTTTTCAAGCCGAAAGGCATTTTCAAAAAACAGTACATTCCCCCATTTGGTGATGCGAAAGCTGTGTACTTCCGGGAGTCGAGGTCCATTGGTACCTGCCAATACCCGCTTTTCAGATCCATGGTAGTGAATACTTTGGCGCTACCAAGGTCCTTCAAAGAGCCTTGGATCAATGGAAGAGCCTGCGTGGTATCCTCCGTAATTGCGTTCAAGCGACGGAAATCTATGCAAAATCTTAATTCTCCGTTCTTCTTCTTTGCCATAACGATTGGTGAGCAATAAGGGTACACGCACGGTTCAATGATTCGCTGATCAAGCATTTCCTGAATCTGCTCCTCGATGATCCTCTTTTTCTCTTGAGAATAAGGATAAGGACGTTGCCTAATTGGTCTGTCGTTTGTCAAAATGATTTTGTGACTGATGGACCGCGTTTGGGATAGGTATCCTTCCTTGTGGAACGCTAAACGTCTCTGTTGCAGGATTCTTTGGAATCGATCGACAGATTCTGAGGGAAGTTCTGTCTGGATTTTACTAAAATCGATTTGATTTGACTCGCCAATGCAACGGCCGGTCTATCAATCAATCGAATTGTGATACGTTGATCCTTTCCAGCGTACAGACATCCTTGAGGCTTAGTCGTCAACGGCCATTTCAGCATTCTCGAAACAGGGTTTTAAATTTTGAATCTGCTCCGTTGATAGAAAACGTGGATGAATAAAATTATCCGTGGACGCAGAATCGAAGAGAGTATGAATTTCGTGGTTGTTACACTGTACGAGAACTCGACGTAATTTCTTCCTGGTCCTCGTAGCAGTTCTCACGCTTATTGCTGACTGTTTCTTTCGGTCGGTCTGGCCGGCCGTCTCCAGTTTTCCGGACTCGGATTATTTTCTTTCTTTTTGAGCGAGTCGGAATTACTCTTACCAGATTGTTCCATTGTTTTGTTCCGTTCGGGACAGTCGCGATTCAGATGTCGTCCTGGACAATACCAACATTTTTCAACCGCATTTTTCTGCAGTTCCATTTCGTCTGCCTCGGCATTGTTGTCAAACGCCACCAAGTCGTGATACGTGCGGATGCTAGCTGCCTGTATCCCCTGTCGGATGGTTGATCGTAGCAATTCCAGAAAGGAGGCCACCAGGGTCTCCTCGGACTCGTTTCTCCTTAGTCGACGGTTCAGAAGCATTTTTTTCTGCAGAAATACGCTCACCGCCAGACCTTTATAAGGATCCCACCACCGGGCCGCGTCCCCCTTAAGAGAGGGCGCCTCAAAACGTGTTCTAAGGTGTAACGGGATGTTGGACGCATCCAAGTACTGTTGCATTTCGTTCAAGAATACGAGCGGGTCTTCGAGGTCTCCCCCGCTGAATTCGGGCTTGAGTGGTCCGCAGGCCATGCCCGTGCCCTGGGCCATCATCGGGTAGACCCCCTAGGGATAGGTTTGGGCATAGTTGTAGGCGGGCACTCGAGCTCCGTAGTAGGCGGGTGCTTGGGACCCGCTATATGCGGGTGCTTGGGACCCGCTATATGCGGGTACTGGGGCACCGTAATCCGATGCTTGCGCACCTTTGGGGACAGGGGCGTGGGTCCCGTTGTGGAAGGGTGCTTAAGGGCACGTTGTGGGTTGGAACCTGGATCCCGTGGGAGGTGGGTGCCTGAACGCCGTAATAGGTGGGTCCCTGGGCATTGATATATGGTGGGACATAATTTCCGTTTGAGTTGGTTGCCTGACCGCCGTTAAATGCGGGTGCTAGGGCACCGCTGGGGGATGGAACAGGAGTTCCGTTGAAGGTGGGTGCCTGAACACCGTTGAAAACGGGCGCTAGGGCACCGCTGTGGGATGGAACATGAGTTCCGTTGGAGGTGGGTGCCTGAACGCCGTTGAAAGCGGGTCCTGAGGCACTATCGAAGGCGGGCTCGTGGGCCCCGCGGTGGGATGGAACATGTGTTCCGTTCGATGTGGATGCCTGACCGCCGTTGAATGCTGGTGCTAGGGCACCGCTGTGGGATGGAACATGAGTTCCGTTGGAGGTGGGTGCCTGAACGCCGTTGAAAGCGGGTCCTAAGGCACTAACGAAGGCGGGCTCGTGGGCCCCGCGGTGGAATGGAACATGCGTTCCGTTAAAGGTGGATGCCTGACCGCCGTTGACGACGGGTGTCGAGACACCGTGAGAGGTGCATACCTGGACACCTCGTAAGGAGGGTGCCAAGCTACATCCAAGAAGAGGATTTTTATTATGGACACTAACCGGAACTAAGTTCGAGCGGTTTCCTTGGGATGACCCTTGATTCGGATTGAGGTCGATAATTGGGATGGAATCCTGATTTTTGTTAGGGACTGGATCTTGATTCCGGATATTCCCGGAAAGCCGTGTCGGAACTGAACCATTAGCGAGCGGTTCCATGATTTGTAGCGCTACCTCTGCCCTGTTCAGGATCAGGTTTGTAGGGCTGCTTCCTTCCCCTGAATTAGAGAGGTGGTTTAGCGGCTGATGTTTCATTTGCGGACATTCAGGGATTCTCAACGGATCTGATGTAGAGTCTCGTTCTGGAACAGGATTCACTGATTTGCGAGGGGGTGGAGTTATTCCGATCAAGAAATCGGAAGTGGACCTCCGACGAGGAGAAGGGATATTCAGTGGTGAGGCCCCCCAGCTAGTGCGGTCAGAAGTAGGGGTTCGCCTGGGGGTAAGAGGGTTGCGCGCCACCGGGTGTTGGCTTCCACTCCGGGAAGTGGAGGGGCTTCCTCTTTTCCTCTTCCTTTTTCCCTGGGTGGGTAGGCGTTCTCCGGAGGCTCCCCTGGAGAGAGATACTGGTTCATCTGTAACAGAAAATATTTATGATGTGTGTCTGTTGGCCCGGTCTAGGTCCCCGCTAGGCGGCAACTCCGGAGGTCCCTGTGAGGGTTGGGTCCCCGCTGAGTGTCAAGGAGGGGCCGGGTTCAACAAATAATAACACCTTTATTTTAAAATCCCAAAAAACGAGGTCGAATGTTTAGAATGCGTCGCAGAGTGCAACGGGTCCGTACCCGGGATCCGGGATAACGTGGAGGGCCCGGGGCTGTGCAGCCGAAGCGGCCACCTGGTCGTTCAGGGCTCGGGGATGTCGTTGTTCGAGGGCAGCTCTACACCCAGGACATTGCGCGTCCGGGGTGGGTCACGATCCCTCCTTGGTACTGGCGACTATCCTTGAGCTGGCGGATGACGTTCGTGGTTCCCTATTCTGCGGAGTCGACCTTGCACGTAGCAGTTGCGATGGACGAGTGTTCCTGTGCTGCGAGTGCACCGATATTTATGTTCGTACCCGCTGAGCAGCGCGCGCCAGTTGGGTAGGACATGGTGGGGGATAAGTTGCGGTTGGTTGCTGTGGTGACACGTGCGAGCCAATCCGTGCGGCATTCGTGGTAGTGGGGTAGATTCTGGACGTCGCGCGAGAAGAGGGGATGTCGCTTGTCCTGAAGTAGCGGTGGCGGGGAAAGTAGGGATACTCAGGAGACGATTGGCTCCTGGTGAAAAACGGGGATATAGCAGCGTGGATTGGCTACCATGTAAAAACGGGGAATGTAGTACGCTGATTGGCGGTTGTCGTGGGCACGAGCGAAACTGGTTGTCGCGAAAGGTTTTGTGCCCTCTGTAACGCATTCCATCTGACCTGTCAATTTATTATTTTAAACACCTGAAAACCATACATAGTCAATATTAAAAAACAAAATAAGTCAAATCGTCGCGTGAAAGAAAGTTTTATAATTTGTCGATACGTTGGCGGGCGACATCTTGAATACTTCATGGATTATTATTATTGACCATTTATAAATAACATCAGTCTGCCATCAATCTTGAAGCGAACAGTATGAGCGGGCGAAAACGTAAAAATTATGGGTGAGTGTATTGTGAACAAAATTGAGTTTGATGAACAATTAAAAAATACTATAATGAACGAAAAAGGACAAACGGGAATATGTGGAGCGAAAATCAATTGAATAAAGTAAAAATTTTGCTTCTGGAGGCTGATAGTTTGATGAGTACAAGTGGCAACGTTACAAGGCCGAAATCGTGCCACCATTTTTCGAAATTATATGACATTCTAAAGATTAGAAGTTAAGTTCTTCTTAAATTAAAAGACTTTTTAAATAAATGACATAAAATCATTATTCTTATTATTTTGTAGTTAAATTCATCATTTAATTATTTAATTAAAATAAAGATTTTTTACTTAAATGATTATTTAATTAATTCCTTTTTTCTTTATTATTTGTCATTAATAATGGGATGATTATAATAAGGCAAATTGAAAAATAAATAAATGTTTACTTACGAATCGTGTGAAATCATGAACTTAAATTAAAAGACTTTTTAAATATATAACATAAAATCATTATTCTTATTATTTTGTAAAAGTATATTTCATTAATTAGATGAACCTGAAAATAAATTTAAAAAAATGTTAAATAGCCATTTAGTGTGTTTTAATACTCTATGGCTGGTTTCCTGCAAAAGCCTAAAACGTGTCAGGCTTTCAGAAGAATAGCTGAGTATTCTTCTGCATGCCTAAATAAACCAGGCACTTGGACGCCAGGTATAGATTTCGTCCCAAATTCTTCCGAACGCCGGCAGTCGGCTGAAAGCCTGAATCCTCTAAAGGCCTACGACATATATATGTATATAATCATAGGAGTCATACGGATTACGGACTCTTTCATCTTTGCGTGCGCATCTTCGTTAGCATTTGATTGGGCGCGTTTATTTGAAATGCTAAAAAGGAACTTCTGCTACCTTTGAAATAGGAATATTAAACATGTGTCCTCGTAGGTTATAAAAATAAATAAAGAATGTAGGTATAGCCCAAATGTAGCCAATTGAATTTCATACGTAGCCCAAATGGCGATTAATCGCTGCAATAAAATTTGAGTCGCCAAACAGTAGATCGTAGTAGCCCAATCTGCGATGAGTAGCCCAATCTGGCAACACTGTTCTTCTTCTCTCACTTACTCCCCTTGCTTTTGCAAACCAACATGGTCGACTCCCCCTTGTAACTTATAATCAATCCCCGCGTCAAAGTTAGGAAGCATGTGGCTAGTCCCCTCCTATTTCCATGGCCATGCTGCCGATCTAACGGAAAAATGGAATAAAAGAGAATATCAACAGCGGCGTAGCCAGGAATTTTTTCGGGGTTCTGTGCAAGGGGGGGGGGCAAAACTTAGGGAAGAAGGGCAAAGAAGGGTATCCAAAAAATAAAATGACTTAATATTGAAGTTAACAAACATAATTGTGTAAACTATTTATTATTATTTTTAGTAAATATTCTCTTTGAATAATGTTAGAAAATTGCGGCCTTTTCTGAAATTTTTCACTTTTTGTCAACTTTTCACTTAGAGCGAGGTAATAATAATAAGAATTTAACAATAATAATTTGTTTAAACAAATTATTATTGTTTATAATTATCCTCTTCTGTATTAATGCTAGGTAGTTGCGGTTTTTTCTTAAATTTTCTAATCTTTTTCAATTTTTCACTTAGAGTGAGGCAATATTTAATGAAATTTAACAAAAATACTTGTTTCATTAAATTATTATCGATTATAACTATCTTCTTCTATATTAATGCGTTGCGTTGCGGTTTTTGCTAAGAATTTTAATTTTTTTGTCCACTTTTTACTTAGTAAGATAATAATTAATGCAAGTTAACAAACATAAATGTTTAAACGCTTATTATAGTTCATAACAATCTTCACGTAATTTTTCAGATTTTCTTTGACTTTTTAGTTAGGAACAAATGTGGGCGTCCGCATGAAAAGGGTCCTTATGACCGGCATAGAGTTACATACATCATACAGAAACATATAGCCGTACAAGTTCCCGGAATTTTAAGCTCAAGACGAACCCTTTAGGTTGAAAAACGAGTTGGAACTTCGAAAAACCACTTTTCGAGTTGGTGAGAGCCATAAGCGCACATGTTACACTATTTATTTGAAAATGAAATATACCCATTTCCGCTTGCTTTCAGGACATAAATATACTGTCAAAAGATTCAGTATAGATCTTAATATTATTCCCCACGTAAATCCGAAAATAATCATTTTGCAACTAGAATCGCCCACAAGGGTCTTTTTCACGCGGACGTCCACAAATAATAAGTATTAATATTGATTTAAACAAAAAGGCTCTCAAGGAAAATTTATATTTAATATGATTTATATAGAAAATTTGAAGAATATTTCAAATATCTTTTTTATTTCAGACAAGTATAATCACAAAAAAGTAAGAGATTGTTTAAGAAATGATTCTCTCTATTGCTTATGTATTATATGTTCATAACTAAAAAAACAAAGCAGAGTAAGAAATTTCAGAAAAAACCGCAAGTTTCTAATTATCTGAAAGAAGACAGATATAATCAATAATAAACTGTTTAAACAATTTGGTTTGTTAACTTGCATTAGTTATTACCTCACAAAGTGATAAGTTGACAAAAAGTGGAAAATTTTAGAAAAAAGCCGCAACTAACTATAATTGCTACAGGAGAAGATGTCATAAACAATAGTTTCTTTAAAGAATTATATTTATTAAATTTCACTAACTATTAAGTCACTCTAAGTGTTTTGTTGATGATTAAGCCTTTTGCTGACTACAGGATTTTAAATAAGAACACCCACGTGTAATCTATAATAATATTTAATTAAATTATTGAGATGAGATGTACAGTGAGCGGTTAATCTGTATTGGCTCGGGTCTTATTTTAAAGTTGAATTTTAACAATTTCCTTGCAGTCAGGGTAGGGTTGACTGATCGCTATGTTGATCAGGCGAGTGATCAATTGCGAATCTTTACGCTTCGTCCTCTTCAGCTCGAAGTTCTTCTTGCCAACGCGGAGGGAACGCAGATTTCTGGAGGGATACAAAATTGTTAGCTTTGATTGGTTGCCAAAAATGTGGGTGAGGGTACAAGACACACCCCGTTTCTGAAGCTAAGTGAGACGGCAGACGCTCGAAAAAACCCAGAATTTCGAAGAAATAACAAAGGGTGACCGTAATTATGTAGTTCTGGGATATGGTGAGGCCCTTTTAAAAGTTTAGTTATTGTAGAAATTAGTTCGGACAGTAAGTTTTACGACATTCTCTTCTATCCTAGTCCTCAGTCAATAAAATCATAAACTTAACGAGCCAAACGTGACTAACCAGGGTTTTAGCGGATTGTCGAAGATAAAATTACAGTTTTGTATAAACCTGAAAAGTGGATATTCTGAGATCTTATAGAAAGTTATAATTCAATTTCAAACATCATAAATTAGAGAAAGTTTCCAATACAGTTTTTAAAAATTATAAAAATCTAAATATACAGATAAGAACAATCAGAACCGAACATCCTGGTCACCTTGAACAATTTTGTTCAATCATACAATTCTCCACGCACACATCTATAATAAGGAAGATACATATTTTATAAAACATATAATTATGACAGTGGTAAATTGTTGATTCGTATAGCCTAGAAATGTCATCAAA
Organism: Andricus curvator; assembly: GCA_932195095.1. Classification (NCBI taxonomy): domain Eukaryota; kingdom Metazoa; phylum Arthropoda; class Insecta; order Hymenoptera; family Cynipidae; genus Andricus; species Andricus curvator. The sequence goes on along the minus strand of CAKNYM010054149.1, from coordinate 336,744 downwards.
ACAATACTAAATTTTACATGCTTGCACAACCTTAAGTTCCAATGTTTAGTTCAGTTTTGATTCGGTTGGAACTGGGCACAATTTGTTCACACACCGTTTGTACTCTCCGGTGGGAGTTTTCACCGTAACCACTCTAGTAACTCCATCGAGTCCTGGATAAGTGGCGACAATGCGCCCGAGAACCCACTGCATTGGAGGAAGATTTTCTTCCTTTAACACACACATCTCTATCCTGTGCATCCTCCATCCAGTTTAAGTAATCATGTCCTAGTTCTTTTAGATCATCCCTTACATTTTTCTCCCATCTGTTTCTCGGTCTGCCTAGAGGTCTCTTACCAGTCGGTTTCCCTCTTAAAACTTGCGCCACTGTTCTTTCATTGCCCATTCTTGCTACATGTCCCGCACATCTTAATTTACGCGCTTTCACAACTCTATTTATATTTGCTGCCCATAGAGAGCATGCAGCTCATCATTATGCAGTTTTCTCCATTCACCAGTCTCTTCATTCCTCTTTGGACCATAGATTTTTCTAAGTACTTTATTTTCGAAAACTCTAAACATATTCTCCACGCCCTTCGTCAGCGCCTACGTTTAACACCCGTACATGACGACCGGCATTACTATCGTTTTGTAAATTCTTACTTTGATGTTTCTAGATAGCAATCGCGATTTTAGTAGCGTGTTTGCTGAATAATAGCACCCATTGCCAGCGTGCAGCCGCGCTTTGATTTCCGTTTTAATGTTATTTTCGCTAGTTAGAATAGACCCGAGGTATTTAAACTCGTCAACCCTTTCGAATTTCATATTTCCGGCCATTAGATCCCCGCCTACATTACTTTGTTCGGATCTGGCGACGGTCATATATTTTTTCTTCGATTCGCTAACTTCCAAACCAATATTTTTGGCTTTTGTGATCAAGATTTCTGCATTTTTAGCCACGGTTTCTTTATCATCCCCTAGTAAGTCGAGATCATCCGCATACCCAAGAATTTGTATTATCCTATTGAGGGTAGCACCGGTCGGATTCGCTTGTACTTGTCTGAGCACGTATTCTAAAACTAAGTTGAAAAGGGCGCACGAAAGTCCATCGCCCTGTTTCAGGCCATCACGGATCGAAAACTCTTCAGATAAACTTCCGTTTACACGTTTCCTACCCCTACTGCCGCTTAAGCATATTTCGATAAGTCTAACTAATTTTCTTGGTACACCCAAGAACTCTAGGATCCAGTACATTCGTGCGCGTATAATAGAGTCGTAAGCTTTTTTGAAATCGATAAATAGCTGGTGTACTACTTCATTAAATTCCCATTTCTTTTCTAACAGTTGTCTAATTGTAAACATTTCATCGCTTGTAGATCGGTTTCGGCGGAATCCACACTGGGAATACCCAATGATTTCCTCGGCAAAAGGAGTTAGTCTACTTAAGATTACATTGGACAGGATCTTATAGCACGAAGCCACAAGTGAAATTCCCCGGTAATTGTTACAGTTCGTTTTATCGCCTTTTTTAAAGATGGGAATAATAATAGAGGTATTCCATTCCTCCGGCATGCGTTCTATTTTCCAAACTGCGCGTATTAATTTACAAATTTGCCTTGTGAGGCAAAGGCCTCCATTTTTTATCAGTCCTGACGGTAGGTCTTCGATGCCCGCGGCTTTGTTATTTTTCAACTTCTTTATGGCCATTTCTATTTCTACATCAGTAGGATCATCAATTAGTAGATCGGCAGTGTGGATTTCACCGAGATTACCTTCAACTGGGGCTTCGCGTACATTTAATAGCTTATCGAAATAGTTTTTTCATAAATTCAGTCTCTCTGTCGCATCGGCTACTAGATTGCCATTTTCGTCCCTCATTACTTCCGTTCTACTTTGGAAGCCTTTCCTTATAAAATTGATTCCTCTGTACAGCTCACGCGGGTTATTTTGTTTATTATGCGTTTCTATTGCTAGATTTTATTCTTTTCCCACTCCCTTTTCTTGGATCTATAAAGCCTATTTGTACTTTTACTAATCTGGAAATACTTCTTATGTGTTTGATCGCACTTATTTTGTAAACTAATTAGTTTGGCCTTCCAACGTTTTTCAAACCAAAGTTTGCACTCTTCGTCAAACCATGGTTTGCTTTTGGTTACTTTCTTTAAACCTATAGTGAGTTCTCTCTGTTCTTGGAGAACGTCGAATCTATTAGAAATCTCAACTTGATAATTTAATATTTCTGTTGGTGTTTTAAACTTATCTGTATTGAAACGAACTGTTGGCTCTGTGCGGCTTGTTTTCTTACTTAACGCTAGCCTAGATCTTAGTTTTACTATCACGAGAAAGTGGTCTGAATTTAAATCCGCTCCCCTGTACGATCTTATATCGAGAATGTTTGTATGAAGTCTTCTGTCAATTAGAACGTGATCAATCTGATTGTGACTGATACCATCTGGTGGTGTCCAGGTGGCCTTATGTATATTTTTATGCTTGAAAAATGTGCTTTTGACAACGAGGTTCATTGAAGCTGCAAAGTTTATTACTCTAGTCCCATTATCATTACTGACGTCATTCAAATTTTCCGACCCTATTGTAGGCCTATACATCGGTTCTTTTCCAATTTTCGCGCTGAAATCTCCCAATACTATTTTTGCGTCATACGTTGAGAACTTGTCAAAAACCTGTTCGATTGTTTCGTAAAAAAGATCCTTAGTGTCTTTGTCTTTGTCCTCGGTGGGGCAGTGCACGTTGATTAGCACCTGTTTGCTGTAATTACCCTTTAGTACAATGTATGATAACCGATCGTTAATGAATTGTATGTCGATAACCGCTTGCGAAATTCGTTTATTAATGAGAAAACCGGTCCCCAGTGTGCGCCCCTTAGCTCCCCCATACTGAAAAGTATAGTTATCCTTAGAAATTGACGAGTAACCGCCCGACCAGCAGGTTTCTTGGAGTGCTATTAAGTCAGTATCGTATTTCTTTGCTATCAAAATGAGTTCGCTAAATCCGCCAGTATTTAGACTACGCGCGTTCAGAGTTCCCGCCCTTAGATATTTTACTGTAGTTTTTTGTTGTTGCAAGTTAGCCATAGTAATTTCGTGGAAATCCGCACGTTAGGATGCTATTCCGATCGTAGGTGAGTCCACCGTCCCAGAAGTGATAACCCCAATACCTCTCTGGGTCTAAGTATGGGAGCTTTCCGACTTTGAAAAGGACCGTGTCAACTTGTCGTCAGACACATTACAGTTTCATCCTCGTATCCTAACATCCCCCTGCAAGGCAGCGCGCCTACCGGCATCAATACCCCTTTGGCCCTGTGCAGGCGAATCATTCCACACATCCCTTGCGGGCAGTTTCATCGCTGCGGGGTCCAATGGGGCAGCAGGATTTTTCCCTTACAAGATTTTTAGTTTTGGTTCGGGTAGAGTTTCTAGGTGGATACACGCTGCACCTCGGCTTGCCAGAACCCACCCATTGCGTATGAACGCGAATGGGTGAGTCCCCTCAAGCCATGGTTGTCATGTACCTATTTTCTACCAGTGCTGAGCTCACCACACCCACGACTGGTTCCTATCGGCTGTCCGCGACTGCTTATTCTTGTATTCGCAGTTAACCTTAGGGGTTGTTCAGCCTTACGGGCCGTTCCTCTATCCGCAAACTGAGGACGCGCTACGTAGTGGTGACAGGAACCCACCGAGCAGGGTAAATTATCAATACAAATATCAATTGATATTTGTGGATCCTAATTGCCACTTATTTCGAATGTTCAACTCTTTCAAATATTCCTTGCTCCAGCGATTCCCGAAATACTGTCGCATTTGCTGAGTGTGCTGTCACGATGACAATCGGCCCAGTTTGATGCGGGGAAGATCTTCCTGTGGTAGGCCAGTTAACGGACCACCAATAAGAAAATGACCTGGAGTCAAGGGTCTAAGGTCGTTTGGATCGGAAGATAGTGGGGAAGTAGGACGAGAGTTTAAAATTGCTTTGATCTCTATAACGTGTGTCTCTAGATGCTCAAAAGTAAATAGAGTATCGCCTGCAGTCCGCAAAAAGTGGTGCCTAAAGGATTTCACGGCTGCTTCCCACAATCCACCGAAATGAGGAGACCTGGGGGGAATGAATTTCCATGCTACATTTTTACTTTCTAGAAAGTGTTTTACCTTCGTTTGATGATCATTCGCATTTAACAAGTCAGCGAGTTCTTTAAGCTGTCTGCTAGCGCCCACAAAATTTGTGGCGTTATCGGACTTGGTTGTGAGATCGATCATCAATTCAAGATGAACAGCCTTGGTCGCGAAACATATAAAAACATCTACGTATGATTTGAGCCTTTTTGTGTTCCGATAGCGCTTTTCCTTGACGAAAAAGGGCCCACAGTAGTCTATTCCGATATTCAAAAATGGCCGCGAGTACATGAATCGATCGGCTGGTAAATTTCCCATTATGTAATTAAATCCACTAGGTTTTGCTCGAGAACACGCGACGCATTGACGAATGACCTTACGCGTTACATTACGTCCGTCAAGTATCCAATATTTTTTGCGAACTGCGTAAAGCGTAGCTTGTATTCCAGCATGTTTTAAAGCAAGATGCTGTTTACGAATTATCAACTCGGTCACGTGATTATTGCGCGGAAGTAGTGTCGGATGTTTTTGATCGTAATCAAGATTAGAAAAAACAAGTCTTCCACCTACCTTGAGAATTCCCTGGTCAAGGAAGGGATTGAGTGCTAGAATCTTGCTCATCTTATCAAGAGATTGTTTTTGCAATAATGCTTTAATATCATCTGGGAATGCATTCGCATGCACAATTTTGAGCACTTGATTTAATGCAGCTTGAATTTCTACGTGGGAAAGCTGACCTACGACCTTTTCCGTATTTGTAGGTTTAGTATTGTGATAGAATCGTCGACAATACGCGAGCACGTGGGTCATAGTACGCATCGAGGAAAATCGAGTAATGAAATTGACGTCATAAGACGCGGTCGTCATACCGACGTGACTTTCACAGACCTTACGAAGTCCATGCAGTTGACACGGCTGTAACATGTTCTGGGGCTAAGAATCTTCACCCTGAGTGAGCCAGCTAGGACCCTGGTGCCATATGTGGTCATCCAGGAATTCTCTTGGCATTCTACCTCTTGATGACAAATCTGCGGGATTGTCTTTCGTAGCTACGTGCTTCCATTCAAAAGGGCGTGTAGTTTCCTGAATTTCCGCGACGCGGTTAGCCTCGAAAGTCATTAGCGTGTGCGGAGATTTTTTGAACCAGTTTAACACGATCATGGAGTCGGACCAAAAAACTACTTTACTGATGGACAGGTGCCTTAGTGCTTGAGAGGTAGCAGTGAATAAGCGAGCTAGTAGCAGGGCTGCGCACAGTTCCAGTCTAGAAAGCGAGACCGTATGTATGGGTGCAACGCGCGACTTCGAACAAACTAGCGAGGAATGGTGATGGCTGTACTCGTCGGTTGAACGCAGGTAAATACAAGCGCCATATGCCTTCTCACTGGCATCGCAGAATCCATGCAATTGGATCTCTGAGCCGTCAGAAGCTATCGTACATCTCTTGAAACTCAGATTATTTATGACAGAGAGATGATTCTTAAAATGCAGCCAGCTCGTATCAATATTTAGCGGAATCGATTCGTCCCATGTTAATTGCAACTTCCACAGGAGTTGAATAATCAATTTTGCCTGAACAATTATAGGACCCAACAAACCTTGGAGTTTAATTTGTCATTTTTCATGGAATAAATGATTGTGTCTTCACAAGAATGTCATGAAATACCTAAGTTTTTGATTGTGTCATTATTGAGAGATGTGAGATGATCGCTTGAGTTATCAGAAAGGCCGTGTATTAAACGTCAGTCGTTGCTTGTCCATTTGCGAAAGATGAAACCGCCTTTTGGAGCGATAGAAATCAGCTCATCACGAAGTTTGAGGGCGTCTTGAAAATTGTCTGTGCCTGTGAGCAAATCGTCCACGTGGAGGTCTTGACTTAAAATTGGTGCTGCAACAGGATGAGAATGTGCCTCGTCTAAGGATAATTGTTTCAAAACTCGCATCCCAAGGAAGGGTGCACACGCGGTTCCGTAAGTGACTGTATTCAGCTACTTGAATATGACGGTACATTTTTTCCATGTCAGCCGTCATCGCGAAAGGAAATGATCGAAATCGAGTGTAGATACTAAACAGGTCATCCTGAATGGTTGGGCCCACCATCAAAGTATCATTTAAAGAAATTCCATGGTAATCTTTGGCCGAATCGTCGAAAACTACGCGTATTTTCGTTGTTCAACTGTCTTCTTTAATGACAGCGTGATGGGGTAGGAATAAACCGGCACGAGATGATTCACTGTCTTCAATGCAGGTCATGTGAGCACAGTCTTCGTATTCTTTAAGAAAACTTGAATAACTTTCTCGCAAAGACGAGTTTTTGCTTAACTTATTTTCGTCGACAATCGCTGTCGACAATAATGAGTGTGAGGATGTGCACGCCTGCATACAATTAGTTTTTTCTTGTGGTCTAGACGGAACTGATGTCTCAGCCTCCTGATTGTCAAAATGCAGCAGAGAATTATGTCTCTTCTTACATTGTTTGCATGGACCGTTGCGACAAGTATGAGCTCGATGACCTGCCACAAGCAGTTAACGCACAGGGATGCCTTTCTAGCTTTCTCGAGACGCTCTTTTGGCTCAGATTCGAAAAAGAAACAAGATAATTTACCTTCCGCTGCAACATACGAATGTTGCTGCGCTGATTTTTGAAGGCTTCTTTTTCTAGACTTACTGTCTGCCTGACTTGTTTTTTGACACGCTTGAGACGCTGTCGTCTCCTAAAATTGAGCTCGGCATTGTAAAAATGTCAGCAGTTGTTTCATGCTCGGTAGGGTTGAATCGTTAATCGAATCCTCCCATTTTTCTCGCATGGTATGATTTAATTTAACTTTAATTAGACCTATTAGGATAGTATCCCAGCTGTCTACCGGTTGCTCTAGCGCACGAAGAGCTCTTGTGTGTTTTAGCACATAACCAAGCAGATCACGAACTGGGAATTCTTTTGAAATATGCGGCATTTCTAGTAGAGCTCTCGTATGACCTTCGATTATGACTCGACGATTGTCATAACGATCCTTGAGTAGCTTTCACGCGACCTCATAATTGTTTGCCGAAGTTTCAAGCGCTGCAATGACTGTTATCGTGCACTATAGACTTAAATGTGTCATAAAAACCGAGTCACGTATCGTAACTTTCGCGAAACTCTGGGAGATGTATAGTCGGTAATTTTATATTTTGCGCAAACTCTGGTTCGTTCTTATCACTCGTATATGAATTGAAACACGATAAACTAGTTAATCTTGAATTGGTGGACGCATTTAGAATATTAACAGAAATATTTTTGAGTTTTCCTGAAAGGAAAAAATATCGATTTTCAAAACTGTCGCGCTCGCCTGCGTGTTTACTAGTTTTATGATTCATCTGTGATAATTTCTAGACGCGTTTGGATTATCCCGAATTCCACCCAAGGTTCCTCAAGCTTCCCTCTGGATCTAGGGACTCAAGGTCCGTGTCTCTATTGATAGCAGTTAAGACTTGTTCGTAATTTGTTAATAATCGCTTAATGTTACCGCGCTTGAAAACCGCTTGAAACCGAAGCAAATTTATAAATAGGAATAAGATAAGACAGGAAATTATGGTTCGAAAAAACTGGCTTACCGATGCAGGTCTGGAAGCTGGATCCTAGATTGATGCTGGTGGAACCGGAACACAGCACAGTAATCCGAGAAACAATTGGAGTAACTATTGCACCACTCACAACACTATAATCGCTGGAGCTGCTGGGGAAGTACTCGTACAAATTAAAGTAGCTGGAACACTTCGCAGGAACTGGGATGATTGGAACGCTGTTCACAGCGATGTAGAATGTCTCGAAATCCCTTCAAAGAACTTGGAATAGCTTTCTGCACGGACTACAGATTTCCTGCTCACACATGAGCTTGCATTTTCGACATGTAGAGTTTATCGAAATTCCAAAACCTAAAAACAGTTTGGGCTTTGTTTTCTGGAAATCTTCCTAGAGCGGCGTGATATCCAGCAGAAAGTCAAATTCAAGGCTCTTGCACTGGTTTATGTTTGCAGTCCTGAGAAACTTCACTCACTTGTGTTAACTGTCACAGATTATCGTCACAAACACTGAACTATATTACACACGCGCTTTCGATAGTCTCACACGCGCCGTAATATATCGCGGATCCAAGGACCATAAAATGTTTTGTTGATGATTAAGCCTTAAGCTTACTATAGGTTTTTAAATAAGAACACCCACGTGTAATCTATAATAATATTCAATTCAATTGTTGAGACGAGATGTACAGTGAGCGGTTAATCCGTATTGGCTCGGGTCTTATTTTAAACTTGAATCTTAACAATTTCCTTGCAGTCAGGGTAGGGTTGACTGATCGCTATTTTGATCAGACGAGTGATCAATTGCGAATGTTTACGCTTCGTCCTCTTCAGCTCGAAGTTCTTCTTGCTAGCACTGAGGGAACGCAGATTTCTGAAGGGATACATAATTGTTAGCTTTGATTGGTTGCCAAAAATGTGGGTGAGGGTACAAGAAACACCCTGTTTCTGAAGCTAAGTGAGGCGGCAGACGCTCGAAAAACCCCAGAATTTCGAAGAAATAACAAAGGGTGACCGTAATTAAGTAGTTATGGGATATGGTAAGGCCCTTTTCAAAGTTTATTTATTGTAGAAATAAGTTCGGACAGTAAGTTTTACGACATTCTCTTCTATCCTAGTCCTCAGTCAATAAAATCATAAACTAAACGAGCAAAACGTGACTAACCAGGGTTTTAGCGGATTGTCGAAGATAAAATCACAGTTTTGCATAAACCTGAAAAGTGGACATTCTGAGATCTTATAGAAAGTTATTATACAATTTCAAACATTATAAATTAGAGAAAGTTTCCAATACAATTTTTAAATATTATAAAAATCTAAATATACAGATAAAAACAATCAGACCCAAACACTAACCGAAAAGTGAGCAAAAATTGGAATATTCCAGAAAAAACCGCAAACTTCTGGCATTATTGAAAGAGAATATTATGAAAAATAATGATCAATTCTTCAAACAATTATGTTTGTTAACTTGAATTAATTAGTTCCTCACTCTAATTTAAAATTCGATAAAAAGTTGGAAATTTTTAGAAAAAACTGCAACTTTCTAGCATTATTCTGAGAGAATATCATTATAAATAATAATGATTTATTTAAAAAATTATTTCTGTTAAATTCAATTGATTATTGCCTCGCTATAATTGAAATGTTGAAAAAAAGTTGAAAAATTCGGAAAAACCGCGATTTTTTAAATCTTATCTACGAGAAAATAGCTGAAAATAATAATAAATTGTTCAAACAATTCATGTAAACTTCTAGTTATCAGTTTCAAGTAGTATTTTATGTTTTATAAACAAATTGTTTCTTAAAAAACCGCAAAACAGTTGTAATTAGCGCCAGAATATCGTGAAACCCACTTTTTCACTTATGGGGTGTTTTGGGACCTTATAAAACAGACTTATGGGGGTGATATTTGAAAAAAAAGTTTTTATTTGTATTCTATATAGCTAATTGTGAGAAGAAATGTTGAGTTTCAACTCGATTCACCTAATATTGGCGATTATGGGGAAACGAAAAAATTTGAGGGCGATATACATGCAAATTCGAGAAAAATAATTTCCAATGCACTCTGAGACCACTTTAGTCTACAATGCGGGCTTTATGATCCGCTCACGAATTTCTACCTTTCAGGTAGTTATTCTGGATTAGGACAAAGATATTGTATACCATTAAGCCATTTCCCTTTCAGGGTAGGCGTGACACTACCCGATTCGGGTAGTGTTTCTAGGTGGATAGTTTCTTGTAGTAAATAACTACAAGTGTGGGCTCACCACACCCACGATGTGCCAACAGCACTCAGTTTTCTCGAATGGTCACCCATCCAAGTACTAACCGCGCCCAACGCTGCTTAACTTCAGTGATCTGACGAGAACTGGTTTTTTCAGCGTGGTATATATATATATATATATATATATATATATATATATACTTATAATTAAATCTTTGGTGTGCTAAAATCTTGTTTTATGGCGTTAGCCTTCGAGTTAGTTTACTTAATTTTAAATGTGGAAATCTACAGTTTACTGCCCTCATTTTCGCAGGTAACATGAAAAATAGACGCGCACCAGTTTATCATGGTGTCTATACTCTATATAATTCCTCTTTATCATTAGCATTTATGGCAAATAACAGAGCTGTCAGAACATAGACACGAACTGTTGTAAATAGAATGAAGTTTTCCAGTCTGTAACAGATATGTGATTACGAAATTGTGTGTGGGGGGGGCTTGAGCCCCCCCCCCCCAGGATACGTCAATGAATATCAGAGTGATCAGAGAATTTGAAAAACATTCGATGCGTACAGAGGGTCCAGAGACAGTGTGGCAACCTAGTGTACCTCTCGCTGATTGGCGCAGTTTTCTTATGCATATACTATAGATAGCCAGTGCTTAAAATGGCGGCATCCGGCTAGGTTGCCACACAGCAGTGGGACTCCGATGCTGTTTCAAAGTCGAAACTCGAACGGATCTCTCTTTCTACGTTCACACGTTAGAATAAGAGGTCCGTTCGATTTTCGACTTTCGACACGGTATCGGAGTCCCACAGCTGTTTCTGGAACCTCTGTAGCGATGCGTACAGAGGGTCCAGAGCATAAATATCTTTGCATATTGTCATAGTGATTCCCTACAATGCGTTGATAACTGCGCCCTCTTGGCGGATGCACCTAAGAGCTACTTCAAAGGCGCACGTTGCGAGTCGGTAAATTATGAAAGTTAGCAAATTCTGAAATGTTTTACCATTGAAGTTTCTACTCGAGCAGTTATCGTAGAGGGAAGGAGTTACCATTGGCACTAACTGTCAAGTGTACAATTATTTACCACCAGAGTACATTATTTAAATTATTTTTATCTATTATATTACCGTTGTTTTTAATTAAAATTGCAGAATTAAGAGCTACATTTTATTAATTAAGGAACAAATTTTATTTTAATGATAGACAATTATTTGAAAATAAAAAGTTACATACCCAGCAAATAGACGTACTAAATTGTTTATAAATATAATGAAAACAATGATTTAATGATTATAAAATGAAAAAATAATAATTTTACTTTGCTCAAATAATTTAAATAATAATTAGAGAAAGGAAAAATAGTTTATTTTTTATGTATATTTGTAAAATTTGTTCTAGACGACTAGACCGTGTAATTTTAATTTTATTTTTCTACACAGTTAATTGCAATTTATATCATTAATTATATGAGGTTTATTTTTTTCACATTATTACACTACAAATTTTTCATCGCGCCTCTATTGATACCAGGCGCGGATCCAGAGAAGGGCTTTAGGAGGGGCCATCCAATAATTTCCCTTCCCATCCACTCTCAAGGGGGGGGGGGTTATAATAATTTCAAAGTTATTTATTCGCTTTGAATGTTTATTATAAATTATATAAATATATTAACCACGAATCTTATAAACATAATTAACAAATGTTTAAATAAAAACCATGTTTTTATATTTACAAGCTGTGTCTTGCATGTCATGATATAATCATTATTCAACAAGTATAAAATATTCATGAAATTTTCGAAGTCAAGCATAAACTATAAAAATATTATTTTTATACAGCAAAATTTAGGCGTCTATTTCCATTCTTTGCGATATTCATATTCCCGGTTCAAATCCGGGCTGAGGCAGATTTTTTCTTGTTCTTAAAAAACTATTTGTCTGAACTAATCGTTTTAACGAATCAAAACTTGTATTAATTATACATGTACTCTATTATTTTCGATGCTGTTAAATTATTTTAATTTTAAATCGTTGTAAATGAATAATTATTCAATTCTTATTTATAAATAAGAATTTTTTTCAAATCTTTTAAAGCATTCTTTTAAAACTATATTTGTTACTAAAAAATCAATTTTTTCAAAATTTATAACTGTTCAATTTTTATTTATTCATCAAAATTTGCGTTCGTTTTGAAATATTCTTAAATATTCTATTAAAATGAATTTTTCAAAATGAAAATCATTCGAAACTTTCCCAGAAATCTTAAGACAATATTTGTGTTATCTTAAAACCTTTCAAAATCCTTAAAAGCTTAAAAATTTTATTTGAAAACTTCTAAATATCTCCTCAACTTACTCGTATTTTTTCCAAACGAATACATTTTTATTTGTTATTTACACATCAATATTCAACATTTTCACTTGCAAATACAATTTTTTGAATTAGAACAATTAAAATTAACATTGTAACGTTTAGCTCTCCGAAATTTTAACGATTCAAGGCTTTCTGTTTCAAACAATTCAGTTTCAAATTGTTTAGTTTTGAATATTTCATTTATAATTGTTCATTAAAAATGAACAGTCAAATCGAACTCGTTAAAAATGGTATATTTTAGACTAAAACAACAGATAGTTTATTAAAGCTTCAATCGGAAGTTTACATTTGATTAACTACTAAGGCTTTCGAATTGAAACAGTTCAATTTTTAACGTCAAAATCGGTAAATTGTTTAATTTTATCAGATTCAGAATCGCCCTATAAAATCAATCAATTATTGTTCAATTGTGAATACACGAACTACAGTTCAATTTTTAAAATCATTATTTAATTTATATTTACAGTTGATCAACTTAAAACATTTTTTGTCAAAAAATTTCAGTTTCAAAAGGTAATAATCTTGTATTGTGTAAGTCTTCAAAACTGCATTCTAACATTCTTTCAATTGAAAATTCACCCTTAAAAATGAAGATGTAAAATGGAAAATTTTGATCGTAAAAGATTTTAGAATTGAATGAGTGAATGATTTCATAATTGAAAAAGTTAACAACTCAACTTAGCATTTGAAAAAAAGTTGAAATGAATGATTAATCATGATTAATCATATACTATATACAATATATATATATATATATATATATATTAATTATATAATTATTATTAAATAGGAATTATACGCGAAAGGTGAAAAATATTTTTTTTCAAGCTCTTCTTCACTGCTTCATCAGAATGACAAAATCACAAAATGACAAGAAGACAAAACGACAAAACAACAAATTCACTGAATGACAAAATGACACATTGACAAAATGAGAAAATGGCTAAATTTAAAATCAACATAACGGCAAAATGACATAAAGAAAAAATGGCAAAATCGCAAAATGACAATTCAACAAAACGCAAAAGGAAGTATGAGAAAAGGACAAACCGAAAATATGCCAAAATGGCACCATGAAAAAATAACAAATGGCAAAACGACAAAATAATAGAATGACTAAATGACATAACAAAATGACACATCGACAAAATGACAAAATGAAAAAGTGAAAAAACGACAAAATGGTAAAATGACCTGGGTTAGCAGTCTAAAGTCTCCAATCTCGTTTTGTGTTCGCACCTAACGCCGGTATGTCACGTCATCACGTGGCGCTACGAGCCGACACTGACAGACTGGAGAGTATAGCACGGAAGTACCGAAATGAAAAATCGACTGAACAAGAAAATTACAAAAATACAACGACAAAACGAAAAATGATAGAATAACAAAAAGGCAATATGAAAAAATACAAAATGACCAAACGACAAAATGAAAAAATAACAGAATGACGAAATGACAAATTGAGAAAATTACAGAATGACAAAATGACATAAGAACAATATGAATAAATGATATAATGACAAACTGACCAAATGACGAAATGACGAACACAAAAAGAGATTATAGAGTTTAGTCACATAATTATTTATTTTTTTTTTTAAATCAATTTCAATTTTTAATTAAAAAAAAAATAAATAAAAAATATATATGTATATTTAATCTCTCCCTTTTACGGGTTTGAGGGCCTCCGCTCCCTGTACATATATTTACATTTCATCCTTAACCTAACTTAACCGCTGCTTATATTCTAATGTTTCGCCTTACTTTAATAACAATAATATTATAACTATTGGTTCTTACACTTCTACAAATGAGCGATCTTCCAGGGCTTCCGTTTTCTCTTACCATAAAATACATTTTTACCGATTTAAAAATTACAAATTTTTGCTAGTTACTTTCCTTTAAACAGGATCACCCGTTTGGCTCTGCCCTGCTCCCTTGCTTTCTCTCACTTCTTCCAGTTTTTTCATCCACGTCACTCCCTGTCCATTACCATCCAAAATCCATCTTACACACTCATCCACACTCAACTGTCCATCTTCCTCCCCTGTACACCTCTCTAACACATGTGCCCATGACTCCATTTCGTATCCACATACTCTGCACAGATTGTCCTCTTCGTCCATCCAATATCTACAGGATCTCACTCCTTCTCCCATTCTAAACCGTACCACTCTATTCCATTTGTCTTCCTTTTTTATTTTTTGCAAATATTCTGGTTCCGCTAACCCTTTGACCATCATATACCATCTATTGTACTTCGAATCCATAATCTTTATCCATCTCTCTTCTCCTTGTTTTACTAATAGCTCTAACTCTATGTTCTCCCACTCCAGTACCCCTTCTTGTATATCACAAGCCCTCCTCATTATTTTCCTTTCTTCCTCCCATTTCGAATTTCCCAAATTGCCTCTCGTCTCCTTATTCCGAACTTCGTCCAAGCACACTTGTGCTATTCTGCTCCCTTCTCCCCTTTTCAGTTTCTCTTCAAACTTCCAGGCTCTCTTAATTTGTCTAGTTGCCATTTTTTCCCTTCCTATTTCTTCCCTTAACATGTATCCTGGGCAACTCCAACTAACCCCCATTACCCATCTCAGAAATCTCTCATGCATGCTTTCCACTTTCCTATATTCCTTCCATCCCCAGACCTCCACTCCATAACACAACACCGCCCAAACCAACGCATCAAACATCCAAACCCTCATTCTCCAATCGTCATTGAACCTTCTCTTTCCTATACCCCATACTTGGCCCATTACTTTACTCGCACATTCGATTCTTTTCCTCACCTGTACCTCATTTCCCCCTCCTGCCTCAAACCAAAAACCTAAGTAACAGAACTCCTCCACACTTTCCACTGTGTGTCCGTTCATCTTCCAAACGTAACCTATTTTGGACTTTCTATTTCTGAAGCACATCACCTTGGTCTTCCCTACGTTCACCGTCAGTTCTTTTGTTCCCACATACTCTTCGAAAATTCTTATCATTAGGTTCATCCCCATCTCATCGTCTGCTAATAGAACTACGTCGTCCGCGTACGCTAGAGAATATAGTTTGCTATTACCCAAAATCGTCCCCCCTTTCCCTTTCTCCTTTAGCTTCTCCTCTAAATCTGCCAGCAGCATATTAAATAGTAGCGGACTCAACGGGCACCCTTGCCTTAGACCTCTTCCTGTCCAGAAAACCTCCCCCTTTTTCCCCCCTATCTTCACCCTAATCCTGGTTTCAGTAAAAATTTCCTTTATCCTCTCCACCAACCCTTCTTCTATTCCCCTCTCTTTCATTGCCTGCCATAGCACTTTTCTATTCACTGAGTCAAAAGCTGCTTTAAAATCTACGAACAAGGCGACTAATTTCCCTCTTTTTCTCCCTAAGTTTCTGTTAACCAAGTAGTTGAGTACGTAAATGTTATCTATTGTCCCCATCCCTTTTCTAAATCCCGTCTGATTGTGTGGAATACTTTGTTTCTCTTCTATCTGATTCTCTAACCTTTTTCTTAGAATTTCTGCGTATATTTTATAACCCACTGGCATGAGAGTGATCCCTCTGTACTCTTCTACCTTCTTACCATCCCCTTTCTTGACAAGCGGTACCACCAGCCCTGTCATCCACTCCTCCGGCCACCCTTCTCCTTTCCAGACCTTGTTGCAGATCTTCCACATCCCTTCTCTAATCCCTTCTCCTCCATACTTTATTGCTTCGTTCTCCATACCATCCTCTCCTGTAGCCTTGTTTCTTTTCAGTCTATCTATCGCCTGATCCACTTCTTCTCTTGTTATTTCGTTCCCTTCCTCCATTTCTCCCTGGACTATCCTTCTATTTTCCCCTTTCATCCTATTTTGTTCTCCCCCTAACAGACCCTTAAAATAATCCGTCCACTCGCCCATTTCTATTTCTTCATTCACGCCCTTCCTTCCTCCTCTTTCCCTATTTATCACATCCCAGACCCTACCTTCTTTGATCGCTTTTTCTACTTCTTCCTTGTATTTCTCCTTTCCCTTTTGCTTTTTCCTTTCCAGCTTCCTTTCATGTTCTCTTTTTCTCCTGTTGTACTCCGCCTTCTCTATTTCTCCTTTCCTCCATTTTCTTACACACTCTTTCATTCTCTCTTTACTCTCCCTGCATTCCTCGTCCCACCAGCCTCTCTTTCCCTCTTCTCTTCCTTCTTTTGTACCTACCTCATCCCTTACCTTCTCAATCGACCCTTTCAACCTTTCAATTAACGAGTCTACTCCCTCCTCCTTTTCATACCTAACATTCTGCGTTTCCATTTTTTGTTTAAACTCTTTTAATTTATCTACCCCCCAGACTCCCATTTTCGTGTTCCTTTCTCCCCCTCTTTCCTTTCTCCCTCTGCCGCGCTTATGGACGCCACCTTTCAGTGTAGCTATTACTGGGAAGTGCTCAGACCCTATCTCATTCCCCACATTCATACTGCCTATCATATTCCTCATTCTTTCTTCCGCCAGGATGTAGTCTATTACTGTTTCTCCCTTACCTATAAATGTGATCTCTCCTTTTTCATCTCCTTTCATGTTGCCATTACAGATAAACCATCCTGTTTCTCCAATCGGATCACCCCAAAAGAAGTTACACTAACGTGAATGTGAAGAAACGCGTGAAAAATTCAGGCGGGAACACTTAAGGCGCTTCGTCAGGCTTGATTTTTAGCCCATGTATTCGTTTTGACATGAATCCCGCTAAACGGATGAATTGTTCGATGTAATATTTAAACCACATAATCTGAAGGGCATAGTGCCTAACAAGTCAGTCTCTTTTTTTTGAAAAATGGTCTTGTTTTTGTTTTTATCTTATTTATCGAAAATCTGCTTTATTTATGCGCCTGTAAACGAGCAATCCGCCACCGGGAAAGTACCCCCGTTGAACCGAAAACAGGCGTTCCGAATTTGAAAGGAAATTTATTGTAATTCACCGTGAACTTTTTCGAGGCTGCTTCACCCCAGGGGGGCGGCCGTAACTCATCCGTCCTTTCCATTGTTACGGAGTGACACGATTGGAGCCGCTTGAACGAAATTGATACTTATTAAAATATAATTAAATTGAATTGTAATATGCTGTATTAGGTTCATTACATAATGACGAGACGATCAAAAAAAGATAGAAAAAAGTCGGTTAACCCGTTCAATTTCTGTTGGGAGTTTTAGTAATTTTCCATTTTATTGAAGACTACCTTCAATATTGAGAATATTGACCGATTTTCCTAATCCTTTTTTCTCATTTTTTTCCAAATTATATCA
>CAKNYM010054149.1:290141-314212 GCA_932195095.1 Andricus curvator | reverse complement strand
TGATATAATTTGGAAAAAAATGAGAAAAAAGGATTAGGAAAATCGGTAAATATTCTCAATATTGAAGGTAATCTTCAATAAAATGGAAAATTACTAATTTTTTTCGCAACAACTCACGTCCACACCGAATGAGATATCGAGTTTAAATTTTGGGGAAAGCCTCAGGAAACAACAATCTACTTTTGTATACAACATTTGGCTCGAAATTCAGAAAAAAATTATTTTGAAGACAATAAAACCGGAGCAATATTGGCATTTTTTGTGCAACAACTCATGTCCACACAAAATGAGATATCGAGTTGAAACTTTGGGGAAAGCATCAGGAAACAGTAATCTGCGTTTGTATACAACATTTGGCTCGAAATATTGAAGAGAAAAATGTAATGAATAAAGAAATTCACAACAGCGGATATTCTTCCTTACCGACCGAGAAGAAACTTCTGCATTGTGCCGGTCGATATTTGTTATTCCAATAATAACTTTTTTTTTCTTCCTCAACTCTATGCTTTACCACACACTGTCCTTTTATATTTATTAATATTTTCCCAAATTTTTTCCGCTTTATTTTAACTTTTATTTTTAAATATGGGACAAAAAATATCGATCTCAGGACTGGCTGGGTCACGTGACTAATGTATAGCATGGCCTTAACGTATTCTGCCCCACCTTCCCATTAGTGTAACTTCTTGTAGGATGATCCGATTGGACTTTTATTATAATGTTTTGAAAGCTCTTTTCATGTACTTTAATACTATAATAACGAAATATATTTGTTTGTATTTTTTTTCGAATATCAAAATTGAAAATTATTTTTGAAAAAAAAACATATTAAAATTTTTTTTTCGATTTCAAAAAATAGATTTTTTTAACTCTTTGAAATCATGTACAATAAACAGTAAGCAGGAAATTTTTTCTTGTTCAAATTTAGACTTTTACGCACCCTCGAGCGTAAAAGTCGAAATTTGACAATGAAAAAAAGGTCTAGAAAAAAGTGCTCCTTCGGTTAAAGCCGAAGGAACTTTGATAAAAGAGAATTCACAATCACCAAATGACAGTTGTCGAGGCTTTGACTTTTAATTTTAAAAGGTCTGTGCACAAATGTGGGGGAAGTACAAAGACTTAAGATTTTACACCACTGTTTTGTATTATTTTGTATTATTTATAGTCCTGTTTTGTACTCAATCGTAAAATAACTTCAAAATTTCTTTAAATGTAGTAATTTTTTTAATTTACCGAACCTATCGTGTAATTTTTTATGAATAAATTTTCTCCGTGTATGATATTTCTCATACAAATTTTGGCACACTAGCGTTACCATAAAATTATAAAGATTAAAGAGAAATCAAGCAAAATATTTAAGTATTATTTTGTACATTATCATGCATTGGGGACTTTTTTGCCAATACATAATACTTTTTTTAAATTATAATTTTTTTAAAGGAAATTGATTCGAAGGTAGAAAACAAGAATGTGTAAGAATAGCTCAAGATGGCCATTATTCAATTTATTAAATTAAATAATGATATCCTTAAGTTAAAATTAATATACACATAAGTGCAAGATTAAAATTTTGGAAATAATAGAAAGGAAATCAAAGAAAAACAATCAGGGTATTCGACAGTGTTATTTTTTATGTGATAATGTTTATAAAATCATAACAAAGAGCAACAAAGGGAAAAATTACATTTAATGATTAAATTGATTGATTTAGTTTTTATTATTATATTTATTACAGGATAAAATTATTCAATATAATAAATTAAATAATGGCCATTTTGTGCCATCCTTGCACATTCTTGTTTTCTACCTTAGACGAGTTACTGGCGTATTCGACTTTTTTTAAATCCTTTTTTTATTACATGTAAATATGCACTTATCGATGCGCCCACGTTGCTTTGAAGGACAAGATGATATGGAGAAATATAATTCTGGTCTTCTTACTATAGAACGGATCTTCGAGGGATGTCTAGAAGAGCAAATCATATCATCATCACATCTTCACGACGTGGGAGAGCCGCAAATGCAAGTATATATACCTAGATTTTTGAGTTCCACCCACCTCCAATCATGTCGTAAGATGAATTGTCCGAACAGCAACGAGAAGTATGTGGGCTGTAATTTTTTCGAAAATAGTACAGTGTCGCTGATCGACCTTCATATTGCTTCGGCTTGAGATTAGTCTTTCATTTAATTTTATTATCTATAAAAGCGCTTTCATCTTTCGCTTTTTTCGAATCTCATTTCTGTGATACCCTACGATCGTTTTGAAAGAAAATAGAAAACAATCACTAGGGGGATTTTTGAATAAATCTAATTTTTTATTTTCCTTTAGAGGTTATTTTGTATACTCTGATGAAAATAGCTTCAAAGTGGAGATTCTTCAGTATGAAATCTATTATTTGGCATCCAAAAAAAGGCTCTAAATGTTGAATGGTTTGGGACACCTTGAACTTATTAAAATTATTTGTAATAGATGCATAAAGTCAGTTATAATCAATTTTTTTTTTTAAATTTCTCCTTTTCAGAGTATCTTCTGTCCTATGTAGCCTAAATGAGAATTTAAGTGTGCAAGCCTCGTGTGGAAAAATTTCGTGACAGTCTACACTAGCGCTGTCTAGTTTCGCTACGTGTTTGATGCAAACCTTTCTGCTGTCTAGTCCCAGTCTTGGCGTTATCTAGAAGTTCGTTACGAATTTGAATATATAAAGATTGTCAAGATTTTAGCTAGTTTCTAGACAGAATCACGGTTTGGACTTGAACAAAAATTACAGAGGTGAATTCAGAAAATAATATTTTTTGAATAAAAGAGTTAGGAAATTACAATACATAATTGCACAAATGCTCAAGCAATAATTAATTGTACACTATTACATATTTAACATAGTAAACGATAATTATTGAAGGTGATCGAAATCTTAATATAAGAACTGTATTTTCAAGAACGATTTTTTTAAGAATGTTTAAAAACATTTTCTTTCAATTGAATTATATAGTAAAGTTATAATAAATTTATATTGGGTTTATAATAAATATAATATGTATAATGCTATGTATTATATTTATAATATTCAAAAAATCAAATTTTAACATAAAGGGTTTATTCAATTTATTTTAATTATTTATTGATTGCGTACATGAAAATTAAACCTAACGTAATAATTATTTAGAATAATAAACAGTAATTATTTCGTAGCCTAATCGCAAGTATAATCATACAAACTTTATTATTTTCAATGATTTATTCACACATCAACCACTTTTAATGTTTAACAATTGTTCATGTTTTGTTGAAATAAATATTAGGATGTAATGAATTGAAATTCATATCCGAGAAAAATGAAAAAAAAATTAACTTTTAGATGGTCGAGGTTTTAAGGTGACAGGACAAAGTTACAACAATATAATAGGAAGTTACATCAAAAGTTCGACACCCGAATTATGTACAAGAGATGTGCGGAAACACATTTTTTCATTTTTTTGTGTACAAAAACTTTTTTTATATTTTAAATTATTTGAAAAATCTATATATTGGACTTTTATGACATAAAAAATAATTATATTATTTAATTATCAATTATTTTTTATCAAAAAAGCCGATCTGTCTAGAAACTAGTCGATCCGAGCGTTACATCCCCACATAGTACACTTCCCGAAAAAACCAGGTCTGTCCCAGATTTTTTCGGGAAAAGCATAGGTCTCAACCTGGGACAGACCTGCACTGAGAAAAATGGATTATACGAACTGGATAATAGAATTAAAGAATAATACACCGTATAGAAAAGTATATTAGCGCGTATAATCTATAATATTTTTCTAATATATGAAGATGTTACCAAATATAATCTCTAGATGTTAAATTCTTATAATCTTCAGGCATTAAACTGTAACATCTCAGATTTTAAAATATCCAGGCGTCTGTGTATAGTCTCAGATGGTACGTCGCATCGTGGCGCGTGTCATATGCATCCGTTCGCATTGAAACAAGTAATAATTCAGTTATAAAATGATTATTAGTGCTAAATTACACGTGATTTAGATTTAGAAAATGGGTAAGTTTATATTTCGTTTCATTACACATCACTGCCACTTGTACAAGTGCAGAAACTTAGCCTCCTTTACTTTCGTTTTTGTAGTCTCATGATAGCCACTTTCCTTCTTATTGTGTGTTTAAAAAATTGAAATTTGTTTCCAGTTCTACTTCCGAGCTCGTCTATCAAAATTTTGTATAGGTTTATAAATACGTTTGCAAAAATTATTATATATATTTGAGGTTATCTAGTGGACCAGGATTCTAATATGGATATTAGATTTTAAAATCTTGGATTATAGATTTTATTATCTCAGAGCATAAAGTTTAAAAATACAAGATATTATCCTGTAATATCTATTTCCTAATATCTATAGATTGTAGTTCTAATAATCTGGATCGCTGTCCCATAGTTAATAGTCCAAGATTATATCCGGTAAAATATTTTTTATTGCCGGGTATTATCCATTTTTCTCAGTGCGGTTTTTTCGGGAAGTGTGCTATGTGGGATCCCAGTCTAGCCACTGAGCAGTCAGCCTGTGGCGCGCCAGTGTCGACTCAAGGCGGACTAGACAGAAACAGTACAGCGCCACGAAATTTTTCCACACGAATTCAAGAATTTCCCGAAATTCTTGAAACATATACATAATATACATATACTCTCCTGTGTGCCGCTGCATACCCCCCCCTCACGATTTTTTTCATGCTGCATATCCCCCCCCCCTTTTTTTTCTGGCTGCGGCCTTGTAAGTGTGTACAATTTCCAACAAATCTAAAAATTTTAATATTCTATCTCACAGTTTGGAAGATATGTCCTTCGGAAATTATTTTTTAGTTGAAATTGTTTAAAATTTTAGTTTTTGTAACTTAGCTCATTGCCTGTGCCTCGTAGATGAGAGTTACTTATTGCATAAGTTGAAGTACACTTAATTTCCAGCAAATCTAAAAATGTGGTCTACCTTCTCATACGTCCGAAGTTACACAACGTCTTGAAAAATACCCCTTTTTATGATATTTTGTCATAGGCATTTAGATTTTGCAAAATAACTTGCTTCAGGTGCAATCAAGATTCACGGTAGCGAATCACCGCCATACCCATACGAGAACAAAAATCTGCCATGAAGAATGAAATGTGGAAAGTAAAAAAATCGCTACCGGGAAATATTATCCGTTCATAAAAACTTTATTATAACATCTTACTTCACGATTTTACACGGGGAAAAAGTGCTGGAAATTTTCATTGACCGAGTCTGTGAGTTTAGGATTGGTATAAAAGCTTTTGAAAATTTGCATCCAGCATAGTCAGTGCAGTGAAGCACTCCTAGACTCCATCAACGAAATATCACAGACAAATTTGTAAGCCGTTCAACACTCCAATATTAAATTCTCGAAGACAGTCAAGGAAGGGTTCATAGACTGTGAAGCTAGCCATTTATTCTAATGAAAAAAAAAATCTTTTTTAAATTTATAATATTATTATCTTTAACTTCTGCTCGGTGGGTTTCCTGTCACCACTACGTAGGGCGTCCTCAGGTTGCGGATAGAGGAACGGCCCGTAAGGCTGAATAGCCCTTAAGGTTAACTGCGAATACAAGAATAAGCAGTCGCGGACAGCCGATAGGAACCAGTCGTGAGTGTGGTGAGCTCAGCACTGGTAGAAAATAGGTACATGACAACCATGGCTTGGGGGAACTCACCCATTCGCGTTCATACGCAATGGGTGGGTTCTGGCAAGCCGAGGTGCAGCGTGTATCCACCTAGAAACTCTACTCGAACCAAAACTAAAAATCTTGTAAAGGAAAAATCCTGCTGCCCCATTGGACACCGCAGCGATTACACTGCCCGCAAGAGATGTGTGGAATGATTCGCCTGCACAGGGCCAAAGGGGTATTGATGCCAGTAGGCGCGCTGCCTTGCAGGGGGATGTTAGGATACGAGGATGAAACTGTAATGTGTCTGACGACAAGTTGACACGGTCCTTGTCAAAGTCGGAAAGCTCCCATACTTAGACCCAGAGAGGTATGGGGGTTATCACTTCTGGGACGGTGGACTCACCTACGATCGGAATAGGATCCTAACGTGCGGATTTCCACGAAATTATTATGGCTAACTTGCAACAACAGAATACTACAGTAAAATATCTAAGGGCGGAACTCTGAACGCGCGTAGTCTAAATACTGGCAGATTTAGCGAACCCATTTTGATAGCAAAGAAATACAATACTGACTTAATAGCACTTCAAGAAACCTGCTGGCCGGGCGATTACACGTCAATTTCTAAGGATAACTATACTTTTCACTATGGGGGAGCTAAGGGGCACAGACTGGGGACCGGTTTTCTCATTAATAAACGAATTTCGCAAGCGGTTATCGACATGCAATTCATTAACGATCGGTTATCATACATTGTACTAAAGGGTAATTTCAGCAAACAGGTGTTGATCAACGGGCACAGCCCCACCGAGGACAAAGACAAAGATACTAAGGATCTTTTTTACGAAACAATCGACAAGGTTTTTGACAAGTTCTCAACGTATGGCGCAAAAATAGTATTGGGAGATTTCAACGCGAAAATTGGAAAAGAACCGATGTATAGGCCTACAATCGGGTCGGAAAGTTTGCATGACGTCAGCAATGACAATGGGACTAGAGTAATAAACTTTGCAGCTTCAAAGAACCTCGTTGTCAAAAGCACATTTTTCAAGCATAAAAATATACATAAGGCCACCTGGACATCACCAGATGGTAACACTCACAATCAGATTTTCACGTTCTAATTGACAGAAGACGTCATACAAACATTCTCGATATAAGATCCTACAGGGGAGCGGATTTAAATTCAGACCACTTTCTCGTGATAGTAAAACTAAGATCTAGGCTAGCGTTAAGTAAGAAAACAAGCCGCACAGAGCCAACAGTTCGTTTCAATATAGATAAGTTTAAAACACCAACAGAAATATTAAATTATCAAGTTGAGATTTCTAATAGTTTCGACGTTCTCCAAGAACAGAGAGACGATAACGATAATTACGTGGAGGACTCGGAAACCCTGTGGAGCAATATGAAAAAGGCGATAAAGACAGCCGCGAAACTTACTACAGGTTTAAAGAAAGTAACCAAAAGCAAACCATGGTTTGACGAAGAGTGGAAACTTTGGTTTGAAAAACGTCGGAAGGCCAAACTAATTAGCTTACAAAATAAGTGCGATCAAACACATAATAAGTATCTCGAGATTAGTAAACGTACAAACCGGCTTTATAGATCCAAGAAAAGGGAGTGTGAAAAGAATAAAATACTAGCAATAGAAACGCATGATAAACAAAATAACCCGCGTGAGATGTACAGGGGAATCAATTTTATAAGGAAAGGCTTTCAAAGTAGAACGGAAGTAATGAGGGACGAAAATGGCAATCTAGTAGCCGATGCGACAGAGAGACTGAATTTATGGAAAAACTATTTCGATAAGTTATTAAATGTACGGGAAGCCCCCGTTGAAGGTAATCTCGGTGAAATCCACACTGTCGATCTATTAATTGATGATCCTACTGATATAGAAATAGAAATGGCTATAAAGAAGTTAAAAAATAACAAAGTCGCGGGCATCGACGACCTACCCTTAGAACTGATAAAAAATGGAGGACCTTGCCTCACAAGGAAAATTGGTAAATTAATACGCGCAGTTTGGAAAACAGAACGCATGCCGGAGGAATGGAATACCTCTATTATTATTCCTATTTTTAAAAAAGGCGATAAAACGAACTGTAACAATTATCGGGGAATTTCACTTGTGCCTTCATGTTATAAGATCCTGTCCAATGTAATCTTAAGTAGACTAACTCCTTTTGCCGAGGAAATCATTGGGGATTACCAGTGTGGATTCCGCCGAAACCGATCTAAAAGCGATCAAATGTTTACAATTAGACAACTGTTAGAAAAGAAATTGGAATTTAATGAAGTAGTGAATCAGCTATTTGTCGATTTCAAAAAAGCTTACGACTCTATTACACGCGCACGAATGTACTGGATCCTAGAGTTCTTGGGTGTACCAAGAAAATTAGTTAGACTTATCGAAATTTGCTTAAGCGGAAGTAGGGGTAGAATACGTGCAAATGGAAGTTTATCGGAAGAGTTTTCGATCCGCGATGGCCTGAAACAGGGCGATGCACTTTCGTGCGTCCTTTTCAACTTAGTTTTAGAATACGTGGTCCGACAAGTACAAGTTTTCCGACCGGTGCTACCCTCAATGGGATAATACAAATTCTTGGGTATGCGGATGATCTCGACTTACTAGGGGATGATAAAGAAACCGTAGCTAAAAATGCAGAAATCTTGATCACAAAAGCCAAAGATATTGGTTTGGAAGTTACCGAATCAAAGACAAAATATATGACCGTCGTCAGATCCGAACAAAGTAATGTAGGCGGGGATCTTATGGCCGGAAATATGAAATTCGAAAGGGTTAACGAGTTTAAATACCTCGGGTCTATTATAACTAGCAAAAATAATATTAAAACGGAAATCAACGCGCGGCTGCAAGCTGGCAATCGGTGCTATTATGCAGCAAACACACTACTAAAATCGCGATTGCTATCTAGAAACATCAAAGTAAGAATTTACAAAACAATAATAATGCCGGTCGTTATGTACGGGTATGAAACGTGGGCGCTGACGAAAGGAGAGGAGAATTAGGCATTTTCGCTTCATAGTCAGCTAACTTCACATTGTTAACTGCTGAGGGGAAAACAATGGATCAAATGCATGGGATTCGCTCCATTTTTGCCCTATTTTGTTAATATCTTCGTAAAAACTAATTTTTTCTGTATAAGTGTATTTGAAAAATAGTTTTCATTTTTTAAGAACTATTTAATGAAATAATAAAATGTTAATAATTATTATTCATTATGAAGATATTACAAAAATAAAGTTTTGTCCCATGCATTTGGTCCATTGTTTTCCCCTCAGCACTCAACGAAGTGAAGTTAGCTGATGGTTGAAGTGAAAATACCTAATAGGTTTAGAGTTTTTGAAAATAAAGTACATAGAAAAATCTATGGTGCAAAGAGGGACGAAGAGACTGGTGAATGGAGAAAACTGCATAATGATGAGCTGCACGCTCTCTACAGGTCGGTAAATATTAATAGAGTAATGAAAGCGCGTAAATTAAGATGGGCGGGGCATGTAGCAAGAATGGGCAATGAAAGAACAGTGGCGCAAGTTTTAAGAGGGAAACTGATTGGTAAGAGACCTCTTGGCAGACCGAGAAACAGATGGGAGAAAAATGTAAGGGATGATCTAAAAGAACTAGGACATGATTACTTAAACTGGATGGAGGATGCACAGGATAGAGATGCGTGGCGGTTTCGGGTAGATGAGGCGATGAACTTTCGAGTTCGAATCGCTAATCGATAATAATAATAATAATTATCTTTAACTTATATATTTATTTAAACATAATATAAAACACACAATTACTACTTATATTGATCGCACGCTTTTTACGCTCTAAGAATCGGACGCACGCTGCGGGGATTAGAACTACCTATACTCTAGAGTCTCTAGACACGAGACTAACGCAACTCATTCCTAACCGGTCAAGCCCCTCGGCTAATCATTCGCGCTGAAAACACGGTAAAAAATCTTGGCGTTGTTCTACAGCTGAAAACTGCATGGCCGCATAAAAAGAATCTGAGTGAGAGCTGCGAATTAGACAACTTGCTGCAAGACCTACTTTGCATATCAAATTAAATACATTTAAACAATTTTTGATTAAATAATTGAAAAATATACTTTTTCACGGAAAATGATTTTTTGACCAAGGAATGATTTTACGTGAAAAATTATGTTTTTTATTCATTTAAACTAAACTAAAATGAAAATAAAATAAGAGAATAATTTTTTTTTTCAATTGGCGAGATATAACATAAAAACTAATTACACCGTTCGATTCTATGAGAAAAAAATAAAATCAATTTAATGGAAATTTTTTTTTTAGACAATTTCATCTGTAGTATAAATAAATAATTACATAGTACTACGGCATATGATAAAATTTCTGTTTAAAAATTGAATTGTGTCATTTCTATTTTTTAAATTAAAGAATTTGATTCTAGATTGCAGAAATTAATATCAAATCAACAAAAAATCAAATTTGTTATCCTTTGTGCTCTTTTTGTGAGACGCACTGTTTATGAGTTGCAGCGTTATAAACAATTTATTTTAATAAAACTGATGTATTTACCAAATTATATCAATATATTATTGATAAACAAAATTTTAAACTTGGGCAAAAACTTACTTGCGTTTACACTCCTAAAAGATGAAAGAATTATTGATATACATTTGAAAATACTTTTTATAGATTGTTATTAAAAAACTTGTTATTTTAAACGAAATTTTTGATGAGAAATAGCAATTTTAACAACAATCCACGAAAAATATTTTAGATTCTATATCAGAATAATAAATTTTGTTAGATAAATAAGGAAATTGTTTAAACAATTGTTGCGTATCTTTTTGAAAAAAAATAACTCAGATATTCGATTCCTCATATCTCGGGGACCTCTCAGTGCTTCAAGAAGTATTAGTGGTGACTCGATTAACTTCTAAACAACTTTTTATTTCTTTATTAAAATTATGAATGTGAAGATGGCTTTTATGTTTATGTTTTTGGAATGAGAAAACCACATTTTATTCTATTATAAGACACATTCTTATATTTTATTTCAATATTTTTATAAATATTTTATATACAGAAATACGAACTTGAAAATAAAATCTGCTGAAATCCAGTTTTTTGCAATGTAATGATAGCCATCTTCTAATTTATTTCGAATAGAAATAAGTGTATTATAAGTAATATCGCGAAGATTGAGAACGACGTAGGAATACTTAATACTACTAAAAATTGTGAAGCCTGCAAATACTCGTTTAAGAAACAATCGTGCAACTTTGTTGAAGGAATTTGATATCTAGCAGAATAACGTAGCAGGTGAACACAATTTTTTAACTTATCTAAATCTTTGAGATTGAAATCCTTTATGCGACCAGTTGTAAAAATAAATGATCGATTTTAAATTCAAAGAAAGGCATACCTTCTTTATCATAAATAATCATTTAAAATCATTCTTAATATCTTGATGCGTTTTACAATTACTTTTTGTTGTAACCAATTTATTTGCACATTTAATCATGTTAAATAAGCAAACCAATGGTAACCAGAGATTGCAGTTCACTTCTACAGGGCTTAGCTATTTCAGGTACGCTCTGAAGAAGTGAACTGCAATGTTCACGAAACGTCGGCCAGATTCGTCGTTTTGCACACGATTGAAACCCGAAACACCTAATTTTATTATAATGATTAATGAATCATCGTGAAAGCATTCAATCTATTATTTAATTTACGGTTTATGATTGCGATAAAAGGCTTTTAAAATGAATGAAGGTAAAGCCCGTTGTAACATGTCTGAGTAGTTTTAAATGTTTTTGGATACATTATATTTTGCCCAGACAGTTTCAAAATCACATTGGACAGATTCCATTGTTTGTTCGCTAAAAAAAGCCGAGTCCAGTTTGATTTCCCTTACAATTTATGATTAAGAAAGTATTAGAATCGTTTTTCACACCTGGTTTTTCAACGGATCTTCACGTTTTAAGACCCTTAGAGGCAAAAAAAAAGTTTGGCACAATAACACGATAACACTCGATAAAATTAATTAATCAAATCGCGCTTTGGCAAACTTTTTCTTGGTCCTAAATAGAAAAAATGTGTTCGTTGACATATGAATCAAGTCTTAAGGAAGAATTGTAGCTTTTCAGAAGACCTGCAAATTCCGATTAACCAGTTTTTGATAGAACTAGTCATTTTGATTTTATGCATTGAAAATACTGTGAAAAAAATCGAAAATTGTAATTTCGAGCAAAATGACGCAAAATACGTACAAATGTCTGAAAATGGAAATCTATATTTTAAAAAGATCTACAATTTTCTGCTTTTCTGGTAACCATTTAATGATAGGACTCATTGCTTTGGTTTTAACCATAGAAACTTCTACGAAAAAATCGAAAATTTCAATGTTTATAGAAACAACGCGAGGTACGGAAAAAATCCAAGGGAGGAATTGTAGTTTTTCAAAAGGTCTACAAAATTTTACAAGTTCGGAGTCCCGAACCGAGGTATAATGTTAATAATGAAATAATAACGGTTTATATAAAGGATATGATAAAATTTTTATAAACTCTTCATATAAAAATATGAAATCTAGATTGTTTGCAAGTTTAAAGTCTGTGCATGCTGGAAATTAAGTGTACATCAACTTATATAAGTACAGCTTTCATATATACACTACAGTCGGAAATTGTCGGGACGATCAGCGAAAGTACTACTATTAAACATCACTGCTGACTTTGAAACGTTATTGCTCTTCCCAAGAGGAGCGAGAAACTTTTTTAAAAAACGTTTGAAAAGCTTATTAAATTATGCTTTGAATGAGCTCTAATAGAGACTTTTTTTCTTTTGAAGAGAATATATCACGTGAGAAGTTTTAAAAAATTTGCAAAAATTTCTCGAATTTTGTACCTCGACTTCAATTTGTGGCATGACCTAGGAAAGTTGCAGCAAAAATCTCAAATTCATACTATACAGTCTTTAAGGTCTTATCTTTATTTTAAGCCAACAAAACTCAACAAACCATTACCGGTTCTCGAGATACGACTAAAAATGTCCAAGCGTGTCTGCGCCGAATTTTAGACACTTCAGCAGCAAGTCTGGCCGTCTGCGGTGATCGACTGAGACACGACGCAGACACGCTTGAACATTTATGTCATATTTTGGGAACCCATAAATACTTTCGAAGTTTTATTGGATTAAATTAAAGATGAGATTTCACAGATTATGTCCTGTCAATTTCAGTTTTTTTCCATAAGTATACTAAGTCACAGTATGAGTTGAAGTTAAAAAATAAAATCTGAGAAATTCTTGGCGATCACCGCTCACGCGGTCGACAGCAGTAAACGCCGATTGAAACTTATCATTTGAGACTTGGACATTTTTAAACGTGTCTCGAGAATCCATGGAGATTTTTGAAGTTTTATTGGCATAAATTAAAATAAGATCTTAGAGACTGTGTGGTATGAATTTGAGGTTTTTTGCAATAACTTACCTAGGTCATGTCACACGTAATTTAATAAGCTTTTTAACTGCTTTTTAAAAACAGCTTTTTGCTCCTTTTGGGAAGGAGTAATCACATTTCAAAGTCAGCAGTAATTTTTAAGAGTACTTTCGCTGAGCGTGCCGACAATTTCCAACGGTAGTGTGAGATGCACAGGAAATGAGCTCATTTATAAAAAAACTAAAATTAAACAAATTTTAGAAACATTTTTTACTACAAAATAATTTCTGAAGGCCATATATCCTACACTATCAAAGATTGAACATTGAACTTTTTTTTAGTTCGGCGGGAAATTTTACACACTTAAATTCTTTTTGACGCTACTACAGACAGAGGATGGTCTGAAACGACGAAATTTCCAAAAAGCTGATTAGAACTGACTTGATGCACCTATTTCAAATAAGTTTAGTAAGTTCAATGTGTCCAATGGTATTCAACATTTAGAGCCTTTTTTGGATGCCATATCATAGATTTCATACTAAAGAATCTCCACTTTGATGCTATTTCCATGGGACTATACATAATAACCTCTAAAGGAAAACAAAAAGTTAGGTTTA
Source organism: Andricus curvator (assembly GCA_932195095.1). Lineage (NCBI taxonomy): Eukaryota > Metazoa > Arthropoda > Insecta > Hymenoptera > Cynipidae > Andricus > Andricus curvator. The sequence continues at coordinate 300,462 of CAKNYM010054149.1, read as the reverse complement.
TTCAAAAATCACCCTAGAGATTTTGTCTGTTTGATTTCAAAGCGATCGTGGGGTGTCACAGAAAGGAGATTAATAACAAACACGAGATTGTTGTTTGTTAAAACACTTTCAATTACAAAAACAAATAACAATTTCACTCAAACTTTATGGTGAATTTTAACACCCACTATTCCTATACTCTATCGATAGGACAAAAAGGGTATTAAAAAAATTAATATTAATTGATTGCGAGTATTTTTTCTGTAAATATTAATGGCCCTGCTTAGAATGAATATATATAATTTAAAACAAAGTTAAACAACCACCGCAGGGTCCCACAAAGAGCAACTGCCATCCAAAAAAATGTCAATAGCCCCCAATAGCACCGCGGTAAATCACACCTATGGCCACGTCTCACAACTGTGAGATGGGTGGTCATAGGCAACCACAAAATCACAACGACAGGCCGGCGAAACCCTCGTGTGTCTTGAGGACACGAAGCGACCCAAGGATGACAGCTTTCTGCATCCATCTCGCAAGTGCCTTGGCATATTTTTGGCACGCGGATATGGCTTTAAGGTTACGAACCAATGATAGTTTCGCACCTCCGAGAGCACCTATCACAAGGACAATTACTTGTACCGAATATTTTGGGTACAGTCGTTCTAGCTCTCTTTTAAGGACTTGATACCTCTCCTCATTTTCTTTCTCCTTTGCAGATAGATAAACGTTTATTTTTTAGCCTGCTGGCCTTAAAAAATTGACTTGCTTACACTTCTTTTACAGAATTTTCTTAAAACTAACCCTTAAAACTAACATCCTTCCACACCTTATCTCTAACGCCGATCGCTCTTATCGCATTGCCTTCCTCGCTTCGCCTTGCCTCGCACGCATGTCCCTACTTTCTTGCTTTGCCTCGCATTACCAAACTCTGCCTCCGCAGCTAATCCCTAATACTTATCTACTATTTACAATATTTACATTTACTTATATTTACTTCCTCCTCTATTTACAATCTTTCCTTCTCCATTCCTCTTCCTCCTTCCTTCTCTTCTTCTCCATCTTACCCAAGACTCCCTTCACCCATGCTACTGCCCTTTTGTCCCCCCTTTCATGCATCAGTACCTCCATGCTTATCCCACTACTTTCCACCTCTACGCACTCCTCCAACCAATGCTTCACTCTTGCCTCCCCCTTCCCACATAGTTCACACATCCTCTTTTCCCTAGCGAGTCAGAACCTATTATAGCCCTCCATGCACCCACATCTCATCCTCGCTATAAGCTCTTGACTTCCTTTCTCTCCTTTCTCACACAAATATTGCGCTCTCGTCCTTGGCATAATCCACGCATAGTTCCCATTAAACCTTGTCTCTCTTATTCTCTCTTCCCCTGCTGTCTTATCTCTCTCCATGCTGTTTTTCTTAACCAACTAATATACCTTCCTTCCTTCCTCATGCATCCTTCTCACTTCATCCATCTGCAGTCCATTCGTTCTAAAATACCTTTCTCTTTCAACCTCCATCTTCCCACCCCCTCTCCTGTTCTCCTTCTCCCACCAACACTCCCTAACCAGCTTACTTCCCTCCTCTTCCAAAAATTTCTCCTCATACTTACACGCCCGACTCCCCGCTAGAATCCCTACACTCGTTCTCCCCGTCTCCCTCCTTGCCAGCCCCAGTGTCCACTTTACATACCCCTCCTGTGTCCTATTTACCTCTTCGCTTTCCTTCCACCCCCACACCTCTACTCCATACAAAAGGACACTCATCACTAGTAGTCAAACAATTTCATTCTCCTTCCAAAATCATCTGCGAATAACTTCTTTCCCAACCCCCACACCCGCCTCAGCACCACATTTGCCCTCCTCACTCTCTCTTTTATGTGACCATCCACTCCGCCATTCCTCCGAAACAAGAAGCCCAGGCAAACAAACTCTTTCACCTCCTGCACCGCCTATCCCTTCCACTTCCACTCCCCTTCCTTATCCCTTCCACCTCCTTTTCTGAAAACCATTACCTTGGACTTTTCCGCATTCAGTTCTAACCTGTTCTTATCCAGGTATCTTCTCAACCTCTTCATCATTTCCTTTAAGGCCTCCTCGCTTTTTGCCACCAACACTATGTCATCTGCATACGCTAGCGACCAAATTCTAACCCCTCCTATCCTTACTGCACCTACCACTCCGGCCTCTAGCTTACTTTCCATATCCGCAATTAAAATCGCAAAAAGCGTCGGGCTAAGCGGACACCCTTTTCTTAACCCCCTATCCATCCAGAATCTCTCCGAAATCCCCTGTCCCCCTCTTACCTTATCTTTGGTTTCTTCATATATATCCCTTACCCTCTCGATCAGGCCTCTCTCCACTCCCCTCTCCTCCATCGCCTCCCACAACCTCCCCCTATCCACCGACGGAAACGCGCCTTTTAGATCCACAAAAAAGCGTACACTCTGGACCCCTTCTTCGCTAATTCTCTATCCACCACGTGCTGCAGAACGTAGATATTGTCGATAGTACTCCTACCTGCCCTCAAGCCCGCCTGCGTCTCTGGCCATATTCCTTTCCCCTCGACATCCTTCCGCAGCCTCTCCGCTACTACCATCGCGTATACTTTATACGCCGTATTCATTAGCGTAATCCCCCTATAATTTTCCTGCCTATCCCTCTCTCCTTTCTTATACAGAGGCACTATTAATCCTTCTTTCCATCCTCGTGGGAATCTTTCCCCCCTCCATACTTTCTTCACTACCTCCTTCAGCCTCTCCCTAACCTCTTGTGTACTAAACAGCCATGCTTCGTTCTCTAGCCCATCCAGCCCTGCTGATTTTGACCTTTTTAACTTCCTTATCTGTTTCTCTATCTCCTCGTCATTCAACTCCTCCATCTCTGCCTCCCCCGTTCTTCTACTCCCATCATCTCTCTTCCTTGAATCTGAGCCCTGAAATGATTCTTCAAAAAACTCCCTCCACTCCTCACTCCCTATCCTATCGCTTATCCCTACTCTACGCTTCCTAAACCTATTCATTATCTTCCAGACGTCCCCCTCTGTCTTAACATTTCCTAAATCCTCCTCCAGTTCTTTCTCCGTTTCCTGTTCTTTCTTCTTACACATCAATCTAAACCCCTTCCTCATTTCTACGTACTCCTCCCTTTTCGCAGTACCCTCTTTCCACTTCTTGTACTTCCTCTTCACCTTCCTTTCCATCTTTTTACATTCCCTATCCCACCACGGCTTCACCATTCCTTTCTTCTTCTTTTTAAATACCTTCTTTTGCACGCAACCTTTCACTTTCTCTTTTAAATCCTCCTATATCTCTTCCACCGTCTCCCCTTCGAAGCGTACCTTCCCTAACTGCTCCTTATACTTCTCTATCGCCTCCCTCGTCCAGCTAACCCTCTCCCCCGTCCACACTTCTTCCTCACCTTGCCTTCCGCCGTTCTCACCCCTTATCCACAACCCTAATGGCTGATGGTCTGATTCTACCCTCCCTTCTACTGCGAATCTCTCAATCTCCTCCCACCCTTGCATATTCATAACTACATAATCTATTACCGATACCCCCACCTTACCTACGTATGTGTATTCTCCCTCTTCGTCCCCAGTTGCCATACCATTTGCCACCGCCCAGCCTTTATCCTCCATCCAGTCCCTTAGAATCTCCCCCTCCTTATTTATTAACCTATCCTTCGAATTCCTTTCGAAGCTCTCCCCTTCCCTGTAAAGGCCCCCTTCCCTCCCCATCCTCGCGTTAAAGTGCCCACCCAGTACCACGATACCCTCCTCTCTTTCACCTAACAGGTCTTCCACACTTTCTTTAATTCTTTCCATCCCATCCTTATTGTACACTGTCACAAACTTACTGCTTACCCCTCCTATCTTCACTTTCCTCATTTGCACTCCCTCCCCCTCTTCCTCTCCGTGAGCTTCTTCCTCTAATCCATCTCTAACCCCCGTTATAATTCACCCACTAGCCCTTCCTTTCTTCTTCACTCTGACCGCCTCCTGGAGTCTCCACCTATACCCCCTTGGCAGCTTTGGCTCTATTCTATCGCATTCCTTTCTTTCCACCCACGTCTCTACCAGTCCTACCACATCAAATTCCTGGATATACCTCCAGAACTCCTTATCCTTCTTCTTTACCCCTGCTACGTTCCAGTAAAGCATCTTAACATCTCCTCTACCCTACATTAACCCACCCCCCTACTTCCTACGAAACAAATTCCCGTGCACTTCCTTCAACATCTCTTTCTCCTCGTCCCACACCCACATTTTCTCGTCTATTTTTATTTTCCGATATCCTACCTTCGCCGATCTCCCTTCACTCCTCTCCTTCCTAGCCCTGTCGTACAGCATTCTCTGTACATCCCTTTCCTTTCTCGTCAAATCGTGATCCATGAAAACTTCCTTATCCTTTATCCTATTTTTGTTCCGCATTACCCGCAACTTTTCTTCCCAGCTCTCCAACTCCACAACCGCCACTTCTTTCTCCTTTCTCCCCTCCAACTTAACTTTCCCTACCGTGCCTTTTATCTACCCTATGCTCTGTAGCAGCGCTTCCACGCCCTCCCTTTCTTCCCCGCTCTTCATCTTCAACCCTCTTATCACAATATTATTTTTCCTGTCTGCCTTCTCCTTTCTCTCCATTCTCAACTCCATTGCCCTTATCCTTTCCCTATCCGCCCTCTCCTCCTTTTCATTCCTACGCTCTCGCACTTTCTCTTCTATCATATTCCCTACCCTCTCCCAAATACCTTTAATCTAGCCCCCAATACCCCCGTCTCCTATTTCCATTTCCGTCCTGCCCTCCACCTTCTCAAGCCTTTTTTCCGTCCTTTCTTTCCACACCCTAATGTCCTCTTCCATCTGTTTCATTTTAACTTCTTTTTCTTTTCTTTCCCTCTCTAACCCATCTACTCTCTCTCTCAGCTCTTTCACCTCCTTTTCCCATTTCTCATCTCTGATTCTCAAGTGTTGCCACAGTCCCGCTTTCTCCCTCTCCCCGACGCACCACTCGACACCGGGCGACGCGTTGTTGGCCGTCGTGGCTTTTGGAAAATTCCCTCCCCGTCAGTTTCACTACCAGCACTGCTAGTACTCTCGCTGCCCACCTCCCGCTCTGCCGCCGGTAACTGGGACCTATTCATGCAGTACCTTTCGCAACCGACAGATGTCTCTGCAAAATGTTTGCGTCTTTCGCCGCCAAATTTCCCTTCTTTTTTCCCCCTTTTTTTTCTTCAATTCCTCAGTCCCTGCAGACACCACTTTCTCTCCCTTAGCATCCCCTAACTCTGCGAGAACCACCCTTGACCCCACTCCGCTCACACCTTCCACACAAATTCCGTAAAATTCTCGCACCACCTGTCACTAAACACGTTCTCACTTCCGCCACCAACTTGCAAGTCCTTCTCCTTTGCAGTGATGTTGTATTCGGACGGAGCCGACTATTCGATCAAGAATATAGTTCGGTTCTCGAAGTCTTGGAGAACAATGTCAGGCCTCGAGTGCGCAACGGAGACTGCTGCCCGAAAATCGAAGTTCCACAAAATTTGGCACTTCTCGTTTCGGACAATCGACTCTATCTCCCTTGGATTGTTCGGCAGGGTAGGGTCGCGGCCAACACCGTAAGAGCGACAAAGATGCTAATAAAGCACTCTTCGGGCCGCATTATGTCTGTAGATATACGTCGTTCCCGCGTGGGTCAGACACCCTAATAGTATGTGTTCTAGGTACTCAGCGTGTGCATGACACGCTCTGCACCTATCACTGGGAACTTCTTGACATAAAATGCGCTCACGGTATGCTAAGGTGGAAATGACACCGTCCTGACATGCGAAAATAAAACCCTCTATACCTGAATTAAGCCCTGATGATTTGAGGAAAGCAAAAGTTTGCTCCTTCGACAAGGACTGTTTTTCTACATTTCTGTGAAAGTTTCCGTGCATTTTCTTGTCAAGTAGCTCTTGGTGAAAATTTTCAACCTCTGCTTTTTTCACTTTGGTTTTTAGAAGTGAAGCATCTAGATGAAGTAATGCACTATCCTCACTTCTGATGTTAAAATTCAGGCCAAGGGTCTCGGCCGCTTGCTCCGCGGCTTTGTAAAGGAACGCTCCTTCGCCAATCATCTCGTGGTTCCTGACCATCTTTAGGTGAGGATCTCTGCCATTCGCAACGATGTAAGCTGTACTTAGAACAATTCGGTTATGAAGACATTGGGGATTCAGAGGTCCGCGTCCGCCTTGAGATGCATAATCGCGGAAAGGACGAATTGATATGAAAGCTTTTATGCATATGCCTGATCTTACGTGTGGCGATGTCAAGGGCCATAAGCTCGTTCTTCGTCCATTGAACAACTCAAAACGAGTAGAGCAGAATCGGGACGGCAAGCATGTTAGTTTCAGATACCTTGTTCAACGCCGACAGATTGGAAGACCAAATCTGCTCATCTGATTTTACCTCCTGAATGCGGTTTTGAGGCACGCCCAGGTATGTATAGGTCTCTCCAGTATTAAGATGTCTGATAACACTTATATCCACAAGCTCAGGGTCCTTGGGAACGCCAGTAATCTTTCCTTTCTTCAGATAAATTTTGGCACACTTGTCCAAGCCAAAGTCCATCCCAATCTCTCCTGTGTAGTTCTTGACAATATTTATAGCAGTTTGAAGTTTGCTTTTACCAGAGGCATCTTCAGGTCATCCATATACAATACATGATTGACCTTATGCTCGCGCTGATTAGTGTCGCCACAGAGGTATCCAGGAGAATTTCGTAGTGCCAGAGATAGAGGCAAAAGTGTGATGCAAAAAAGCAAAGGGTTCATGGTATCACCTTGAAAGACGCCCCTCTGGAAGGTGACGTTGTTCGTTGTCACACGATAATTTCTAGATGATATAGTAAATCTAGTTTTCCAAAGAGGCATCAATCTCTCTATGCATCTCACTCTGTGTGGATGTTCCTTCAAGCTTTCCAACAGACAGATGATAAGTCTATGAGAGGTTGAATCGAAAGCTTTCCGGTAGTCAATCCAGGCCATTGACAGGACGCGCTGATGCGCTGCAGCTTCTTTACAGACACACCTGTCAATTAGCAGGTTCTCTCGAGAGCCTGCTACACCTTTTTTCCAGCCACGTTGCTCGTACATCTCTCGCCATACAGGCTCAATTCGTCGAACAATCCTGTTGTTGAGGACAGCTGTAAAGATCTTATACAGCGTGTTTAAACAAGTTATTGGCCTGTAATTCTCTGGGTTGGACAAGTTGCCTTTTTTTGGCAGGAGTATAGTGCTTCCTAACACCAGCCACTGCGGAATGGGCGTCTCCGACTTAAAATATGAGGTGAATATGCGGGCCAAATGTTGGAGTGTAAAAGTAAACATTTTATGAGGTTGTCGCAAAACTCCCTGAAGCGGATGATATTGTCAGTATCTTCTTTCAACTCTAGTGTTTTCGGGATCTTGTACATCTTTCTCCAAAAAGTCTCTACCTCCTTGGGCTTGGGTGGATTTTTGACAGAAACAGGTAGATCGCTGAAGAGGCGCGATGGGTCAGCGAGAAACTGTTGATTCTCCCTGATCCACCTCTCCCTCTTCTGTATTTGCCTCCTTGCGTCAGATAACAGCCGTATTTTGTCAACAATATGCGGCTTGATTGTCAGCAGCTTTGACTTGTTTAGTGTGTGATTCAAGATCCTTAGTTCTTGGGCGAACTTTCGAACCCTTTCCGTAAACGGTCTACCAGATGTTATATAGTCAATCACACATTGAACGCGGGATGCATTCTGTCTTGCCCATCCAATCTTCTTGTTCAGTTGATGCAAGCGTCTTTTGGTCTTTTGATCCATCGTTGGTTTCAGCCTTCGATTTGAATCAGCCAAAGTTCTCGCAGCACCATAAACTGAGCAATTGATGGTCCAGAGGTCGGACTCTTGCGAGATATCTCCACGAAGGAAGGCATCCATTTCAGCCAGATCTTGGGGCTTAGGAGGAACTTGCATGTTAATGTTCCTTCTAGTAATGAAATTGCGATCATCCCTCAGAAGGTGCCTGCTTTCTGCGGTTGGTCTCAATGTCGCTTCCTCATCTTCGTCTTCAGCTTGATAAAGCAGCGGTTGGGGAAGCGCTCCCCGTACATATCCATTTTTCCGGTGGTAGTCGGCTTGATTTCGCAAAGACTGATGCGAAACGTGCTGAAGCTCTGGGTGTTTCTGGCACCACAGAGTGTGCATACGCGCCATAAAGCCTCCGCGAACAGGGATAATGCTGGCATCGTAGCGGTCTAGCACGTCATCCCTGAGTCGATCCGTCCACTCAATGTGGGCGTTTCGCCGGTTCGTCGTCCTGTTTCCATCTAAATTATTTTCAGCACCCCGAACTCTAGGCTGATCGGCATTGTTTGCCGACCCATTGTCGGGTGCTCTGCGCTTTCGATTGTCTTGAACCGCATCTACAACATTTTGGTGTTTTGGTGGTTTCATTGTTGTTCCCACGAGCAGCTAGGGAAAGGGTTAGTCCATCCTTGTAGAGCCCTGCGTGCAAGGATAAGGCTGATACTCTGAGAGGTCGCCCGGTATCCCAGAGTCACCGTTTGAGACACCTAACCCAGGTGCCATTCAGATTTCGGCACGGTTGTTACGCCTTCGCTTAGGAGTTATTCCTTCGGGACCATCCCTGGACAATTGTCCGCGACTGCTTATTAATTATTGTAACCATATTCAGCAGAAACCCTTGGTACAGGGACCCTCTATCCGCAACCCGAGGACGCGTTCGGTGGCTTTGTCATAGGCCCTTCGGTTCTATTCCAAAGGAATCGAAACCGAAATGAATATATATGAAATAAATATATATATATATATATATATATATATATATATATTGTAACCTGCGCGTTACACATTGATCCTGAAAATAGGCAAAACGATATTCTTCTGAGTGAACTTCACGAAAAGTTGCGTCACTCAGGAGAATATCTAGAGCGCAAGCTCCACAGCCTCCCAGGAGAAATCTCTAGCGCGGATAGAGTATTTCCATTAAGCCATAAAATTTCAAAATGGCCGAACACTCCAGGGAGAGCACTCGTGCTTTATACCTTGAAACCCATGTAATATACTTTTCGAGGATCAATTAATTCTTTTATTTTAAGAAAATGGTACTTTTGTGTTTTATTATGGGTTGTACGAAGAACAAAGTAAGGGACCATGGAATATGATTTCATCAAATTCCAGCTATTATAAAAGAAACAAACAAAAAGCATGCCAGACCGGGTGGAGCATACACTTTGCAGAAAAAAATAGAGTTATCGAAAAAAAGACATGAAAAATGGATAAGTGCGATTAAACGTGGTCCTATAAGTGAGTCGCTGATAAGAAATGCAACAATTTGCTCAAACCATTTTATATCAGATAAGATACATTAGATACATTTTACACAAGGCTGAAGTAAACAAGTTCTAGCCTCCAAATTCAATTGCCTCATTTTACTCAATAAATACTAGCATTAAATATTTGTTAAATACTTATCGGTACTCTGGTTTTAAGTGAAAGTGTGAACACAGAAGGAAAAAGTGTTTACTGATTCTGATTCTGATAATTTTTGCGTAATACAAGAGTTTCTCCCTGTGCACACATACAACTTTTGTTCAACTCATGTATGGCAATATATAAGTGTGTTAAATCAATTTTTCCTGACAAGTTTCTTTTCTTGGTCATTTATTAGGACGTCTAGCTCATCTGACCGATGTAAACAATCCGGACTGGGTTCCTTGCCAAAATTTAAGTTATACTGTGGGCACAGCCCACCAAAAGAATGAATCCTGAATTGAAAAAGAATCATTTTCAACCAAGTAGTTGCATTTTTAACAAAAATTCGTCTTTTTGGCTCCAAATTGAATCTTTTTGGTTCAAAATTAACTTTCAACCAAAAATGAAACAAATTTTCAACAAAATAGTAGTTAGATTTTCAAACAAAGAGATGAATTTCAACAAATGATGAATCTTAAATGAACTATCAAGAAAAGACTTTAACATTCAACCAAAAAGTTTGCTTTTTAATTAAGAAAACTAAATTCCTACAAAAAGAGGTGAACTATCAAGAGAACAGTTAAATTTTCAGCAGAATAGTTTTAAGCTGAATTTATAAATCTTCAAAAAAAAAGTTTCAATCGAGTGCTTCCATTTTCAACCAAGTATAATCCAATTTAAAAAAATATTTTTTTTAAATATAAACCATTACATGTTTCGTTGAGAATTTTTCGCTTTTTATTGAAAATTTAACTACTTAGCTAAAGGATGAACTGCTTTGTCCACTATCTTTTGATTGTATTATTAAAATCTTTGGCTTCTTATGCACA
>CAKNYM010054149.1:183922-286168 GCA_932195095.1 Andricus curvator | reverse complement strand
ACGCTCTGCACCTATCACTGGGAACTTCTTGACATAAAATGCGCTCAATATATATATATATTGAATTTTTAAACATTATATTACAAATAAAATTTCTAACGCTACGGGGTTTCAAACGTACATCTATACCTGTGCCTTCCAAATGAAAATAGCCGTAACTGCAGTTCGGATAAGTCATCTGTCACTTTTACGAATCTTCAAAATGAGATTCAAATAGCTCTAATCCTCGTAGTTTTTATGGACATCCATTATGTATATCGTATTACAAAATAGATATTCAGTAAACACCATCAGAATCAAGGACATTTGAATTTAATTTAAAAGATTCGTAAAAATGACAGATGACTTATCCGAACTGCAGTTACGGCTATTTTCATTTGGAGGGCAGACCTACGCCCATCGCTTAGCAGTGCGATTCATTTCTTTGGACCAGCTCTTATTTGAAAGATATTTGCAAATTAACTTTTTGTTGAAATTTTGTTTATCATAGTGCAAAATGCTACCGTGGTAATATTCTTTTAGAACTCTACGTAAAGGTTCATGTTGTGGCATGACAAGTAACTCCGCAAATTAAGGACATTATGCAATTTCAATAATCTGATTGGTAAATAAAGGTTAATGTACGTGCTAATTGGCAAAACTTCTAGAATGATGTTAAAGGTACTGTGCTAATCAGAATCTGATGAACAATATATCAAGATCAAGTATTTCGATTAAATATAGAATTCAACATTAAACTATTACGGCCAATATATAGATGAATATATAGATGAAACATTATTTATTTATTAAATTATTACTGTTAAACATATTTTGTTCATCTACTGGAATACATTATTATGAGATAATTAAATTTTATATACAGTAAACTTCCGTTTATTTTAAAGATCGCTTATTTTAAAGTTCACTTAGTTTAACCCCCCTACACGCACTTATTCTAAGTTGCGCAGTTTCGTCACCTCCCACCACGGTCCCTGTACGGTCACGCCCGCGGCAGTGGCTGACCAATAAAAAAAAGGTGCCCGAAGAGCGGGACGCCTTGAATTGAGTATTTTTTTACGACGACATGGGAATACGTCTCACGACGTTTTCAATAAAATATGCTAAACGTAAAAGTAAATCAGATCGATTTGATCTGAACCGGGTACTCTCACCTCAAATTTCGGATAGTTGATTGTATTTCGCGAAACACTTGAAAAATATTACTATCGAGACCTTTATAACTTACCTTTGTGTTTAGAATAAAAACTCGTATGCAGTTGCAGTCCTATGTGATAACCTTCCTGACGGCTGACATTTCCACATAACCTGGCATTCTACACTTGAAAAATATTAATATTCAGACCTTTGTTATTTACTTTTACGTTTAGAATATTTCCTCCAAAAACGCGTGTGCAGTGGCAGTCCCACATATGCTAACCTTCCTGACGGCTGCCATTTCCACGTCTAGCCTAGCATGGCCGCGAAGCCATGCTGGAAAACTCACTATTCCGCGAAATATTTGAGTCGTTTTTTGATCTAGTATATTGAGTTTTAGTTGGCAAATTGTCGTACGTCAACAAAAACACTTGAAAGGCACTTGAAAAACACTGACATGCTAACCGACCACGACTTTTTCAACTGCGCAAATCGGGACCGTCTAAACCGTTTCCAGTTGGAATACATAATATTGCGCAATATACTTGAGTGGGTATTCGCGCACTTGGCCCTTCTGAGCCGAGAGTCGCAACCGTCTCTGGGCCATCCGTTCTAGGAATTTGTGGGTGTATCTGTCTGTATTATTATTGATAGTATTTATTGATTTCAAATCGACCGCGGTTTTCGGCACATGCGCAGTTGAAAGAGTTGCTTAGCGCAAGCGCAGCGATACAAGGCCTGGGCAGCCAGTGAACGTCGTTGATAAAAATAAACTGCCGAATCGCGGTAGAGGTGGGGCCCCTCTAGCCTTAAAATAATTGGTCGGGTACGTTTCAAGGACCTCAAAATAAAAGGAAGTTTACTGTATCAGTAAATTACTTCAAAACAAGTAATATGATACCTTCCTTACTTTCATTATCTAAAAATCACATGATCCAAGGAAAGACGATGAAATCTACATTTTCTCACCATGAAATTATTAAAATCTCACGTTACCCGAGATTCGAGGACTTATAGTATATTGTGCTACAAGTGCGGAAAGTAGGCAGTTCCAGACGAGTGTGAAGTTTGCTGTACGAGCCAGAGGCGGATCGAAGGGGAGTTGTAAGCGAGTCCTAGGCGATGGCAAGTGACGTAAACTTCACAAGAGTTCCAACTGTCTACTTTCAGCACCTGTTGCACACGATATTTTTTGTACCAAATGTAGGAAATTTTCGATTTGAAAAATAATAAAAACTAATTTTACGGGAATTTTTGTAAATTTATGGTAAAATTACCGAAAATTTCTGGTAAATTTGTAAATTACCGAAAATTTCCAGCCATTCAAGGTACCCAAAGTTTTTTTGAAGAAAATGACGTCTGGAAATATGGAGGGACAGAATTAAAGGAATGGGCATGGATACTGTGCAATAGAGTATGGAGCGGAGAGGGGTGGCAAGAGTTATGGAAAGAAGGAGTAGTGATACCAATAGTGAAGAAAGGCAAAGGGGAGGAGGTTAAAGAATAAAGAGGAGTAACACTAATGTCAATACTGTATAAAGTATATGTGACTGTTTTATCGGAGAGGTTAAAAAAAGAAGTTGAGGAAAAAAGATAGAGCCACCGAATCAGACAGAGTTTAGAAAAGGGATGGGGGTGATGGACAATATATATGTTCTGAACTATTTGGTAAATGAGAGGATTGAAAGGGAGAAAGGGGCAATGATAGCAATGTTCGTGGAATTAAAGGCGGCGTTTGACTCATTAGACCGAGGCGAGATAGGAAAAGTTATGGTGAAAAAGGGGATACGAGAGGTACTAATAAAGAGAGTATCCACAATTTTTAGGGAGACAAAAAGCGAGGTAAAGGTAGATAGGTAGTAGTTTCTGGTTGGTGAGAGGAGTAAGGCAAGGATGCCCTCTGAGCCCACTTTTATTTAATATATTAATATCAGCCTTGGAAGACGAAATGAAGAGAAAAGGGTGGGAAGGAGTTAGGATAGGGAACGAAAATATATATACACTGGCATACGCAGACGATATAGTGTTGACTTACAGGATTAGAGAAATACTTAGATGGGAAAAAGTTGAATTTAAATGTAGAAAAGACAAAAATAATGAGGTTTAGAATAGGACGAGGAAGAAAGAAAGAATGGACAGGGAGATGGAAGGGAATAAAATTAGAAGAAGTAGAAGAGTTTAAGTATTTGGGATAAACCTTGCAAATAAATGGAAATCATAGAGCTCATATAAGAGAAAGGATAAAAAAAGCAGCAAGGGTAATGACACAGATATGGGGAATAGAAAAAGAAGGTTTACAAAAAATTAGAGAAGGAGAATGTGGTTATTTGATACGCTGGTATGGCCGGTATTAGGTTATGGAGCAGAGATATGGGAATGGAAAGAAAGATAAGGCATTGAGAGTTTACAAGAAAGGAATATAAGGTGGACGCCAGTTGTAGACTGGAGGACGCCGGGATATATGGTGAGAAAAGAAGCGCAAAGGGATAAATTGAGTAATAAAGTGAAAAAGAGGGCATGGAATTTGGAGACGAAGCTGAGGGAGGGAAAGGGAGGGGAGTTAGCGAGAAAGTGGTTGATGGAGGTAGAAAAAGGGAGAGGGAGGGCGATAGAATTAACGAGATGGGAAGAAGAAAGGAGGGAGTTCTTTAAGGCTAGAGATATAGAAGACGGGACTGGAGTAAACTATGAAAAAGTGGAAAAAAGGGAGAGGGAAAGAGAAATTAATAGAAAGATGGGGGATGATTGACGAATCAAAATGTAATAAATGGTATAAGATGATAAAGAAGGAAGGAGTACCAAAGTATTTAGAAAAGGGATAGGGAGAGGAAAGAAGGGCCAGAATAGCAAGATTTAGATTGGGAAACGAGGTAAGGGCATGTATGTATTGGGAAGAGAAAGAGAACAAGAAGTGCAGAATCTGTGAATGGGAAGTGGAAACATGGGAGCATGTATGGGAAGGATGTAGGAGAGGAATGGAATATAAAGGAAGCTGGCAAGAGAATGTGGTAAAGATTCTAGGAGAGGATGGTTTGGGGGAAGAGTGGATGAAGGAGTTAGAGGGTGCTAGAGGAGCGAATGAGAAAGAATGAAAGAATGGATGCAAAAAAAAATTGCAAAATGGAGGTACAAGATAAGTGAAAAAAAATAAACGGAAGTCGCTGCAATTAGAAACGTGAAGATTTGTAAGTAATGGTTATGTCATAGCATAAGTAGATTAAGATGCGTTTGCGTTATCGCGCTCTCTCTCTCGCTTGCACTCTCGCTTTCGATCACTCGCTCACTCGTTCGCTAAAACGTCCCAAATTGCGCTATCGTCAAAAATAGAAATAAGGATCTAGATATAAGATTTTCTGTAAATAGGTGTAAATAACTGTAAATAGTAAGGATACGATTTTATAAAATAGGTAGACGGAAGTATTGTAAGAAATGGAAGTCATGTAAACCCTTAGGGGACACATTATGAATAAAGAAGACAATTTTTAAAGAAATGCAAAAATTTCCAAAATTTACGGAAATTTATGGAAAAATGCTGAATAAAGAAAATGTCTGAAAATTTAGGAAAAATTGCGAAATTACCGGAAATTTCAGTTATTCAAAAATTTCCAGGATTATCGGAAATTTTCGGTAATTTATCGGTAATTTAGGGTAATTTATGAGTCATTTATGGCAATTTATCACTTCGAGTTTATCCAATCACTACTCACTAGTCACAATCAGTCTTTTAAGCGTCAAATCATAATGAAATGAGGTTATGATTCCGGCAGTCGTGGAAAGTAATTCTGAATCAAAATGCGCAAGCGCAGCAGCAAGAAAAAGTCATCTGGCTCGAACTGCGCACGCGCAGCAGCTAGAAAAAGTCATCTGGTTCGAACTGCGCACGCGCAGCAGCTAGAAAAAGTATTTTTGCAACACCCACCTCAAAAGTTGACGTTTTCATGCTTCTAAAATGTGCCTAAAGTACCTTATTTGAGCAGACTGTGTGGGAACAATTTTCGCGCATGCGCAGTTTGAAGATGGCTTACTCTAGACACTAGTGAAAAAGCTGCGCATGCGCACTTTCCAGATGAGGTACTTTAGACACTGGCATAGGTAACTTTAAACACTGATGTTGGTATCTTCTTGAAATAAATTTAGATTTAACTTCAACAATTTTTTCGCGCAAAATTTTGTTTTTAGAACGTTTCAAAAAAAAATTTCAAACATTAAATTTTTTTTTTTTTTTAATGTCTTTACTCCACTCTATGCAATATAAAATTAGTATTTTTCGTTACCTTTTCGTAACAACTCTTTCGGACGGGCGTTGCAAAAAAAAGCGTGTGATACACGTGCGCATAGGTGATTGGTAACTAGTGTGATTGCATCATTCGCCTGCGGCTCGAAGCATGAGTCGGTGGTTAGCGCACGAGCGAAGTCAGATAAGCTTTCCTCGTTTTTTCCTTCAGGTTTATCTGGTATGAACTAAATACATTTGATTGTAATCACCGACGTTACATGGCCTACCTGCTATATGGCCTTAATGTTCACAATTTACAAAAATGATCTTCCACATCTATTTACAAGCTCCTAAATTTAGCACGGATCTGAAGCATAGAAAGTCCTCGAATATCGATGAATGTTATTAACCAGATCTATACCCAGAAGCAACCCTTGTCTACTATTTGAGTTCACATGAATTTTTGTAATTCTTTATGATTTATTATCGCAGAAATAAAAGTGTGGTAGTTTGGCTGAGTACTGATCTGCTGACTACTTCAGCAGTAGTCAGCAAAATTACCACACTTTTTTTAATACAACCCTGGTGGACATAAATTAATACCAATTAATTTTTCTCAGAAATGTTCATGTAAATGTCATTAGTGTTTTCGAAGAAATTTTTCTAGTCAAAACATAAATTTTATTACCTAATTCAATTATTATATTAAGTTATTTATTTGTTTTAACTATTTTTAACAAATGTTTTTTCTACTTATAAAAATATTAATTAAAAAAGATTTAATCTTGTCTTTAATAAAGGAATGTGATAGTATTTATAAATGTTATCCATCGCCTGAATCAGTACTGCTTCATTCATTGCGCCTAACCAAACACCATTCATTTTACTACGCAAAATTTCTTCTTTTATGACTGCTAACTAGAAAAGTATTTTTATCTTCTTCAACAGAAAATGTATGCCGGTCATTCCAAAGATTTTTCAATAAAATTCTGTGCAACCATGTAAAGTATTGGGTTAAACATTTTTGCCCAATAGCAAGTGCCAAAAATTCTCCCAAAATGAAGTATTCGATTTTCTGAATCTATATTTAACGTGTGGGGGAAAACGTAAGTCACAAAAAATTTATAAATATTGTATATAATACATTTAAAGGAGGTTTTTCGGGTTTTAATCGTGAGCAAAACTACGAATCTTGTCGACGTTACGTGAACATTGCAGTTCACTTCTTCAGGGCTAGCCTGAAACTGAAGTTTCAGGTTATGTTGTTCTTATATATATTCTCTACGATGCCTGTGATTGGCCAGAGCGCCCCATCGTGGGGACTGGTCGAACTTGATTGGCCAATCAAGTCTTTTTTTAAAAACCCGAGAGGACGGAATGCCAAATCGGATTGGTATTCTAGAAAAAAATGATTGGACCCGATTGAGACAGATTGACAGGTGAATCGTTTTGAATTGGTGTTAATAAGGACAAATTTTGTTTATCGTTCTCAATCATTTTCAATCGGGGCAAGCGTTTGAATCGTTCGCAATCGGGTAAGTGCCTAAAAGATGTGAAGGTGACTTGGGTGATTATTTTTAATTTTTTGAGTGTTTTACGTGGAGGCTCTTCGGATTGTTTCAGGTAAAAGTGATAGCAGTGGTTTTCAGGGGTTATTGAATATTATTATTGGGTTGGATATATAACTTGAGGCTTTCTGAACGTTGAATTGAGTGATCATTTCACATTTTTTGAGTGTTTTACGTGGAGGGTCCTCGGTTTTGTTCAGGTAAAAGCGGTAGTGGTGATATTAGGGGGTTGTTGAATATTATTATGGGTTTGGAAATCTAGTTCGAAGTTTTCTGAAGTTAACTTGTGTGATCATTTCAAATTTCAAATTTTTTTTAGTTTTTTTTTCGTGGAGGCTCTTCGGATTTATTAAGGCAAAAGAAGAAGGGGTGGTCTTAGAGGGTTGTTGAATATTATCATGGGGTCAAGAATATAACTTGTGGTTTTCTGAAGGTGACTGGGTGATTATTTTAAATTTTTAATTTTTTTGAGTATTTTACGTGGAAGCTCTTCGGATTTGTTAAGGTAAAAGTAGTAGTGGTGGTCTTAGGGGGTTGTTGAATATTATTATGGGGTTTGAAATATAAGTTGGGGTTTTCTGAAGACGATTTCGGTGATTATTTCAAATTTTTCAATTTTTTGAGTGTTTTACGTGGAGGGTCTTCGGAAATATAACTTAGTTTCTCCTCTTAAAAATTAAAAAAATTTTAAAAAGGACGTAGATACCCGGGTACTCCGTTACACCGATGCTGTTTTTTTTTGTCACACACATAAGGGTTCATTTGCAACCTAAATTTCGAAATCAAAATGGAATAATACTATTAATTTATTTGAGAAATAACTTATAAAACCCTGTTCAATTATTATACTTAGGTATCAACATTTAAAAAAAATAGGCCGCAACAGAATTAAACAAATTAAAATGTGATGAAAAATAATACGCAACAGTCATGAAAATTACTACAAAATAAGTTATTTGGAAATATGTTGGTGATTGCTCTTTGATCACGAGGGAATTATTTAACAATTTAAAATCTTTTACAGATATGTAATTTTAAAAAAACGTAAATAATCGTTTTCAAATAATTCCCACGAGATCAATGTGCTGCCACCAACATAATGGCAGACTTACTTCATCTCGATTACCGATTGAGAACGATAGGCAACGATAGCCGCCCTCAATCGTCCCGAATCGGTACGACCCGATTAAGAAACACAATTGGGAACGATTGAAATTTTTTTTCAATCGTTCGCAATCGGAACCAATCATTTTTTTGTAGAAGGGATTATATCCATTGTCCCTATTGATGTTATTAGGGTGTTTTTCGATTGCTTCTCTATGTTTACTTGGAAAAATATTGTACGTTTTTGCGATGACAGTTGTTTTGTCAAATAAAATGCTATGTCTTGTTTCGATATAATGCTCAGCTAGTGCTGATTGCGTGAAATGTTTTAGCCTGACTTCACTCTCATGTTCCTCTACATGTTGGCTCACCGCGCTTCCGGCTTCTCCAATATAGACTTTGCCACAAGAACAAGGGTTTTTATATACTCCCGGATCACTGAGAGGTGCCTTTTTATCTTTAGGGTTGTTTAGAAGTTGTCCTATTTTCGCAGGTGGTTTAAATATGGATTGGATGTTGTGTTTGTTGAGAATTCTTCCTATTTGTTCTGTGTTACTTTGAATGTAGGGTAGGATGGTGGTCGTTTTTCTCTCTCTTTCTTTAGTAGGTTGTGTTGACTTGTTTTTTTAGTGTATTTTCTCATTGCTTCATCAATTTGTTTGTCTAATTGTTAAATTAAAGGCTTCATTCGCTCTTATGTATATGCGCATGCGCGCGCTCTGTATGTGAGTGTGTGGGTGTGCGAGGCGAGCGTCTTGCGGACTGCGTTCCGTGGTGTGCCTTCTTCTGAGGAGAGACGCCGAGCTGTAAGCTCGAACAAAAAGACGAAAAGCGAAAATTCTAGAAGTCGCGAGAAAGCTGAAAGAGTTTTTTCGATTAGAGACTGGACGCACATTCTACACAAAGAAAGTTCCTCGATGGAACGTTGCAACGACAAAAACTTAACAAAAAAAACGCGAGTGTTAAAAAGTAAAAAAATAAACGGAGGACGAAGTTCTCTCTGTTTTTTAGAAGCTATCAATACGTAAAACACGAGAGATTTTGAAATTAAAAACGTAACCGGCGTTCGCCAGTCAGAGCCTGTCGAGCAGGCATGAGTCATAAATGGCGCGAACATTACACAAGGTAGTAGAAGAAAGTGCGGGTAGGAGCGCATGGCAACGACGCCATTTTAGAAGCGGCGCAGAGCGACAGGTTGCCGCCTGTACGTTTTGAGTTAGATTGAGAGAGAGATAGTAGAGCGCGACATACAGTAAAGTAGAAAGAGACAAAGAACACGCGTTCGGAGAAATTGAGTGTTATACATACATACATAAATCATAATTACAATCTACTCAACGCAAACACATACATTTTTTATAGACGTGTTTTTTTTATCAACAAAACTTTTTTAATCATCGACAAAACTTTGAAAGATACAATACATATATTGAGTGGTTACGAAAATTCAAATTAAAAATTTCTTTAGATGTAACATTCAAAAATTCGAGAAGAATTAAGATGTGATATACAACAAATTAATTACCAATAAATCAAATCTAAATGTCTAGAATGTTTAACGTAAAGTTATATAAATATTTATACAGTTTTGAAATTCTTTCTTAAAAGTCGAGTTAACTAACGCGATGTTCGTGTGGTGACTCATATGACTGGTGGTTGCTCGGATCGTATATTCGGTGCTGTACATGTGTGCTATCGCCCCTTTCTCATCTAGTATTACGTTGTTGTACGATTTAGCCATATAAAAGAAAGGTGCATGTGTGCGGCATCGGTGTGCGAAAAGAGTGATTACCGATCTCCAATCAAAACTGTCTGATTTTCGGATAGTGATGAGCGGAGATCACATGTTGCTTCAATCAACTAATTAGATGTTTTGATGTTTGTTTAGAGGACTGTATAGTCGAGAAAAGTGAAAATGGAAAATCAAGAACAACAACAAACCAACAATGCCAATGCCAATGCCAATGCCCATGAAATGATCAACCAAGTTCAGCAGCACACCGTTAATGATGCAAATGGCAATCAAGGTAATTCTTTATAATATGAAGCAACAAAAATACGCATGCATAAAAATTTGAAAAATAAATAATTAAATAACTAAGAAGTAGATGTGCGGATCCGTTAGTAGAAGAAATTTTCTAGAAGCTATATTTCGATGTTTAAATATTGATTAGAGGCTTATGTACAATAGATGGCAACAACTTTGAAAACAACGCAAATGGCAATGGCACAAATACTAGTAGCCAAGAAGAAGTGACACCAACAACCACAGCTGAAAGCTCAGTGGCTCAAACATCTGTCCAAACTTCTTCAGCTGAAGCAACGGTCACAACTACCAGTACTGGGGCCTCGATTTCGACCACCAATGCTAACGCTGGCTCCATTACTACACCAAGTGTAGTTGCTCAAGGCACAGGTTCAGAACCACGTCAGCCTACACCGTCTATAGAAGAACTACTTAGCAACTTGGATGATGAAAGTATCTTTGCCATTGCTGGAGCAGTGATGGATAAGGTCAACATCCGTTTTCCTGGGTTGGTGAATCCTCACTCACCAGGTGCTTTCTTGCTTCCCACCGAGAGGGGAGCAAACTCCTCATTGGTACAGAGACTGCACCAAGTTGAAGAAATTTTGCAAAGCAATAGGGAAGCAGCAGTAGTGATATCGAGAGTTCTGCAAAAGGCACAACATTACCTCAACCAAAACATCAATCTTGAACGAGAAAGGATTAGACGTTTAGAGGTAAACAATCAAAATAACCAACAAAATAATGAAAATGCAGGACAATCTCACGGTAGCTCGACTCCCGATCCTCCAAATCGCATCCCTGTGATTCAAATAAATGCTGCTCAGCATAGCACCCCGACAATTATTCAAAATCCGAATGTAACTTATGAACCAGCTAACCTAAATGAACATTCCTTACCAAGCTGATTTTAGATTTTAGATTTTCCTACCCAAGCTGATTTTAGACGCGAATTCAATCACTCCCTGGGCGTTTTATCTAAAACTATTGAAAAGAGCACAGCCCCAAATAAACATATAGTTAAAAGAGATTATAAACTGACTAAAAGTGTAAATTTGAATATCTGGTTTGACCATCTCAACTCAGAACTAGAGTCTAAAGATTTGTCAGATGTTGTAGACTCCTCAGTACAGCCACATAGAGTTGTTGATGATAATGAAATTAATAAAAGAAAGGGCATTGTTAGAGATATAATCATCAATCATTTAGACGATGACTACCATAAGAAGGTTCTGGAAATTAAAGATCCAGTAATCATACTCAATAAAATAAAAGAAGCCAAAAAACTAGAAAGTAATGTTTCCGAAGTTTCAATTAGAGCCAAACTCTATTCTTTAAAAATTCTATCGAATGAGTAAGTAGATAATTTCTGTGATAGATTTGATTCCGTAGTTAGAGAATCTGAGCTTTGTGGAAATGAGTTGCCTCTATCTGAAAATGAAATTAGATGTGCCTTTTATAAAGCTGTAGCTGTAGAGTTCCCCGGTTTAAGCATAGCTAACTCTTTAAGAAAAATGGATGGTGCGAGCATGACTTTAGATGAAATAAAATCCATGGTGTTACAGTTAGAAGCTGATCAAAATAGAAGACAAGCTCAAGTCAACAGAGCTAACGCTCAAAGACACCAGCCACCCAATTGGCAATTAGGTCCAAACGGTGTCTGTTACCGCTGTAACCAGCATGGCCATAGAGAAGCCAACTGCCCTTGGCCAACTACAGATTGGTTCTGTTATGTCTGTCAAGCTAGACGTCAGCACAATGGGAAAAACTGCCCTTATAAACTAAACGGCGGAGGAGGTTCTGGAAATGGAGGGTATGTAAATAATTCTAATAATAGAGGAGGTTTAAATAATGGATTTCAAAATTCAAAGGGAGTCGGCTACAATAATAGAGCAAATAGAGGTAGAGGAAACAGAAATTTCCGCGGTAATAATAACTACAACAATAATAGAGGAAATAGAGGTAGGGGAAATTCTAATTTTCGCGGTGGAAATAATAACGGTAATAGAGGTAACAGAGGTAACAGAGATAGGGGAGGTTTTCGAGGATTGAGTCGCTCCTTCAAGGCAAACTCAAGACAATTTTCTACAAGCAATCAACAAAACATCGTGAGAGGAGCTCAAGCAACACTTCAAGGTAAGAGTAACGCTCTAACCACAGACAAAAATATCGTTTTTCTTGCTGATTCGGGTGCCACAGAACATATAATAAATACAGGTTTTATACTGTCCAATTTTAAGAAAAGCTCAGGCACTGTCATAAAAAGCGCAAACAAAAATAGTTCAGCGGATATTAAAACAGATGGTAGAGGTGATCTGATTATAAATAAAAGAAATAGTTTAGGTGAGCCCATATATATATATATATATATATACCATTAAGCCATTTCCCTTTTCGGCGAGCCTCAAGGGGTAAGCGTGACACTACCCGATTCGGGTAGTGTTTCTAGGTGGATAGTTTCTTGTAGTAAATAACTACAAGTGTGGGCTCACCACACCCACCACCGCCAACAGCAACGCAGTAGTATCAGACGGTCACCCATCCAAGTACTAACCGCGCCCAACACTGCTTAACTTCAGTGATCTAACGGGAACTGGTGTTTCCAGCGTGGTATGGCCGTTGCCCATAATTTTGAAAAATGTCCTAGCAGCAGAAAATATTAGTGAAAATCTATTGTCCATTAGGAAATTTGTAAAAGTAGGCCTGAGTATTTACTTAGATGATGAATAATTGAAAATATTTGATAAAGAAACTGGCGACGAATATTTAACAGGAGTTTATAACAAACCAAATTGGAATATTTACTTAGAGATAGTAAACTCCGAAGAAAGCTTAGAAGGAAATTGTCAAACCTATAGATGTAGTGCAAAAATGATAACTATTAATGAACAGTCTTCTCAATCTCAGTCAGAACCTAACTTAAGTCTAGAAGTACATAACTCTGAAAGCAATAGTGAAGCTGAGATTGGGAGGGAGCGTATACAGACAGAATCTGAATCTGGAGAAAATTCGAAGTCTCTTGGTAAATTTTTAAATTATAAAATTGTGGACATTGATAGTTTAGAAGAATCTGAAGAAGTAGATGATTTATTCGCATCGTTTGAATTAGAAAAATTGCACACTGAAAAATTAGATGAGGGCATGTTATGGCATGTTAGACTAGGTCGCCCTTCTTTAGAATACTTAAAAAGATTACAAAAATTAGATGAAAATTTGAAAAATGTTAAATTCAATGAAAATATAAAGAACTGTGAAACTTGCATATTAGCCAAATTGACAAAACTACCTTTCTCAGAAACGAGAACAAGAGCACAAAAGCCTCTATATATGATACACGTAGATACTATTGGCCCTATTAAACCAATTTCATATCCCGATTTAAAGAGGTTTATTGTAGTTTTTGTAGATGACTTTTCAAAGTTTGCACAAGCATACACTGTAAAACATGAATCAGAATCAGGAGATTGTTTAGAAGCTTTCCTTGTAACTGCTAGAAATATTTTAGGAAAGAATGAGAAGGTTAGTTATATTAGAACAGACAATGGTACTGAATTTACTGGCGGTAGGTTCCTAGAAGTTATGCAGGAAGAAAAGATAGAACCAAACTTTGCTAGCCCTTATACTCCACTTCATAATGATACAGCAGAAAGGTTCAACAGAACACTTATTGAGAAAAACAGATCTTTGATGGTTGATACAGGGTTGCCCAAGAATGTGCAATTAAAGGTATTTTAGTAGGTCAGACTACGAACGGACACATATTGTGGCATCCAGGTACAGGTAAATACATACACTCCAAACATGTGAGAGTTATAGAAAAATTGACTTACAAAAATTTGAATAATAAACATGAGATAGAAAAAGAAATGAATTCCCAATTAGAACCTATTTTAGAAGAAGACGAGGAAGAATATGTATATCTATACGAAAAGGATTTAATGTCGAGTAAAGATGTAGAAGAAAGTCAAAAGAAAACTAACCCAACAGAGAATGTAAAGCAAAATGGTGATTCTAAGGCTAAGCCCAAGAAAAGAAAATTAGATGAAAAACAGCAAAATTCTAAAGTAGAAGTTGTAAGAAAGAAACTTCCTAGGGTAATTAAAACAACTAAAGACTATAAAGCTATGGATAGAGGAAAAGTTAACTCATGTAATTTAAGAGATACCAGTTTTGCCTTTTTAGCTAGAGAAATCGTTTTAGATGAAAATAATAATGATGAACTGATATACGCACTCCTGGCAGTAACAAATCAAGACCCCATTAGCTATATTGAAGCAATGAACTCTGCGAATAAAATTGAATGGAAGCAAGCAGTAGGAGAAGAATTAGAATCTATGAACGAAAATGAAGTATGGAGTTTAGTGGATAGAGCCAAAATGACTAAAGATGGAAAAAGGGTAAATGTAATTAATTCCAGATGGGTCTTTAAAAGAAAAACTGATGATTGGATAAAAATCAATATGAACTTAGAGAGACATATGCCCCGGTATCTAGACTGTCAGTGATTAGATTAGCTTTTGCGATTATAAATAAATACAATTTAGAAGTTCGACAGTTAGATGTTAAAGTAGCATTTTTAAATGGTAAATTAGATGAAAAAGATGAAATTTATATGGATTTGCCGGAAGGTTTAGATGTTGATAATGAGACTAAGCAAACAAAAGTATGTAAACTGCACAGGGCACTCTATGGTTTAAAAATCAGTCCCAAAAAATGGAATAAAAGGTTCACAGAAGAAGTCATAAAGTTAGGATTAGAAAAGAATATAAATGAACCTTGTCTATTTACATACAGACACAATAATGTCTTTGCCTTTCTAGTTTTGTATGTAGACGACATAATAGCTGCCAGTAATTGTAAGAGAAAATTGCAGGAAATAATTGATCATTTAAACTCAGTATTTAAAATCAAGGATTTAGGTGAACCAAAGCAGTTTTTAGGTATGCAGATAAATAGAAATAAAGAAAAACAAATTACTACTGTAAAACAGACAGAATATATAAAGAAGGTGTTAGAGAGATTTGGTATGAACGAATGCAAACCCCAAGGTACCCCCATGATTACTAGACAGGCTAGAAGTAAGAAAGTAACAACTGACAATGATAATATTCAAAAACAATTAGATGTTCCCTACAGAGAAGTTATTGGAAGCTTGCTATATTTGGCAAATGTGACCAGAACCGATATATCCTTTGCTGTAAATTACTTATCGCGCAAGCAAAGTGATCCTTCTGAAGAAGGTTGGTTAGATGCAAAAAGAGTACTTAGGTATTTAAAAGGAACTATTGATTTAGGATTGACGTTTAGAGCTGAAGGTGAAACTCTAATGGCATACACTGTCTCTAGCTTCAAAGACTGGCCTGACTCTACGTCTACCAGTGGAATGGCTATTAGAATTTTTGATGACACTGTGGCTTGGAGAAGTCACAAACAAAATCTAGTGACCTCTTCAACCTGTGGTGCAGAATATTTAGCTATGAGTGAAGCATGCAAAGAAATAATTTCGTTAGATAAAGCTAATAGAGATATTTTAGGAAAAACTATGTATCCTGTTACTTTGAAGTGTGATAATAAATCAGCTAGAGACTGCACACAGAAAGAAGGTAGCCACAAACTTAAAGATTTTGATGAAAGTATAGAAGTTATAAAAGCTAGTTTAGAACAAAGAGAAAGAACTGGGAAGAAAAATAAATTGACTGATGTTCATGGCGATTACATTAAACAATGTGTAACTGAAGGTAGAATAAATATAAGTTGGGTAGCTACTGCAGAGAATTTAGCAGATATCTTTACTAAGCCGCTCCCAGCCGATTAATTTAGAAGATGTAGAGATAGCTTATTAAATGACTATACCATTAATATAAAATAATGCTTTACTTATTTTGTTTCAGAGTTGGCTATTAATTTCAATGGTCAGCAACAAGAAGAAAGATAGATGATGTAAGAAGTGCTTTAATTAGATGTTTCTACTTCTGAAAATTTAGTATGTAAGTTCGTTTGCAAATGGCTCAAAGCCAAAAACATTAAGTTACCTTTTGTTTACGTTTAGTAAGTAAGACAGATTGTGATTGTCAATTAGATATCGCGTTATTTTTGTGATCAAAGAAAAGAAAAGACTATTTAATTTAAAATACTCTACTTGAGATTGTTATGAGTGTAATTAGATGAATAAAATTTAGAAGTTGTAATTGAAGTAAAATCAAATTAGGAGATAGATGACAAATAAAAGAATCTTCGAGATCAAACCAAATAATAGAAGAATTTCTATATTTTCTGTATCTAGGTTGTAAGAAAAGTTTTATAAGAGCAAAATAAGGGAGGGAGTGTTAAAATAAAGGCTTCATTCGCTCTTATGTATATGCGCTTGCACGCGCTCTGTATGTGAGTGTGTGGGTGTGCGAGGCGAGCGTCTTGCGGACTGCGTTCCGTGGTGTGCCACGTGTTAGAAGTTAATAAAGGTTTCTTAAGAGGATTTCCTCCTTGTTTTCTTCTCTACTTGCTACCTACATTCCAACACTAATCCTTTTGCATTAGGATTTGTTTAAGGTTTTGACAGCTCTGTATACAAGGGAGTTGATGACCGATTGCTTTTGAGATGGGTGGTGGTGGGAGGAGGCATGTAGTTATCGGATCTTTTTTAAACTAGTACGTCCAGAAAAGGAAATTTTCCTCTCCCAAAATTGCATTGCCAGGTATGATTCGTCCCGGCGCGGCGCCAGGTAGAATTTAAGTCCGCTCTACTATACAGAGTATTTCGGGAATGCTTAACGAGAAGGGAACATCGGATTAGGATGCTGAGAGAGGGGCGAACACAGTGAGAAATGCGACACTAAAAGTAAAGGCATTTATTGCCACTTATAAAAACAGGAAGCCAGTTCGTGGCGCAGAGCTGGTGACCTGAGGCGAGCACGTCGCGGATGACTAGGCGGTGAAGATTTCCCCCTGGGGATCGAAGCGAGATCTGAGGTGGGAAGGCCGTCGAAGATCCTGATTTCCGTTTTGGGATGCGATTGCAGAGCGATGAGAGCACTAGACACTTTCTGGTGGTTTGGTAGGCGAACGAGCCGAAACTGACTCGGAAGCGCGCTGCCGTTCGGGAACTCGGGTCCCTTTGGGGGATTCTGACCCCTCTCGTGTGCGGCCCGGCAACAATTCTGTTACAAGAGGTTTTACTCCGATTTCCCTTGTGCATTACAAAAATATTGTAGATAAATACTAGTGCAGATAATCAGAAGGGCGGGTGCCCCCAATTGACCGCAGATTCGGTGGAAATATGGGGCATGCAGTATAAGGTGTACCTGACTGAGAAAAAGAATATTGCGAAAACAATAGAAACTAACTTATAGAGGTTGCCAAGTCAACAGAAACTACCTATAAAATCAGAAATTTGCACCATCGACGCGAAAAATATGAAATGTAATAATAATAATGTAATTTATGTCTGAAAACTATTGATAAAATCAAATATTTAGATACTTTTAATATTTTCAAGGTCAAAATGTGGGAAAACGAAAAAAATTTAATCTTTTTCTTTTTATTACAGTAAATAATAGAAATTTTCAAAAAAGCTTAAAATAAAAGTTGTAGATCATTCAAACATACACCTTTCACTTACTGATAATTTTATTCTTAAAACCACTATTTTTTTATAAAAGAAGGAAAATGTTAATAAAAAGTGTAGAATTTTTTGGAATAAGACTTGCTGAATTCCTATGATTACTGATTAGTGGAAAAATGGTTTAAATCACGACAACGCACTCCTGCGACTGGTTACCGAAATGATTTAAGTCACACTTCTACCCTTTTCTATGTCACGTGGGGGAAACCCCACCCCTGTGACGTTTCCGTTGATGTAAATAGCGAAATAACAGAAAAACTGCAACCTTTAAAGGAATTTTGGTCGTGCTTTACTAGAGTTTATAGATGTCGAACCAACAAAAAGGCATTCTCTGCCAAAGAAGTACATTACCATAGAGCACCTAAACAATAAAGTTTTACCTATGCATTTGAACGCAACACTAACTGCTTTAGAGGTGCAAACTCTTATGAATTATGCACCCGTGACAGCCGTTAGAATCAGGTTGGATATGGATGTCATCAAAGTAAAGATCAAGGAGCAAATTAGGTCAATTGACTCAATATAAGAATGGAAATAGAACCAGAAAGCTAATACACCATGTTACTAAGATCATTTACCTTCAGGAAACTGAGGCATTGACACTAGCAATATTGAGTCTTATTGCTAGACTGCGTCGGTACAATAAGAGTAGTGCAAGAAGCAGCAAAATCAAACATTACAGGAAGATCAAAGAAGGTTCTATCGTGACATAGAAGTTCTTCACTTGGAAGAAATGGCTGGCTACTGGTCGGATGTTTGGGGGAAAACAATCAGAAGCAACTCAGGCGCTGCGTGTTTTATAATTTAATTTGTAATTTATTGAGAAAAAAGCTCACAGGGCTATAAAGCACCTTTAGTAGCTGAACAGAGTATACACATAAAACAATATACAAAGATGTAGAAATATATAAATATATAGATGTAGAATCTAGAGTGTAGTGTACATATTTTTAGAACCCTGGTTTAATATTAAAAATGTACATTTAACGAAATTAATCGGTTATAAAAAAGTAAGTAAGTTCATGTAAGTATATGCTGGAAGAAGTTAGTCAAATCTTATATTAAGATGGCACACCAACTAGAGAAAGGAAGAACAAATAATAATCCTATAATGGAGCCTACTAACATCACAGACTCAGACGTTTCAGCGATTTTGAAAAGGGTAAGTAACTGGAAAGCCCCAGTTCCGTACATGGTGCACAATTTCTGGTACAAGTACCTGAGGAATGTGCACCCTACGGTGGCAAGGTGTTTTCAAATGATCAGACGGTATAAATGCATCTGAATTTCGACCGATAGTCTGTCTTCCAACAATTTAAAAGAACCTTACCGCAGTAATTGCAGATAAGGTATATTCTCTGTTGAGCTTAGAATTTGAGATTTACTTTTAATACTTATGTTAATATTCGCTTTGCAGTCTCTACCTACATGGTGGAGAACGATGTCAATGGTATCGACACATTGCTTTCTTGACAATTTTGTATAATGCGAATGAGCGCCTTCAAAGCAGAGCTTATATGTAGTTAGTAATTCACCGTTATCTACAGAAAGCAGCCTGAATAAAAGTCTCTTGATATTTTAATTACCCTCAGAATTATTTATTCACCTGAAAATCTCTACATTCTCACTGCGACGAGAATGAAATTCTTACAGAAGGACAAAAAGGATATTGTAAATACCCGCGGGCAGTAAATATCTAGTCACCATAGACGCTGTTGCCATGACGCAAGCACGTAAACATCTAAGAAACTTGCACATGGCATACATGAGCTGTAACATCTTGTAGTTGGTGGGGAGGCTCGAGCGTGTGGGACAAGGGGGTCAAACGGACCTCGGCCTGCATGTGTAGGATATGTATGAAAGGATTCCTATAAACGGGCTCTCCTGGGTAAGATGAAAGGACCCCCTATAAACGGGCTCTCCTAGAATGTACGATTGTAGTATGGTAGAAGGGTGAAAGAGCCTAGCTAAGACGGGCTTTCTGGATTCCTTGGTCGAGCGAGGTCCCTCCTGGATCGAGATCCAATTTGGAATCGGGACCGGAATGGCCTACGGCCCGCATAGCGACTAAGAAACAGTCCTCCGTTGGTGTGGTGGCCTATGAACGTATATTCATTGAGTGTCTTACTCAATGTGGCCACTTCCCGAAGCCATGGGTGTAAAGTGACCGTGCCCGTGGCACTTTGGCACCTAGAGGTACTAAGATATCCTAACGGCCTCTCGGGGATACCATTCGGGGGACCACTGAGAGCAACTGTCATTTAAAAAATGACACCGGCTCCCAGTAGAATCGCGGTAAATCACACTCATGGCCAAGTCTCACAACCGTGAGATGGGTGGTCATAGGGCACGATGAAATCACAACCACAGGCCGGCGAAACCCTCGTGTGTCTTGAGCAAACGAAGCGACCCAAGGATGACAGCCTTGGCATATTTTTGGCATGCGGGTATGGCTTTGAGGTTACGAACCAGTGATAGTTTCGCACCTCCGAGAGCACCAATCACAAGGACAATTACTTGTACCGAATACTTTGGTTACAGTCGTTGCAGCTCTCTTCTATGGTCTTGATACCTCTCCTCTTTTTCTTTCTCCTTGGCAGTGATCCTTGGTCCTTGGTCGTTTCTCGAAGTCTTGGAGAACGATGTCAGGCCTCGAGTGTGCAAAGAAGACTGCTGTCCGAAAATCGTAGTTTCAGAAAATTTGGCACTTCTCGTTTTGGTCAATTGACTCTATCTCCCTTGGAGCGTTCGGTAGGGCAGGGTTGCGACCAACACCGTAAGAGCGAGAAAAATTGTAATAAAGCACTCTTAGAGCCGCATTAGGTCTATAGATATACGTCGATCCTGCGTGGGTCGGACACCCGGATAGTATGTGTTCTAGGTACTCAGCGTGTGCATGACACGCTCTGCATCTATCACTGGGAACTTCTTGACATAAAATGCGGTTACGGTATGTTAAGGTGGAGTATATATATGCATTTCACTATTTAAATCAACTAAATTACAGAAAAGGTTTTATTAGTTGAAATCCTCAATACTGATTTAATCAGTTAAATTTATACTAATTTAGATTTACCCTAATAGCATAAAACGTTCCAGGAACGTGCCTGAAATGTCCCGCGGGCAGCTCGGGAACGTACCACCCTTCGTAACGTTTGAAGAATGTCCCAATGGGATCTGAAGGGGCTTACCAGTATTGTTTTTTTTAACAAATATCTCGTGAACCGTATGAGGCAGGTAAAAAATGGATGTCATTTTTTAGTTCTGAGTACCATGTTATATCCATATTATAAACTGACATCGATTTTTACCTATCTCTCACGGTTTATGCGATATTTGTTGTTGATAATAGCAATAGCGGTAAGCCCTAAGATGCTCACGGGACTTCCAGGCAAGTTCCTGGAACATTCGCCATTGGGGTAGGTGGATGTTGAGCATAATGATTTCGTTTATTCAGGGCCGACGGAAGAGTTTAAACCCGAGTGTGGAGTAAAAGAGTGGGGGTAAATAAGAGGGGCGGAGTGAAGGGGTTAGGGGAGATGAAAAATTAGATTTTCGTGTATGGAATTCCACACTGAGAAATTTTCCGGTTGTGGAGTTTGCTATACTCCCAATAGGGCTTCCGCCCACCCTGCGCTTATTGTGTATCCGGCTAAGCGGAAGATAAACAGTCTGTCGCTAGTAATGCCGTATTTTTAGATTTATTAACAGTTCGCAGAGGCACATCAGCCAAAAACGCAGAGCTTTTATGCTATCCGTGAAAGGAAAACCTGTGAAAAGTAAACTTCTGAGTTTACATGTGCCACAAGGACTGGAAACTTGTTTTCACGTCTTCCAGCTCTGGGGTTATCAATTCCTACAACTGACAGGATGAAAATATTATTTCTGCTGCGAAGTTGCTCGCCAACGAAAAGAAATTCTCAAAGCAAATTCTCTCCCCGATCTCACTATCGTTCGCATTCCAGAAGAATGCGAAATTTGACGATCGTTTTTAGACTTGAAATAACGTGTTTCGATCGGCCTAAAAATTTTAAATGATTTTGATCAAAAAAATATTCAAATATGTGATCAATAAGTAAATTGAAAGTTCAGTTCGGAATCGTGGTAAATCGGTGGCTATGAGAAATGTCCTATTATGATTGCGCATGTACGAAGTTTCATTTCTTAAGTGGGCCTAAGACGTCTATGGGACAGCAACTGGGCAGACACAGGCGTCATAGAGACATAGGTTATATCAAATATGAATCCAAAATCAATCTTTTTCTGAAGCAGTGCACTATTATCCAGATGCGGATCTTCTATCACGATATGGATAAATCGTGTTTTACAGCAGTGACAGTGCTAATTGATAGATATTTCACCTGGTCTCATGAAATCAGAATCCAATACTATTACTTTGAGATGTTCAGCTCACAAATCTAACCTTTTACGAATTATTCAGATCGGGGAAAATGACACTGCCCATAAAAACATGTTAAGTTAATTGTTCCTGAGGATTAAAAGTGGGTTTCGCTGAAGATTTTCAAAGATAAGCGTTCTGCGAATACAAGGAACAAAAGAAACTGTTTAAAAAATCTCATCTCAGTAAAAATGTAGAAATTATTAGAAGTGAAAAGTTACGTCATGTCAAAATCACATTTTCTAATTTTTTAATTAAATAACGGCAAGTAAGTGGTAAGCTGCAATATGATACAATCCCTTGTTGATAATGTTACTTATAAAAAATTACTACAAATCACTTAAATTAAATGTATAGGTGCTTTTACTCATTATTCAGTTCAGCAGCCTATCTAGTTCAATTCACTGGAAACTAAAAATCTGGAATGATTGTGATTTGCCCAATTCGTGTCACTCATTTGAATGAAGTTTGTTTAGCTTTGCTTGGGTAAAACAGCCGATTTAAGGCTAACCATATATATCTATATAACTGTTCTAAAGAATCTCCTGAAGATATCTTACAAATGTCATTTAAAAAATTCTCATTCGAAGTTATTAATAATCAAAGT
The DNA here is from genome assembly GCA_932195095.1 of Andricus curvator. Classification (NCBI taxonomy): domain Eukaryota; kingdom Metazoa; phylum Arthropoda; class Insecta; order Hymenoptera; family Cynipidae; genus Andricus; species Andricus curvator. The sequence goes on along the minus strand of CAKNYM010054149.1, from coordinate 263,493 downwards.
TTGATCCACATTTACATTTCTGATGGGATCATACATTTTGTCATCATTTCTTTTTTAAATCATATGAAAATTTTCGTTTGAGCGTTACAGAGCATAATAATAAACATAATAATTTGAATTTTGTATGTTAAAAAAATTTGCAGGGAACTGGAAACATTTTTTTTTTAAATTTGTATTTAATACTGTTTATATTTATTCATGAAATTAATACTATTTTTAACCTCGTTTACAATATAATTTTTTAAATACTTTTATTCATAGTTATAAAATTTAATGTCAAAATCGTTAAATTTCCAAAGAATGTCATATTTTTACATTCTTATCTCATTGAGAAGGTATTGATTTTTTCGGACTCACTCATTGAGAAAAAATGGATTTTACTTCGGTGCCATTTTTGACCAACATTTCTGGTTTCATCCATCGAAAATGCCATTGAAAAAGTAAAAAACTCTATTTTACAGAAAAACTATACAAGATACAAACAAATGTGACGCGATCTGAAGAAAGACCCCTAAGCGGCCAAAAATCGATTTTCTGATTTTTAATGTTTTACGTAGATTAGAACTTGCTCTTTAAGATGGTATAATTAAAAAAATTCCATCATTAATAATTTATTCAGTACAAGCGTGTAAACATTGTCGTTCTATGTCGTTCTATCGGCCCGTCGCCACTTTTCCTGCTTTTCCTCTAAAATTTACGTTTGGCTGCTTAAGGGTCTTTCTCCAGATCGCGTCACAAATGTTAAGTAGCAAAATTATTTATTTTGAAGAGATCTAAAAATTTTCTTGAGAATATTTTTTAAATGATAAGACGCATACTTTTTATTTCAATCTTGGATAATGTTATTGAAAGGACAAAATTGTTCTTCTCAAAAAAATCATAGTTTTTGTTTTAATCGTAAAAAATCTTATTGAAAATAAAAAATTCCATTTTCTGGTCAAACTATGCAAGATACAAGAAAATGTTAATAAAACAAAATTCAGAACAACATAAGATATAAAATAATACTCAATAACAAAATTGTAGGCATAACATCATGGGTGTGGTGAGCCCACACTTGTAGTTATTTACTACAAGTTATCAACCTAGAAACACTACCCGAATCGGGTAGTGTCACGCCTACCCCGAAAGGGAAATGGCTTAATGGTATACTACTAATGGTATACATAGAACTACTAATTAGCGTCTGAACATTTTTTTATAAGAAAGAAGATATAAAAAAATGTTTAACAGCAACATTTGTCAACTGAAACAGTAGTCCCAGACCGAGGTACAGAAAATATTAAAACCAAAATTTAATATAATAGAGTTCAACATAATAATAAAAAGGCGTTTTTGGCATACTTTGATCGAGTACGAAGCGTCTGACACATGATAAGAATTCATTCGTTGAAGAAGAAAAAGCTTTACCAATAGAAATCTCACAACCCGTGCAGAAAATTGTCGGGGAACTAGTCGGGACCCGGATAGACACTCCCGACCGCTAATGCGTAGCACTGTCAAGACGGTCTAGTTTAGCGTCGAGTAGAAGTGAAACGTTTTTGTATGGTTGAACGCTGGTCTGGACGAGCTAATCTGGCGCTAGTCAGTGGATCATGTGAAAATCCATTTTCAAAAATGTTATTAGTCTGTATATATCTTTGTATTAATTTTTAAAAATCATAAGTTGCACTCAGGTGTCGGTTTAGGTTAAGCAGATTTTTCGTGTCCAGACTCCGCACGAAAAACGAGAAATTCGCCTGGAAGACAATGGGGCTCTCCGTAAAAAAGTTCAGTAGTTGTAGCCTGAAGGTCGTTGCGCCAAGCAGCTCTAAAACGAAGCAATATGATGGGTAAAATTTGGACCCAACGTTCTGTGGCGTGACATCTAATTGCTCCCTTCCTTTGACGATGAAATCGCTCTACAAGACCGTTGGCTGAAGGATGGTAGGCGGCTGTCCCCACAAGGTTGCCATTCGTCGCCCTTTTTGGAACCACGAGACCGATGATCGCGCGCTGGAGCGCGCGTGTTTTCGTGATTTGAAATATTTTGTAATTATCTTTTTAATTTATGTTGGAGTTCGAACCAATTCGATTTAATCCGAAACAATTCGAAGCAACTTTTCAATCCCCTTCAACCCTTCTCGATCCATCTTTCAATCCCAAATTAAAACCCAATCTCAATACATGAATGGATTCGAGGCTCACTTATCAATCCTTCTCCACTGATGTATCAGCACCAACTTCAACTTAAACCCATACCGAATCAATTTTTCAATCCGTGCCTCCAATCCTTTTGAATACGTGGGACTTCTTGAATTCAACCAGAATGAATCCGACTGAATCTGACACCAGTCCGAGTGGATAAATGTGAATCCAAAACCAATCCGAATGAATAACGCACCAATCGGAAACAAATTTTCACTCCTTCTCAGTCCGATGCCCAATCCGAATGAATCCAAGACACATCCCATATCCAAGCTCGCAAGTCCGTGCGCCCAATCCAATGAATCCGTGGCTCATCCAAAATGTTTTTTCAATCCTTCTCAATTCTTGCACGTACAAGTACAACAACTTCAATCCGACTCAATCCAAATCAATCCGAACTCGCCATTCAATAATTTTCAGTCCGAATGAATCTATCCCCTTCTAAAAAATTTCTGAAATTTTGACAGTTTTCACGTATTTTTTAACGTTGTCCGAAAATCTGTAAATGTATCAGATTTCGTAAATATTAATACTATGTGTTATTTATTATTAATTTTTCAAGTTTTCGCATATGTCTCATCGTTTTCGACATAATTCAAAATTTGGATTTTTTCCTTTTGAAAATCTTTTTATTGGGCTAATTTGTGGTGGCCGAAGACCAGCCCTTGTATAATAACCTGAAAATTTTGTCAGTTTCACGTATCTCACTGATTGCGAGATCATTCAACATTTTTTTTAAATAATTTTGAAGACTTTTGCTGGGTTTATTCATGGTGGCCGAGGACCATCAGCCTTTACAAAATCCCGAACGTTTTTCAGTTTTAATGTATCTTCTCGTTTTTAGATAACTCAACATTTTTATGTTGGAAATCACGCTACTGGGCTGATTCTGGGCGCCCGAGGACAATTCCGGTCAGGAATATCCTGAAAATTTGGTCAGTTTTCGCGTATGACTACTTTACTCTACTTTACTGTTAGTTCGGGGTGGTTTGAGGACCTTCATCAAGCCGTGAAAATTTGGTTAGTTTTCGCGTATCTCTTACCGTTTTCGAGATAAATAAAATTTTTGAATATGTTCCTAAATTCTTAAATCTTTCTATTGGGTTAGTTCGAGTTTGTCGAAAACTCGAACTAACTCAGTGTCTGAAAATGTTTTCAGTTTTCGTGTATCTCTCACCGTTTTCAAGATAACTCAAAAATTGAATTTTTTTAAATTTTGAAAATCGTTTAATTGAGTTAGTTGAAATTGGTCAAAAACAAACCCCCTCTATAAAAACCTTAAAATTTACTTAGTTTTCACGTTTCATGACCATTTTCGAGATTCAAAATGTTGATTTTTTTTCATTCTGAAATTTTGTTTACTGGTTTAAATCGGTGTTGCCGAGGACCATACTCCTTTAGAAACTCCTGAAAATGTTATGAGTTTACGCGTATCTCTCACCGCGTTCTATCTAGATAACTCAACTTTTTTTTAATTTGAAAAATCTTTTAATTGGGTTAGTTCAAATTGGTAAAAAATAAACATCCTCCACAAAAACCTTAAGATTTACTTAGTTTTCACGTATCTCTGACCGTTTTCGAGATGATTCAAAATTAATTTTTTATTAATTCCGACAATCTGTTTAATTTTTTACGTCGGGGTGGCCAGAGACCATCCCCCTTTAGAAAAGCCTGGAAATGCTGTCAGTTTTCGCGTGTCTCTCCCCGTTTTCAAAATAACTCAAAATTTTTTTTTTTTTTTTGTTTGTATTTGAAAAATCTTATTATTAGATTAGTTTGAATTTGTCAAAAACAAACCCCCTCTGTAGAATCTTTAAAATTTTGTCAGTTTTCACGTATCGGTGACCCTTTTAGAGATCATTTAAGATTTTGGATTTTTTTCGAATTTTGAAAATTTGTTTACTGGTTTGGGTCGAGGTATGGTTGAGGACCATCCCCCTTTAGAGAACCCTGAAAATGTTGTCAGTTTTCGTGTATCTCTAAACGTTTTCAAGATACCTCAAAATTTGGATTTTGTTTTGAATTTTGAAAACTCTTTCTTCCCTTTCTCCTATGTTTGGAGAAACTAACAATAAATTATAACTAATTCGACTTAAACACACTAAGGGATCATTCATAAACTACGTTACGCGTTTTTCTTTTGTTTAAATAAAGGTGAGAATATAATTTCTGTAAAGTTAAAAAGGATACAACGATATAAACAAAAGAAAAACGCGTCGATCCCTTGTAATCAAATTTTCAAACTACTGTATTAATTCATTATAATACTTAAGCCAGAAATGTAGACTCTTTTGAAATTTGCGCCTACTTGAATTGTCGAGTTATCGAATCTTTTTTACATTATCGACTTATCGAATCTTGCTTTCGATTCTCGACAGCTGATTGGCTGATTCTATTATGACTTACATTAGATGTAAATGGCTAACTGAATTTACCAATAGGGTTTAGGGACTACGCATGAAGTTAGCCGAAATGCATGTACTTTTTTTAATGCTGCTATCTCCTCATCTGAAGTAAACTCGTATGTACTCGATGTCATCATGAATATTGGATTAGAATAATTGTTGCATTAGAATCGCCTTATTGAAGGTGTAACACAGTGTAACCACACTACACTGAATGTAACCACACTTGATCACACTACACATGATCCAATTCACACCAGTCAACTGCGCACGCTTTGCGTTGGAAGGGGAAGGCCACACACATTCATTTTTATTTTCAAGTCGAGAAATTATAATAATTTATGTTAATATGGTTCATATATGTTACTGCAATAACTATAAGATCCATGATAATACAGTATTTTATTATTATTACTATAGAAAATGTCATGTACTTAATATCCTATTAAAATATCAAAGTTGTCTAAAAATCGTAAATGGTTGTGTCCTCTAGATCCGTGATTTTCTGCGATAACAGGATATATCACGGTATTAGTTGATTAGAAGCTATCAGTTCCGCTATAGTCAACTCTGGGTCAAAGAGCGTCAAAAATATTTTTTTCAATCAGACCCTGACCCCCCCAAAAAAATATTTTAAAAATCTAGAAGTCAAATAATATAAAAGATAAAGAATAAAATCTAATATTCTTCCCTAAAGTGAAAAATAAAAAAAGATCAGCAGGATATATATTTTTGGACCTAAAAATTGCATAAAATATATGTATATACTATTATATATAACTTAATGCAATAACTTATAGTTATTGCAGTAATAATAATATATATGAACCATATTAACAAAAATTAATATAATTTCTCGACTTAAAAATAGAAGTACACTGTAAAAAAATCTTTTGTGATATTTACAATTAGATTGTAATTTCACGAGCAGTGTATTTTAAATTACAATGTATAACCTGGTAAATATACCAATGTCGCTCCGAAATTCACGATCTACTCCAACTTCACCCCATGGAACAGTATGAAATAACTGTCCGATGTAAATTTACTATGTCTGACGATGGAAATTATTTGATCAGCGTGGCACGTAGTCAATTTACGTTAGTGAATAAATTTAAATATGCTTATAAATTAACACTTTTTTTGGTAAAGTTGCAGTATCTAGCATAATTTCACACACGGGTAGTATTGTTACGTCTTGGCATCCTGAGAAATTACAAACAGGACATAAATCGACAACCCATCGACAAACTGACAGAAAGACATGGCGCTTTGGACTTTATCATAAAATTACGTCTCAGAGCCTCTAATATTGCTCTAATAGTGATCAGTTCTATGTGAATAAAAAAAATATGTCTTTTTTATTCAAAACGATACCTGAGAAAAGTAATATACGCTTTATTTATCCTGATACAGTGCTTGAAAATTTATAACCTCACGAACATAACCTAAAAATTGAAATGTGGTCCTGACAATTTACGTCCTGCATTTTTTTTTACAAAAGTGTGTAAATTTACATCGTCGCACGTAGGTCAAATAATTTCCATCGTGGTACGATGTAAAATTACACCAACTTTTTTTACAGTGTACCATTATTGCTTATTTTTAGTCCGTCACCATATTTGTGTACATTTGAAGTATTTAAAATAAGCGCGCGTATTGCGGCCAATAACGTGGCTTTCCCCTTCCAACGCAGCGCTTGCGCAGTTGAAAAAGTCGCGGTCTATTAGCATCACTGATCCACGCGCAAGTAAAAAAAAATGCAGCTAATCAGCAACGATACCAGCTACACCGCCATATTCGTGTTTGTGTTGACTGTTAACCAAGATGGCCGTGGAGCTGGTATGCGCGAGTTGGACGAAATTGGAACGTTTTTCGGCTAGACCATGAGTGGGTTGGATCATGACACTACACTTAAATGTACAGGTAGCGGTTGTATTGAATGTCCACCAAGTTGGCCGTGGAGCTAGTATGCGCGAGTTGGACGAAAATGGAACGTTTTTCGGCTAGATCGTGAATGGGTTGGATCATGCCACTACAATTAATCGTATTCGCTTTCGAGATTCATTGATTGAATTAATCGATTCAGATCAGACCTGCCAGACTGCGCTAAGGCGGAGTTTGCGTAGTATATTGACTCAATCTCAAATTCGAAATCCGCGCCAAATGATTAACCAATAAGGTTTACGCACTACGCATGAAGTTAGCTAACAGGTAACGCGTAATGAGGAACGCAATATGAAGTTGTCTGAAATGCATGTCCTTTTTAGAAAAGGATAAGCAATGGAGATGACCAGCTGCTTTGTGATGGACGAGCATATTTCATCTATACCAGTATTTCCCAAACTACTACCGCGGGTAAATACCCTACCGCCCGGTAGGGGGATGCCACCCCGGGCCCGGTAGCTCGGCAGGCTCCCCCCTGCGAGCAAACGGCTGCTTTCGTATACCCGCCGCAAACAACCCTTTCATTGTTATGAGACAATGACCAGTTACAATAACTGAAATTATAAAGACATAGCTCAATTAAATTTTAATTAGCTGAATGAAATCCGTGAGATAATTCTAAAAATATGAAAAAAAAATTCTTGAAAATCGGTTAATATCTGCACTAATGAAGGAAACATTTACAAATCTTGTGAATATATAAATGGGACCTCTCAGTGTAACAAAAGTGCGATAACTCTTGAAGTTATTATCCGATTTTCTTCTATCTTGTTTTAACGTCTTTGTCATAATCTAACAAATCTAACGCATCCTATTAAAGTTCAATTTATTATAATTTTACCAAATTTTCATTTTCCTCAACCGGCTCTAATTCTCTAACAATGGGAAGGTCGCGCTAAGCAAGCATCCGGGTCAGAGTGACAGGCGTCCAGTGTCTCTCTTGGGTTCGAGTATTGTGAAAAAATTTGAGGGTGGCGACCCTACCGCTCCCCAGAAAGTGCGAAAAAAGTTTGGGAAACACTGATCTATACCATGGTTTCGAACTCCTTCTTTGCTACCAGGTATTTTTGAGGATCTAAATACCGGAATCTGCTCGATACTGGTGGTCCTGGTGTTGTCCGAATATGGTGCTACGTTGTTTGTTTCGGTTCCATACTTTGAGGCGTACCAGATGGTTTGGTGGTCTCTGCGAATTCTGATAAAAGTTGGTGAAACATATAATCTCCAGCGAGGGGTTGACAACTCGACCGATTGGGTGTATACCTATCTCTGACTTCAGGATACTTCAGGATATGTCAATGACTACAGAAGATTTTACTGACTTTAGAAGATTTCAAGCGACTTCAGGAGAATTCAAGTGACTTCAGATATTTCAGGAGATTTCAGATATTTCAGAAGACTTTAGGAGATTTCATTACAAGTGTATACCTGACTTCACGAGTTGTCAACCCCTCGATCCCCAGAGACTGCACGTATTCGCACGGATTCACCTTTCGCGAGTCGACCGTCGACGGTGAGCGAGGTGAGGCTGTCCACCAAACGTCTATTATGAATGTCGACTAATAACTAGAAAGTAATCGAGAGAGTCCACACCGATAATTGGCTTCGGCAATTGCAGTGCTTACGTGTGCAAGATGTTGAAACAGACATTGCAGCTTCAGACACGTGTCCTCGCAGATTCGCATCGGCGATGGCATCTGCCAGGTCAGTAAGAGCATCTAGGCTTTTTGTTGCTGAGACGCGAAAGTGGATTGTGTAAACAAGGGGCAACCAGGCAAGCCACAAGGGACGAAGTACGTCATCAGGTATCACGGTACCTGCTAAACCTCAAAGATACCTTAAAAACTGCGACGGATTCCGATCTCCGATTCCCTCGCGCTTGAGGAGACGTCACGTGTTTAGATCTTGCAATGCACTTAAACGACAAATCAATTTCCACTTCAACTTTTCGTACTTCTCTTCTGCGGGAGGATTCACTAAAATGTCACGCACTTTCGCCCAATACTTAGGATCTAAAGAACTCACTACGTAATTATATTTGGTATCATCCGACTTAATAACAGCAATCGCGAACTGAGTCTCCATGTTTATAAACCACATTTGTGGATCAGTACCCCAGAAAGGTGGAATTTTTATGGAAACGCGATGAATTTCCGGAATCTGAAGTCCTGTCCATGTGATCAATGCTTCGGCCGCAGGTGTCATAGTAATTGTCGTAGTCGTGGTAGTTGTGACCAGATTGGTGGTTGTTAATTTTACGTCATAGCTGGTTGATTTTTTACACAAAAAACCGAGAAACACACACTCACTGCACAAAAACAACAGTTAACTTACCCACACAAACATCCCAAGAAACGCGTTCATCGCGTCATTTAAATCACGTCGGGGTCACCACTTTGAGGTGTCGGTTCAAGTTAAATAAAATAAAAGCTTTGCATTTAAAAAATATATATTTGCCTTTATCGCAAAAGGATAAAGAGCAAAGGCACACTTCGCCGAGTTGTCGATGATATGTCACAGAGAATTTTAGAGTACATAACACATGGGTCATTAGCCCCCGAAACTGACACACATATGGCGCTGCCAATGCCATGCCACTTTGTTTTTCGGTAGTACCAACCTTCAAAAGATGCGTGAAAAAATTTCACGAGATTCGGTTCAGTCGTTGTCGAGATATTGAAGGTTAAGTGACGCTAGATTTTGTTTTTGTTTAAACAATGGATAAAAACGACTTTCGTGTATTAATCACTGTTTTTTAATAGGGAAAAATACCGTTCAAGCTCAGCAATGGCTTGAAAAGTGTTATCGGGAAAAGTGCTCATCGAAAATAACCATTTGCCGATGGTATGCAGATTTTAAACACGGTCGAACAAACACCGAAGACGCGGAGCGCCCAGGTCGTCCAATTGAGGTGGCAACGCAAATGCGGCACCCAGTTGGAAAAAAAAAAAATTTAATACGCAATTTTCATGCACAATTTTGAACACGATGCCTTTTGATATCTCTAGGATGTCAGCTATCTCTTGCAACTTCACTTTACGATCGGACAAAATAATTTCCCGAATTTTTTGGATGTTTTCGGGCGTTGCCACCTCAATTGGACGACCTAGGCGCTCCGCGTCTTTGCTGGTTGTTCGACCGCGTTTAAAATCTGCACACCATCGGCAAATGGTTGTTTTCGACGGGCACTGTTTCCGGTAACACTTTTCAAGCCATTGCTGAGCTTGAACGGTATTTTCCCCCATTAAAAAACATTGTTTGATTAACACACGAAACTCGTTTTTATTCATTGTTCAAACAAAAACAAATGTAGCGTCACTTAACCTTCAATGTCTCGACAACGACTAAATCGAATCTCATGAAATTTTTACACGTATCTTTTGAAGGTTGGTGCTACCGAAATACAAAGTGGCATGGCATTGGCGGCGCCATATGTGTGTCAGTCTCGGGACTTAATGACCCATGTGTTAGCATGGACATAAGAGTTACAGGAAAGTATAATATTTTGTGGTCTAGTTGTGCGGCGAATATATGGTCACCACATGCACATTCCAATCAAATTATAGCCTTCATTACGTATTGCAAACGAGACCCACTAAACACCAATCAAACAATCGCACGATACTAATTGGTCATCTGGTGACTGAAAAACATAATTTACTTGAAACAAACATATACAAGAGCGTTTACATATATTTTTATTTGTTAATTTAATGTTTATAGTCACATCAACTGCCAGGGTCAATAGCTGTTGTACTATGGGGTTAATTATAAACTGTAGAGTATTTGTGTGGTAGCGTACCAAGGGACAGAAGCTAAGCTTTCTGAAAACGCATCCAGCCTCGCTTCCTGCTTTGAGAATCGAACCCGCGCCAGCGTGGCTGCCAAGGCTGCAGTGTTGGAATATAAGACAATCACGATACCGTCGGAGCACGATGACTCCCTCGTTTCCATATAGAAGGCATGACTTTGTAACAATTCAAAAATATGTGCCCTCTGGACTTCTACACTTGGGATCGCTGGTTCGAGTTTCGAGGCATGCAATTTTTATTAATTTTTTTCGAAATGACCTCCACTAATTAAGGCGAATTGACACGCAATCAATTCACGCTAGCTTAATTCGTTTCAATGAATCAGAAAGAAAGATTCCGGCGAATTGAGAAATGCTAATTCGTCGCAATTCGCCCTAATAAGTCGTTTTAAAATGTTCTAATGACGTATTTGGATTTTTTGTGCTGATCAATTGGACTGCCATGCTCGTCCTAATAACGTCTTTAAGAAGTCTCAAAGACGACTCATGTCCTCGGGTCGAGTGTGTTATCTCCACTGAATGATTTACATTCTCATTTTCTTTTTAAGTTTCATTTGACCTCGCATTCGCAAATATTTTTTATTATAATTTTACTAACCATGAATCAAGAATTTCAATTATTTTTTTGTATATTATTGATTTTCGTATGGACCTTTATTCAAAAGACGCCATTTTAATAGTTCAGACGAAAGATGTGAAGATTTAAAAGATACATATTAATGTACAAAACTCTACCTTTTAACGGTTCTGGACATATGTGTGTAATGTATACTTAGATCAACGTAAATGCATATATCCTATTATTACTATAATTCACCGCTTTATTTACCCGGATATGTGGGATCGTCTATTAAGAAATGAGACAGCTCCTTGAATCTGTTGAAGATGCCACAGGCTGTAATTTTCACAATTCCGAGAATCGCGTTAAAATTATATCTGCCATTACCTTGTAACTTTAGGTAATGATAGTGTGTTATACGCCAATTTAGACAACATTGATTTAGTGGTATAATCGTATTCTATTTATATTCCTGCGTTGTATGCAGTCCCAGTACTCAAGGTACATTTTCATATTTTCGAATTCCTCACAAAAAATGGGGTCGAAAATAATAATAAAAATGTATAGTAAAGGTAATAATTAATGAGCAATTAACAATTGAAGATTAAGCAAACAGAAGCACGCGTTAGATGGACGACAGTGCATGTGTCACTGACGAGAGTGTGTGTACAAAAAAGTTGAGGCCGTGTAATTTCAAATTTGCAGGAGGTTGTGAATGTCATTGGTGCAACTTCGCACGTTGAATTAATTTAACTTCCTTCGAGTATTTTGAATTCTGTAGCATTCAAACAATTTCTTAGAATTCAGTTGTACTCTTTTAAATTCTTTTGAAGTTTTTTCTAATTCTTTTGAAATCTTTAACATGAATTATTCTTAATGTCTCTAAGTCTTTTGTATTCTCCGAATTCTCTGAAATCTTATAAATTTTCTGAATTCTTCCAAATTGTCTGAATTATTTTAAATTTTGTAAACTTAATTCTTTTCTATTTTCCTAATTCTTTTAAAATTTCTCTTAAATTCTTTTGAATTCTGTGAATTCTTTTGAAGTCTGTGAATTCTTTTGCATTCTGTGGATTCTTCTGAATTCTCTGAATTCTTCTCACTTCTCTGAATTTTTCCGAATTCTTTTAATTCTTATGAATTCTGTAAATTGTCATAAATTCTATGAATTCTTATGAATTCTATGAATTCTTATGAAATTTTCTGAGCTTTTGTATTTGTTCTAATTTGTTGAATTCTCACGATATCACTGAATTTTTATTTATGTTTTTTAATTATCTTGAAATCATTAGAATACGACTTCGGTTAGCTTGAACTCCGTCATATCTTTTAAATATTTTTCATTGTCTTGAAATCTTTAAAATACACGTTAAATTATTTTAAATTTCTTCGAATATTTTGAATTATGTAGAATTCAAGTTCATGATTTTCTGAAAATAATGCATGTTTTAAGGTGGTATAATTGGAATTAATGTTTTAAAATTTTGTCAGTAATCTTTCGACTAGAGAAGAGAACAGACAAGGTCTCATTTTGATGAGAAACACTTACCTATTTTTAAAAATAGGCCAAATGCCACAGAAGTCATCCATTTTTTAAAAGATGCCAAAAATCAGCAAAGCTGGGAACTATTAAAACTTCTCCTATCTTTCTAAAAATACTGCATCACTTCCAGTATCATGATTGAAATTCATGTTTTAAAAGTTTTTCGGCAGTTTTGCGATTAAGAAATAAAACGGAAAAGGTGTTATTTTAACGAAAAACTTTTACCTTTTTTTAAAAATAGGCAAAATGCCACAGAAGTTGGAAGTTATTTACAATTCTCATGATTTTCAGAAAATAATGCATTGCCACCGGTGGCATGATTGTAAGTGATGTTTTAAAACTTTTTTGGGTCGTTTTTCGATCAGGGCAGACAACGGAAAAGGTCTTACTTTGTCGACAAACCCTTATCTATTTTTGAAAAGATGCCAAAAATCAGAAAAGTTGGGAACTATTGAAACTTGTCCTAGCTTTCGAAAAACACTGCATCACTTCCAGTCGCATGATTGACATTTATGTTTTAAAAGTTTTTTCGGTAGTCTTACTTTTAAAAAATAAAACAAAAAAGGTGTTATTTTAACGACAAACTTTTACCTATTTTTAAAAATAGGCCAAATGCCACAGAAAATAATGCATTGCCACCGGTGGCATTATTTGAAATTGATGCTTTAAAACTTGTTTGCGTAGTTTTTTGAACAAGGAAGACAATAGATAGGTTCTAGTCTTGAAGACAAACTCTTATCACGCTTAAAAAAGTGGCCAAATTTCAGTATAGTTGGGAATTATTAAATCTTAACATCATTTTCAGGAAATAATGCATTACTTTCAGTCACATGATTGAAATTGACATTTTAAAACTTTTTTTGGTCTTTTTTCGATCAGGGCAGACAACGGAAAATGTCTTATTTTGAAGACAAACTCTTATCCATTTGTTAAAAGATGCCAAATGCCACCGAAGCTGGAAAATTATTTACACTTCTCATGATTTTCAGAAAATAATGCATTGCTTCCGGTGACGTGACTGGAATTGATGCTTTAAAACTGTTTTGCGTAGTTTTTTGAACAAAGAAGACAACAGATAGGTTCCTGTCTTAACAGTACACTCTCATCACTTTTAAAAAAGAGACCATATGTCAATAAAGTTGAGAATTATTACAACTTTCCATTATTTTCAGGAAATAATGCATTACTTCCACTCGCATGATTGAAATTTCAGTTTTAAAAGCTTTTTCGGTAGTTTCTCGATTAGCAAAGGCAAGAGACAAGGTCTTTTTTTGATGACAAGCTCTTACCTATTTTTAAAAATATGCCAAATGCTACCGAAGCTGAAAATTATTTACACTTCTCATGATTTGCAAAAAATAATGCATTGCTTCCTGTATCATGATGAGAAATGATGCTATAAAAATTTTTTGGGTAGTGTTTCAGCCAGGGAGGACAATAGACCAGGTCTTATTTTGGCGACAAATTCTGAAAATTTTTAAAGAAGGTGCCAAATGTCAGCTAAGTTAGGAATTATTTAAACTTCTGCTCGCTTTCTAGAAATAATGCATCACTTCCAGTTGCATGAATGAAATGTATGTTTAAACAGTATTTTTGGTAGTTTTTCGATTAAGAAATGCAATTGAATTATTCTCACATATTCTTAAAAATAGGTCAAGTGCCACCGAAGTTCGAAATTATTTACAATTCTCATGATTTTCGGAAAATAATGTATTGATTTCGGTGACATGTTTGGAATTGATATTTTAAAACTTTTGGCATACTTTTTGGAACAAGGAAGACAATAGATAGGTTCTCATGTTGACGACAAACTGTTATGAATGTTAAAAAAGAACTTCCCATGATTTTTAGGGCATAATGCATTCCTTCCATTTGCGTAATTGAAATTCAAGTACAAATTTTTTTTACATTCTCATTCTAATGAGACGGTATTGGTTTTATGTAAAATTTGACATAGTCGGTTTTCATCAAATCTCCACGTTTTGAGACCCCCTGAGCTAGAAAAAACGATTTTTACCAAGGTATCTGTCTGTCTGTAGTCTTTAGTCTGTCTGTCTGTCTGTAGCCACGATAACTTTCGAAAAACTGAACAGATTTGATTGAGCTTTGGCACACTTTTTTATGACCGAAAAATAGAGAACGAGTTCGTTACCCAGCTATTTTGGATGAAAATCCAAAAAGTGAGCACATTTTGAAAATTTTTGAGACCACTTTTTTTGAAGATTTGAAAATTCTATGTACGGTTATCAGTAGTACGCAAAATGACGAACAAAATATTTTTATGACTTTTCGTGATAAAAAAAAAATTACTGGAGTTATAGCATTTTCAAAATTCCAAAAAACAAACGAAAATGAACATTTTAAGCCGAAAAACGCACGATATGAAAAAAAGTCAAGAGGAGAAAAACGTTGATTCCTGAACACCCTATAATATTTTCATAACAACTTTTTGAATTGTTTGAAAAATAAAAAATTCAAATTTTGATCGCACAAAAAATTAATGAAAAATCAAAAAAGCCATTTTGCTGTCAAACTATGCAAGATACCAGAAAAGATCATCTTACCAAAATTGTGCACCTAAAAAAGATCTACAAATTTCTTATTATTCACTTTTTGATATGACGCGTAGTTTTTGTTTTATTCGTAAAAAACAGCATTGAAAATAGAAAAATCAAATTTTCAGACGAATATTACCAGCTACGAAAAACTGACCCAAACAAAATTTGTTCATCCAAGGAAGAGTTACCAATTTATTGTAACTCATGTTTCGATAGGATGCGTGGTTTTTGTTTTATTCGTGAAAATAACATTGACAGTAAAAAAAATCAAATTTTTGAAAAAACAATGCAAGGTACGAAAACATATAAATGAACAAAAATTGTGCATTCAAAAAAGACTTACAAACCCGTAATCAATTTTTGTGGTAAGTATATATTCAAAATGAAAAAATTAACTTTTTTGATAAACGGCACAAGCTAAAATAAAATGTTAACTAATAAAATTTGTCGCCTGAATTATATCATTACTTTTCATTTGAACTCAAATACAAATTTAGTAATTTGTATATGAAGAACATATAACACGAAGCACAAAGTACGCGCTCAGTGTATTTACCAAATCGCACGCCGTAAGTGCGCTCAAACTTTTTTGTTTCTACCATACGGTTCAAATGATTTTCAAATCAAATATCGAGCGCGAAGCGCGAGTGTCTGGATGAGAATATGTTCCTTAAGGTCGATAGAACCTTGAGTAAATAAAGTTCCCTTTCAGTCTAAAATAAAAACAAATTTAACAATCACTTAATATGTAGAGGTTTTGATAATTTTATAATACTTGCAAACAAACTTTTGCTTTTCATCGAAGTCGAACACGAAGTTCAAAAATGTAGAGGAGCCGAGCGTAAAGCGCGACGTAAATACGCCCGAGCGCGTAGCGCGAGGCGAATACATAATCGAGCCCGAAGCGCGAGATCCAACAGTCGCGCGCCCTAGGCGCGCTCAAACTTGCGAGCGAAGCGAGCCGCGCGCGAAGCGCCTGATGAGAATGTGCCCGCGAAGCGGGCAGATTTTTTTAATAGTTTTTCCATCAGAGAAGACATCAGACAAGGTCTCATTTTGACGAAAAACGCTGACCTTTTTTTAAAAATATACTAAATGCCACCGAAGCTGGAAATTATTTACACTTCTCATGATTTTCAGAAAATAATACATTACTTTCGGTGGCATGATGGTATTTAATGCTTTACAAATTTTTTGGGTAGTTTTTCAAACAGGGCAGACAACAGGGAAGGTCTCTTCGCTTTCTAAAAATAATGCATCACTTCCAGTGTCATAATTGAAATTTAAATTTTAGAAGATTTTCGGTGGTTTCTCGATTAGCAAACACAAGAGACAAGGTCTGATTTTAACGATAAGCTCTCACCTATTTTTAAAAATTAGCCAAATACCACTGAAGCTGGAAATTATTTACACTTCTCATGATTTTCAGAAAAAAAAGAATTGCTTCTTGTGGCATGATTGACATTGATATTTCGAAACATGTTTTTGGTTCTTTTCGAATCAGGTAAGACAACCTTAGAGAAGTTTCTACTTTTACGTCAAACTCTTATCTATTCTTAAAAAGTGGACAAAAATCAGTAAAGTTACCAATTATTGAAACTTCTTCTCGCTTTGTGTAAATAATAATGCACCACTTCCTCTCGCATGATTGAAATTTATGTTTTAAAAGTTGTTTGGGTAGTTTTTAGGTGAGGAATACAAACAGACAAGGTTTTGATTTTACGACAAACTCATACTTACTATTTAAAGAAGGTCAAAGCAGATTTGCGAATCATCAAAACTTACGCCTCATTTTCAGAAAATAATGCATCACTTCCAATCGCAGTTTTGAAATTTATATTATTAAAGGTTTTTGGGTAGTTTTTTGATAAAGGAAGGAAATAGAGAAGTTTTTACTTTGACAACAGACTTTTATCAATTAAAAAAAGTAGTTTTTCGATTAAAGAAGGTAACGAAGGGAGTCTAATTATGATGTTAAACATTCAAGTGCTTTTAAAAAATGGTTAAGTGTTTAAAAATTACGAAACTCGTTGTGCCAAACTCGATCACGGTATTAAAATGAGAGTTTCAACATTTTTTTGAGTACTTTTTGATTTCCGAAGCCAAGAATGTGAATCTAGTTCAGGCAGGAAAGACTCGCGCGGATTTAAAAAAGGTCTAAATGTTCATAACTTACGCCACTCTTAATTATTTTAGGAGGTAAGAAACGAAACTGTATGACGCGATTAAAATTTCGATTGAAACTTCAAAAGTTTTTGCGGTAGTTTTTCGGTTGAGTATGTATAAATCATATTTTTTTACATTAGGTACCAAAAATTGTATAAAAAATTTCCAAGATACTTTTTTTTTGGTAGAATGTTCATCCTGGTCGACTATATTTGACGACGGTTTTAATTAAGTTAGTTAATTAGTGAAAACTATTTAGAGTAAAATAAAACATATCAGTAAGGATGGTGTTCCAAAATTATTCTTTGGGAGTGTGTGCACAGTTAAAACTGCACCCCAGGAAAAAGTTGGTTGGACATTTTTCGTCATGCCTGTACCAGTGAGGTACGATTAACTGGCTAACTACAATTGAATTATAATTAAAATAAGAAAATCAAAGAATTGAAGACAATTTAATTGTTTGTGAGAAATTTAGAGAATTCAGAAGAATTCACAGAACGCAAAAGAATTCTTAGAGGTCAAAAGAATTCACAGAATTCAAAATAATGTAGAGAATTTCAAAAGAATTATTTAATAGAATACAAAATAATTCAGAGAATTCCAAAGATTTCCGTGAATTCAAAAGAGTTCAAAAAATGGAAAAGAATGCAGACAAGTCAAAAGAGTTTAGAGAATTAAGAATAATACAGAGAATTCAGAAGAATTCGGAAGACTTAAGAGAATTCAAAAGAATTCAGAGAATTTAGAAGAATACAGAGAATTCAGGAGAATTCTATAAAATTCAAAATACTCGAAGGAAGTTAAGACAATTCAACGTGTATTCTAAAGGAAAATATATTTTCTAAGATTTAATATCTGTCGTCGTTCATTTGCCAAGTGTATAAAGGTAAAGTAAATGGCAGAATGCCCAGAGGTAGATCGCCGAAATAATGGTTAGAATCTGTGAATGATACATTAATCCGAAGAGATATAAGAAGCCATAGAAACAGGAGAGCTAGCATGAAAAAATGCATGGACGTGAAGGAAGCTAGAGTAGTATGCCAGGACAGAAAAGTGTGGCGACAAATAGTTTGTAAACAGAGTGGAAATAGAGTGAATGACGCCTGAAACAAAGACCTTGGATACTAATGGGCCCAAGTGGGGAACCACACATGACAATTTTGTGAGTCTCTTCACTTGGGGTGATCGCTAGAGAGATTGATCAGCAACCTGGGTCGGAGCAGTGTTGCGGAACGAACGCCTACCCCGAAAGGGAAATGGCTTAATGGTATAATAATAATATCTCTCGTCGTTCAGTTGCCGTGTGAAGCGGCACCACTGACATTTACAACCTCCTGCAAATTTGAAATTACACAGCCTCAACTTTTTTGAGCACACACTCTCGTCAATGAAACATACACTTTCGTGCATCTAACAAGTGCTTCTGATTGGTTAATCTTTAATTGTTAATTACTCAATAATTATTAACTTTATAACAAACTTTTATCATTATTTTTTACTTTATTTTTTATGAGGAATTAAAAAATATAAAAATGTACCTTGAGTACTGGGGCACCCTGTATATATAACAATATTACCGCAGGGTTCCACTGGGAGCAATTGCCAACCAAAAATGACACCGACTCCCAGCAGAACCACAGTAAATCACACCTATGGCCACGTCTTATGACCGTGAGATGGGTGGTCACAGGGTACGATGAAATTATAACGACAGGCCGCCAAACTCTCATGTGTCTTGAGGACACGAAGCGACCCAAGGGTGACAACTATCTGCATCCATGTCGCAAGTGCCTTGACATATTTTCGGCACGCGGGTATGGTACAGTCGTTGCAGCGCCCTTGTAAGGTATTGATACCTCTCCTCCTCTTCCTTCTCCTTGGTGGTGATGTTGTAGTTGGCCGGAGCCGAGATTTCGATCACGAATATATTTCGCTTTTGAAGCCTTGGAAAGCGATGTCAGGCCTCGAGTGTGCAACGGAGACTGCTGTCCGAAAATCGTAGTTCTAGAAAATTTGGCAATTCTCGTTTTGGACAACTGACTCTATCTCAGTTGGAGCGTTCGGCAGGGCAGGGTCGCGGCCAACATTGTAAGAGCGATAAAGATGGTAATAAAGTACTCTTAGGGCTGCATTATGTCTGTAGAGATACGTCGTTCCTGCGTGAGTGGGATACCCAGATAGTATGTGTTCCAGGTACTTAGCCTGTACATGACACGCTCTGCACCTATCGCTGGGAACTTCTTGACATAAAATGCGGTCATGGTATACTTAGGTGGAAATGACACCGTCCTGGCATGCGAAAATAAAACCCTCTGTACCTGTATTAAGCCCTGATGATCTGAGGAAAGCAAAAGTTTGCTCCTTCGACAAGGACTGTTTTTCTACATTTCTGTGAAAGTTTCCGTGCATTTTCTTGTCGAGTAGCTGTTGGTGAAATTTTTCAACTTCTGCTTTCTTCACTTCGGCTTTTAGAAGTGAAGCATCTAGATGGAGTGATGTACTTTCCTCACTTCTGATGCTAAATCCAGGCCAAGGGTCTCGGCCGCTTGCTCCGCGGCTTTGTAAAGGAACGCTCCTTCGCCAATCATCTCGTGGTTCCTGACCATTTTTAGGAGAGGATCTCTGCCATTCGCAACGATGTAAGCTGTACTTAGAACAATTCGGTTATGAAGACATTGGGGATTCAGAGGTCCGCGTCCGCCTTGAGATGCATAATCGCGGAAAGGACGAATTGATATGAAAGCTTTTATGCATATGCCTGATCTTACGTGTGGCGATATCAAGGGCCATAAGCTCGTTCTTCGTCCATTGAACAACTCAAAACGAGTAGAGCAGAATCGGGACGGCAAGCATGTTAGTTTCAGATACCTTGTTCAACGCTGACAGATTTGAAGACCAAATCTGTCGAAGAAGATGCTCATATCTGCTAGGATGAGACTCCTTCACTGATGATATGTCCTGAATGCGGCTTTGAGGCAAGCCCAGGAATGTATAGGTCTCTCCAGTGTCAAAATGTCTGATAACACTTACCTGTATCCACAAGCTCAGGGTCCTTGGGAACGCCCAACATCTTTTCTTTCTTCAGATGAATCTTGGTGACCTTATGCTCGCGATGATTAGTCTCACCGCAACAGTATCCAGAAGAATTTCGTAGTGTAAGACATAGAGGCAGAAGTGTGATGCAAAAAAGTAGAGGGCTCATGGTATAGCCCTGAAAGACGCCCCTCTGGAAGGTGAAGTTGTATGTTGTCGCACGATAATTTCCAGATGAGATGGTGAATCTAGTTTTCCAAAGGGGCATTAATCTTTCTATGCCTCTCACTATGTGTTGATGAACCTCCAAGCTTTCTAACAGACAGATGATAAGTCTATAAAAGGTTGAATCAAAAGCTTTCCGGTAGTCAATCCAGGTCATTTACAGGACGCGCTGATAGGCTGCTGCGCTTTGAAGACGCACCTGTCAATTAGCAGGTTCTCTCGGCAGCTTGCCACACCTGTTTTCGAGCCACGCTGTTCGTACATATTTCTCCAGACATGCTCAATTCTTCGAAAAACCTATTAATAATAACAATTAATTAAATTAATAATAACAACCTAACCTATTGGTTAGAACAGCTGTGAAGATCTTATACAGTGTGTTCAAACAAGTTAGCCTGTAATTCTCTCGGTTGGACGAGTTGCCTTTTTCGGTAGGAGTATAATGCGTCCTAACACCAGCCACTGTGGAATAGGCGTTTCCGACTTTAAATATGAGGTGAATATGCGGGTCCAGATGTTGGTGTGTTGAAGTAAACTTCTTCTACCAGAAGTACCTGATACCGTCTGGTCCTGCAGCGGAAAAGTTCTTCGTACTCCTAAGTGCTTTTCTCACCTCTTCGGCAGTGATTGATGGACATTCCTCCTCAGATGTTATGAGGTTGTCGGAAAACTCCTTGAAACGGATGATATTCTTAGTATGTTCTGTCAACTCTCGTGTTTTCAGGATCTTGTATACCTCTCTTCAAAAAGTCTCTACCTCGTGGGGTCTTGGTGGATTCACGAAAGAAACAGGGAGATCGCTGAAGAGGCGCGATGGGTAGGCGAAAAACTGTTGATTCTTCCTGATCCATCTCTCCCTTTTCTGTATTCTCCTCCTAGCGTCAGTTAACTTTCGTCTTCTGTCAACAATATGCTGCTTGATTGTCTGCAGCTTTTACTTGTTCAGTGTGTGATTATAGGTCCTCAGTTGTTAGGCGAACTTTCGAACTCTTTCCGTGAACGGTCTACCAGATGTTATGTAGTTTGGTCTTTTGATCCATCGTCGGTTTTAGCCTTTGATTTGAATCAGCCAAAGCCAGTGACCCCAACTTTAGCATGTAGAGGTACTGCGCTTGCGCTAGCTATGCGTAAGAGGAACACGGCGCGGCTTATTATTGCCATGGTAATGGGTTGTCGCGTCGTGTTCCTCTTAAGCATCCTAGCGCAAGCGCAGTACGTCTACATGCCAAAGTTGGGATCACTTGCCAAAGCTTTCGCAGCACCATAAACTGAACAATTGATATTACAGAGGTCGGACTCCTCCAAAATATCCTCACGAAGGGAGGTGTTCATTTCAGCTAGATCTTTGGGCTTAGGAGGAACGTGGATGTTAAGGTTCCCCCTCGTCCTGAAATCGTGATCATCTCTCAGAAGGTGCCTGCTTTCCGCGGTTGGTCTTAATGTCGCTTCTTCCTCTTTGTCTGCGGCTTGTTCACATAGTGGTTGGGGAAGCGCTCAGCGTACATATCCGTTTTTCTGGAGGTAGTCGACTTGGTTTCGCAAAGACTGATGCGAAATGTGATAAAGCTCTGGGTGTTTCTGGCACCACAAAGTGTCCATACGCGTCATAAAGCCTCCGCGGAGAGGGATAATAATGGTATCGTTGCAGTCTAGTAAGTCATCCTTGAGTTGATTCGTCCACTCAGTGTGGGCGTTTCGCCGGTTCGTCGTCGTGTTTTCATCTAAACTATTTTCAGCACCCCAAACTCTAGTGTGATCGGCAATGTTAGCCGACCCATTGTCGGGTGATCTGCGCGTCCGATCGTTTTGAACTGCATCTACAACTTTTCGGTGGTTTGGTGGTGTCAATTTTGTTCCCGCAAGCAGCTAGGAAAAGGGTTCGTCCGTCCTTGTAGAGTCCCGCATGCAAGGATAAGGATGCATACTCTAAGAGGTCGCCTGGTATCACAGAGTCACTGTTTAAGACACCTTACCAAGGTGACATTCAGCTTTCGGCACGGTTGTTACGCCTCCGTTCAGGGGTTCTTTCTTCGGGACCATCCCTGGACAACTGTCCGCGACGGCTTATTGATTATTGTAACCATATTCAGCAGAAACCCTTGGTACACTTGGTACAGGGACCCTCTATCGGCAACCCGAGAACGCGTTCGGTGGTTTTGTCATTGGCCCTTCTGTTTGATTTCAAAGTAATTTTTAATTTGAAGCAAAGAAAGCAGAGGTTGATAAGTTTCAGCAACAGCTACTCGACAAGAAAATGCACGAAAACTTGCACAGAAATGTAGATAAACAATCCTTGTCGAAGGAGCAAACTTTTGCTTTCTTCAGATCATCAGAATTTATTTTAGGTACAGGGGTTTCATTTTCGCATGCCAGGACGGTGTCATTTCCACCTTAGTATACCGCAACCACATTTTATTTCAAGAAGTTCCCAGCGATAGGTGCAGAGCGTGTCATGCACACGCTGAGTACATAGAATACATGCCATACCACCCACGCGGGAACAACGTATATCTACAGATATAATGCGACCCTTAGAGTGCTTTATTACTATCTTTGTTGCTCTTACGGTGTTGGCCGCGACCCTGCCCTGTCTAACGCTCCAAGGGATATAGAGTCAATTGACCAAAACGAGAAGTACCAAATTTTCTGGAACTATGATTTTCGGACAGCAGTCTCCGTTGCACACTCGAGGCCTGACATTGTTCTCCAAGACTTCGAGAAACGAACTATATTCGTGATCGAATTCTCGGCTCCGTTCGAATACAACATCACTGCAAAGGAAAAAGAAAAAAAAGGGAGAGGTATCAAGACGTTAAAAGGGAGCTGTAACGACTGTACCCAAATTATTCGGCTAAAGTAATTGTCCTTGTGATCGGTTCTCTCGGAGGTGCAGAAAGCTGTCATCCATGGGTAGCTTCGTGTCCTCGAGACACACGAGGGTTTCGCCTGCCTGTCATCATAATTTCATCGTGCCACCCATCTCACGGTCGTGAGACGCGGCCATAAGTGTGATTTACCACGGTTCTACTAGGAGTCGCTGTCATTTTTAGATAGCAGTTGCTCCCAGTGGGACCCTGCGGTGGTTGTTTAACCCTTTATATATGGGTGATTCTCCACATACAGGGCACTTTTGTGTCTCGTACCTCTTGTAACTAAACTAAGTAGTGTTTGTTGATAAAACTTGGCTAACTTCTTCATCTTAGGGCAATACAATACCTCCGTGAGAAAAAATTAAGTCACATTATCGTATGTCTTAGCAAAATGCTCCCAAATACTCGAAAAATGCCTTTTTGGGATGTCTCTACGTACGCGGCGCCAAGTTTAGAGGCGTGTATTTAATACCTAGTAAATCATCTTTGAACTTATAATTGATAGTTTGAAAGTTTGACTTAAAAAATATAAACTTCATAACAAATATTTTAATTTTTTTGATATATTAGGCTCAGGCAGCTTATTGCAGTAAAAGAATAAATTTTGAAAGTTTGGGATTTTTGCTTCTAGTAAGAGCTTCGGCACACAATTTAACTTTTATGAGGGTCAAAACGGCTGTTCCTAACCATCGTTCTGAAAATTAATTGAATTTCATTTTTTCAACAAATCTAACGAGAATATATAATAAACTTGTTCCGACGGAAAAACTAAAATTAGGACTTTCTGATGAAGTTGAAGTAACCATTATTTGATATGCTACATCTGTCTTCTGCGTAAGTATTGTACCAAATTTTTCTTTTTGAAAAGTAATTTCGAGCTTTCTTTTTTGATAAAATCGTTTCAGGAAATGGCACCTGGGTTTCAAATCTTTCACTAAACCATAGCTTACCACAAAGTACTATCTTTTGTGCAATTCGAACCAGAACTTGGTCTTAGAACTGATTTTTGGAACCATGCTTAAGTTACAGTTATACTACTCATTACGGATGTTCCAGGGTTATCTCATGTACAAATGGATATTACTCAAATGTACATAATTTATTCCTATATAGTTTTGAAATTACCTGGAAAATTCCAGAACAATTCGCTTACTCATATACAAATCATTTGAATCTAAAAGTTAAGGGATTTAACATGGACTCTTATGAGGAAATGAAATTTTCGTACTCTCAAGTGAAGATAACAAGATTATTTGACGAATAGTTTTTTCTGGCACTTCGGGAACAGTTTGTGTAAATAATAACGAAACTTCTTGAAAATCTAAATTTTATTTGCTAGCTCATTGTTTAGAAAATAATATAAATACAGTGAAGTCTTCATTATTTTAAATCCCTCCTATTTCAAGACTCCCCTATTTCAAGTCCCCCGTAGAAGGCTATTTCAAATTGCGCCGGTCCGTCAACTCCCACCACTGTTCCTGTACACTTACTTCCGCGTCAGTGGCTGACCAATGACAAAAAAGAGGCCCGATGAACGCTCTGGTTGGTTTAAATTGAACATTTTAGGATGACGTCATGGAAATGCAGACTTTTTAGAGAAAATATTCTAAACGTAAAAGTCATAAATGTACAAATAGTAATATTTCTCAAGTGTAGAATCTATTTTCTCAGTCAGGTTCCATTCTTCTGTCGATTGACGATCTTTCAATTTCACGAAATAAAATAAAATATCCTAAATTTTAGGTTAGTAGCACCTCAAATTAATAACCTCAAATTTCAGAAAGTTGCTTGTATTTCGTGACACTGAAAGGCAGTTGCAGTCCTATATATATATGCGAACCTTCCTGACGGCTGACATTTCCACCTAGCCTAGCATTGCCGCGAAATATTTGAGTCGCTTTTTGATTCTATCATATGTATGTTTAGTTGGCAACTTGTACTATTTCCAGGAAATTTTACATTTTTCGCGTCTTACTTCAACAAAAACACAGGCCAACGGACCGCGAAATTTTCAGCTGCGCAAATCGGGGCCGTCTGAACCGTTTCCAATTGGAATACATAATCTTGCGCAAGCTCTGCATGTCTCTCGCCCCTTGAGCTGAGACATTGCGTGGGCCAGCAGTTCTAGGAATGTGGGGTGTATTTATTTGTATATTATTATTATTGATGGCATTTATTGATTTAACATCGACCCGCGCTTTTTTGGTACGTGCATAGTTGAAAAAGTTGCTTGCATGGGGCGCATCGATGCAACGCCGGAGCAGCCAATGACTCTGCTTGATAAAAAGAACCTGCCCACTCACGGTAGATGTGGGGGCCCTTCCAGCCTTGAAAATAAAGAATCCTTACGTTTCAAGAACGCGGAAAAACGGGAGACTTCACTGTATAAGAAAAAGTAAATAATACTGCAATAGAAAGTATACATCGCGACAAACCCGCAAATCAGTTACCTCAAGAGCGTACTATTAAAACGCGCTTTAGGTAGTTCAGGGCCGTTCTTTTTTGCAATACAAAATATTTTAGTGTGTGTCAAAAGTTTCACGTTAGTTATTCCAAAATATGATTTGTTGATTATATACATGAATAATACCTCATGATTTAAATAGGAACTAAAATTGCCCTTAGCAAGAACCTAAGAAATTAGAAAGAATTATCGACCCTACCCAGATAACAATACGTGCCGGCACGTGATCGGCCCGACGGGCTGGAGACCAACGTGCCTGCGCTGATTTGTCAGCAAATGTGCTGATTTTTTACCCTTGGCTAGATGAGGTTTGGTTATCTACTTGCTGGGTTTGTGTGTGTGTGTGGGGGGGGGGGGGTGCAAACGGACATGTGCTGATTTTTCACGAGACGGGCACCGTGGGCCGGCATTTTACCGGACCGTCGGTCATGCAGTTCGCCGGACCGCGTCGCTCCCGCCTGACGGGCTGGCTATATAGACATCAATGGTGTGCACATTAAGGTGCATATCTGCCGGCACGTCGGTCCGATCGATCGGACCGCGAGTCGGCAGATCGCTTGCAGTCGGCGTGCATTTTGATATCTGGGTACTGCCAATTAAAAAATCTTCTTCACAATTATGATACTTGAGTCCACGAAGTACTACAAGGAGACCGTACACCATGTATTTCACCTGGCGCCATTGGGCGATCGCCTTTCCTCCGATTTTCTCCATAGCGAGATTTTTTCCCAGATGAGAGCACCTCTTCAGAGAAAATGTGTAACTAAATTGTCGTCTGCTACTATAGGAATCGTAATTCCACAATTTGCCACATGTGGCGCTCTCATCTGGGAAGAAATAAAAATCCAAGGACAGGCGATCGCGCTTGTGGGCTGTTTACCACCATCCCCGCAACAGGCGTGCGGTCTCCTTGCAGTACTTCGTGCTTGAGTCAATTCATAACGATATATTTCGAGAAAAATAGCAACGGTGTCATCTAACTATTTTACTCCAAGATTTTGAAATGACAAGATGTCATATATGAACTCAATATTGAATAAACTCAATACGAACAATATGAAATCAATATTGGATTTCACGTAGTGTTGAGTCAAGTGAAAGGGATGCTTTGCAATCACACAACGAATTGAATTGAAAAGACTAACAATAAGACACTCCGAAAACCCCGCTTTGCGACAATGACGCATTGGACAGTTTGTCAATGCGTGTACATTCGTGAAGACGGTATTTCAATTTTGAATCTTTTTATTGTAAATGTTTAGTAAATTGTCCTGTAGCACAGTGGGATAACTCTGGACTGATACACGAAGGATCGCTGGTTCAAGTTTCGACGCATGCACTTTTTAATAATTTTTTTTTTAATTGAACTTGACCACGCATTCATATGAATTCACACGCATTCCATTTGTTTCACGCGTATTAAAAAAATGTTGATTCGCCCCGATCCGTATCAATCCTTTATTTTTCGCTGAGGCACGGTTGTTTACCCAGAAAACGCTATTCAACTATACTTCACACATCGTAGGGTATGTTTTATTTTTCTTCGCTCAAAGCCTATTCATCTTTATCATAAGCTTTTTTTTGCAGTTCTCCGTGTATTTATTTCAGATATTTCACATTGAAATTTTATTCGGTGATCATATACACCTTCTTTGATACTATTCTGCCTTTCCACCTTGTACATTTTCTTGCTTCGCGTCGTTTTTTTAATCGCGTCTTACATCTAAAAACTCAAAAGCTGAGTAGTGATTCTGAAGAGTTCAATGCTACCAACAAAATAACATAAAATTACGATATATGGGCGACATTGCTACGATCTATGGCCTTCAGAAGTCACATTTCTAATATAAAATATTCAGTATTTCAGACACTTCAGACTAAGGTCTGTCAATGCTCATAGACAGGTCAAACGGATCCATTCTGAGAGTTCTGTAGAAAAATTTCGGATTTTTGCATGACATTTAACACACACACAAAAAAATAAAGTTTACATCTATTTCAGGTGAAAGATTCGCTGCAACAAAAATTGAACTTGCCGGTTAAACCGTACGCGATTCAAAGATAATTTTTCATTTTTAATCTTGCCTGGATAATGTTTTGCCTCATAATTGCTGCATTTTTACTTGAAAAGGAGCGAAAATTACGACGCCAGCGGTATCTACTGTCGTTGAACTTCATTAAATTGCTCTACTCAAAAAAAGTTAGGAATCTTCAGAAAGAAAGACAGGACTTCTG
Source organism: Andricus curvator (assembly GCA_932195095.1). Lineage (NCBI taxonomy): Eukaryota > Metazoa > Arthropoda > Insecta > Hymenoptera > Cynipidae > Andricus > Andricus curvator. Next base: position 235,490 of record CAKNYM010054149.1, on the reverse strand, counting down.
ACATTTCTTACCACTTTTATTACATTTTTTGAGAGAAATCGTCAGGAAAAGTCAGAATTCATGAGTCAATGTTCAGAAATCATCAGAGCTTGCGTTCGGATGATATAACTTTTATTAAGGATCCAAGAATAGAACGAGTAGTAGGGCTGGGGGGATACGAGCTCAAATTCTGAGAGATGGCGCCACTGGCAAAGGGAGGGTTCTTTTCCGTGATATGTTACCGGAAGTCGGTAAAACATTGATGTCGGTAATGTAGATTCCTGCTGGGATATCATTGCACTATCGGTCGGTAAAATAGAGGTCGGTAATTTTAAGGTTATCTTCCATGCTAAGTCGATAAAACAGTGAGGTTAGTAATGGAGATTCCAGCTAAGTTATCATTATAAGGTTCTGTTCCATGCTAAGTTACCATCCATCGGCAAAACAGTTTACTAGCATCGGTTGGTAAAACAGTTGAGTAGGTAATTTTTTATATTACCATTTTACCATATGCCAGTACGGTAGGGAGACACATTACCATCAGTCGGTAAAATAGGGCATCGCGTTGTCTATCTCATATGGTAGAAAGAGAGGTCAGCAGTGGGACTCCGATACTCTGTCGAAAGTTGAAAATCGGACGGACCTCTTTTTCTAACGTGTGGAGGTAGAAAGAGAGTTTCGTACGATTTTCGATTCCGAAACAGAATCGGAGCCCCACTGTAGATTGACTTCAGGCTTCGGCTTTTCAGTGCAGGGAATCTCGGCGCGGTACTAGGGGAACTCCACTTGAAGATACAGGGGAAGCCCACATCTTCACAGTTTTCAGTTGCATAGTTAGATAGTTTATGCACAAAATATTTTATCATTAAAATATGTATATCCTGTGTATAAGGTGGATGCATGACACTTGTAGGGGGATACCGCTTTATCGGTCACATACTGATTATCAATTCATGGCCGATACATACATTACTGACTTTTGAGAAACTGAAATTAGTGTTGGATGAAAGTACTGAATGACGTCATCAGTTATTTACACCCGATTGATAAGGTAGGCTCCTGACACAGCAACTGACGCTCGATCTTATGCTTGGGGATGTGCATTATCTACGGCCTCTGCTTTACCGACTGATGGTAAAATGACTTCCTACTTTAACGACCGACGGTAAAATGATATATAAAAAATAACCGACCTCTCCGTTTCACCGATTGATGGAAACATGACTCCCTACCTTACCGACCTATAGTAAAATAATGAAATAAAAATTACAGACATACCTGTTTAACCGACGGATGAAAACATGACTCCTCCCTACCTTACCGACCGATAGTAAAATGATAATAGAAAAATTACCGACTTACCTGTTATACCGAAGGACAGTAATAAACTGTTTTACCGATCGATGGTAACTTAGCATAGAACAGAACCTTATAGTGTTAACTTAGTAGGAATCTCCATTAATAACATCACTGGTATACCGACATAGCATAGAACATAACCTTGAAATTACCGAACTCCATGTTTTACCGGCCGATGGTGCAATGCTATCTCGGCAGATACCTTTTATATTTCTCAGGTTATTTATATTCATTTATGCATATTCTCTTCTTACATATATATTTAATTATTAATGTTTATGTACTAAATGACTCTGAAGGTGAATCTGAAAATTTTGTCCGTTTTTACGTATCTCTTTATCTTTACAAGATAAATGATATTTATCCTGATTTTAAATTTTGTAGGAAAATTTTCAGGTATCTGAAATCGTCGAAACCCGTAGATTCTAAATTTCTAACTTTTGAATCCGTAAATGCAACATTTAAAAACAATTATTTTTCATTTTTAATCCTTTTCGGTTGGCCTACCTGCGGTCCTAGCCGATGAGCTACCTAATAGGATGTGAATGAGCATATCTTCAGAAATAGTCAGACTCGTCAGAAATGGTCAGGATGTTCAGAAATCGGCAGAACTTCTGACCATTTGTGACGATTCCTGACTTCCTCTTTAGTAGGAGCAAAATAGCAATTCCCAGCTGTCATTCGCCTTTTTCGAAGTGGTATTAATAAATATGTTCTAATAGTTTGTCTACAATAGTCTAATCTATTTCAGAGAAGATTTATAAGCAAGAACAATGTTTTATTTGTGTTTTCTGTTACCGATTCTATATATTATACCCAAACTTGCTTACTCCATCGTTGTGCAGTAGATGACGTCAGAACTATTCTCCTAACATCGGTGAAACTTTTGCCGAAATACGTACAATTTTTAACTGTTCCAAAATTTACCTGTAACACATTTTAACTTTGGTTTTTTTTCTGGGAATTCATCATTAATACTTTACTACCTACTGGCACGGTCGTATACACAGGTTCACAGGGCTCTCTTGGTGCGGGAAGTTTCCTAACGTAAGCCAGAAAGTTTCACACACTGACCACTGAGTGTAGTGACGTATGTGTCGAGTCGTGTACGATTTGAATAAGTAAAAACGTGTCCTAAACTCAAAGTCTCAATTGGTCTCAACGAACCGAATCGTGAAGTGGTCGATATTTAATATCTGTAATATTTAAATACAAGAAATGCAAAAATGGCGTGTGTTTGTGCCGTACCAACGTGTAAAATAAATAGCTCAAGGTTTAAAGAGAAGAGATCAACTTTTAAAGTGCGGAGTGATCTTGTTGTCCGGAGAGAATGGGAGTCGTGTGTCGTTGCATTATTTTAATATTTTCAAAAATCAGTTTCATGCAATTTACTTTGAATCATAGAATTCTTAGCATCAATATGTATTTATTATTTTCATTAATTTAAAAATGCATTTATATTATTTAAATTATTGAATACATCTGGATTAAATTGACTTCTTGAAATTAAAATTTCAAATGAAACCACCACTTTCTCTACTCTCCTATTACGCCACTATTGGAAGTGGCAACTTTGCGAAATATTCGGAAGCTTCAATAAGGGAACTTCCCCCACTACGAGAGCCCCCGGACCTGTGTATACGACCGTGCTTATTGGTAATAAATAAATACATTATCTTTCAGAAAATATACCGTGAACTAAAGAGAAAACAAAGAAAGTATTTTATACAGTTATTATTATGCTATTATTATGAGACACGCCATATACATATTTCGAACGTTTTGAACATACAGCTAGTTTCGATTAGAAAAATGGCGGCGAATCCGTCTATCTAGGAGTCTTATTGATATGAACATAAAAAATATTAACATTTTCCTTTAACCAATAAAGACATAATTCTCGAAACGTAAATACAAATTTTTTATTTTCAAGATTGTTACAGGTTGGATTAAAAGCCAAAATGGTTTCCACAACGAGCACAAAATAATTAATTAATCTTCTTTGAACTGAAAACATTAAAGGAGAGTTTTATTCGTAACAGTTTTTTGTTCTTTACATCCTATTACCATGGAAATTTTCATCTCAATAGCCCCGGCTGAATAGGAGCGAGAACTGACAAAATTAACTAACTTTTGACTAAAATTTGTCCAGACGGTAGACCTGAAACAATCTCAACAAAATAATAGAAATTTCCCAACTCCGCGAAACTGTACTCTTTCTCCCACCTGATTCGAGGCAGTTACGCCACTGAGGAGAGAGTGCGAAGGTGGGATGTCGAAGCGAAAGAGGTGGAGGGAAGCGAGTCGCAGGAGATGTAAAAAGACCAAAAGAGAGACGGAAGAGAAAGAGAATGCGCGAAAGAGCATGTAGACTGTATGACAGGGATAATGCTTTCTCGATGTATAATGTAAGCGGCCGGCGCCGGCGCCTACATACGTTTGGTCTCGCCGCGATCTATTTATAGTATTATTGTTATTATAGTGTGTTTACGCGACATGGCACAGATTCTCCACCACCACAAGAAGACAAGGCGGGTTTAGGAGACGACCGAGTGGTTAAAGTGTAATCGATTGGAGACTGCAATGATACGACCTTACATACGTGTAGGTATGGGCAGAGACAGGGCTGGGCAAATCTGAAATAAATGCATGGGAAATGCGTATGCATTTGAATACAAAACGCTCTTACGACGCGACCGTGTCTTCAGATACGAGGGGTGCTATTTGAAATTTAAACGCCCAGAATCATTTATCCAGGAATTTTTTTGTACTCCACGAGAATGCCATAAGTCTATCTATTCTTGTTCCTGCAAACAATGCCTAAATTCTATAGTTTCAGAGTATTAACTAGGAAAAGTACTCGTGCTACAGTTTAAATATAAATTGAATGTCGCTGTGAAGGTTATTACAGAGTCCCTATACATTTTTAATTAGAAAAATTAATTCCATATTTACGCCCATATATTTCGCAACTTTTTTTTTGTTGGTTTTTTGGACCTTGAAAATCGGGGTGCGGCTTATAATCTTGTGCACTTATAATGGTTTTTTTTCACTATTTCGAGCTTCTAAAATCGGGATGCGGCTTATAATCGTGTGCGGCGTATATGCGTGTGAATACGGTTCTGTAACAATAATAGTTTAAGATGCATGTTATGACTACAGTGTGTATTGTAGACCGTGATATTGTTACAGGGTATATGAAAAAAGTGCTATATAATTAATAATTATGTCACGAATATCGTTGTTTAATATCACATTCCAAAAAGTCAGATCCTGATAACAGTGTATTCATCAAAATAAGAGTATATATTGCAAAATACACAGTCTGAGCAAAGTGGGGTTTCGGGCTTGCCGCTCGTCTATAAACTTAAGTACATGATTATCATACAAAATTAGTATGATTATGTATTATAAACAGAATCAAATTACTCAGACCAGGGATCGGAACCTTTTAAGTTGGACAGGAGATTAAAGTGTTCCTTAAGGGTTCGGGTCCGGACTGGACCTTTCAATTTCTTAAGGGTCCAGGTCCGGACCTAAACCTTTTAAATTCTTAAGGGTCCAGGTCCGAACTCGGACCCCTTAATTTCTTAAGAGCCCGGATCCGGACACGAACCTTTTAAATTCCTGAGGATCTGGGTCCGTACCCGGACCCTGAAGAATTTAAAGGGTCCACTCTGGACCCGGACCCTTGATCAAACCCTTTATCATCGGGTCCAACCTAAAAGGTTCCTTGAATTATATTTGAGAAATTTACGAAGGAAATTTGAGAGAGAAGAACCGTTTACGTGGAGGGATTAAAATTATTGAGTTAACTTTAGATTGTGCAAAAGACTTCTACGGAACTAAAGATGCACAGAAGAGCGATACTGCACACAATTGTTCGCAGTAAAGTTACAAGTCGTATTCAGTAGCGCAGTGGAGTAACATGCCGCTTACGGATGCGCAGGAGTATAGTTACACGGCAGTTATGGCTGCACAGTAATGTTAGGGGTGCTTATAGATGCGCAGTAGAGTTACGCCGCACTTACATCTGCGCAGTAGAATTCCGTGGAACTTCCGGGCGTGCAGTAAAGTTGAGGTGTATTTATATATGCACAGTAGAGTTACATGGCACTTGCGGCAGCGCAGTAGTGTTTAATGCCACATGTGACTGCACAATAAAGTTACACGATATATACTGCTGCACAGTAGAGTTACATGACATTTACGGACGCGCATTATAGTTACACGGCAGTTATGGCTGCGCAGTAATGTTAGGGGTACTTATAGATGCGCAGTAGAGTTGCGGCGGAGTTCCGTAGAATTTACAGATGTGCAGTGTAACAACACATCACTTATAGATGCACAGTAAACATAGGGGACATTTATATATGTGCAGTAGAGTTACATAGCACTGACAATTGCGCGGTAAAGTTATATATCATTTATGGATGCGCAGTATAGTTGTGTGTCACTTAAGCATGCGCAGTAATGATTGAGATAACTATAGGTGTGCAGTAGGGTTTCGTCGCATTTACATCTGCACAGTACAACTACGTGTTACTCGTAGATGCACAGTAAAGTTTGGGGTGTTTATATATGCGCAGTAGAGTTCAATAGCACATATGGCTACGCGGTCAAGTTACACGGGACTTTATGTTGCGCAGTAGAGTTCAGCGGAACTTGCGGATACGTAGTATATCTATACACGTCAATTATGCATGCACAGTAAAATTAGAGGTATTTATATACACACAGTAGAGTTGCATAGCGCTTGCAACTGCGCAGCAGAGTTGCATATCACCTGTGAATGCGCAGTAGTGTTTAATGACGCATATGCCTGCTCAGTAAAGTTACACGACAGTTACTGCTGCGCAGTAGAATTATATGGAACTTATGGATGCGATGTATAGCTACACGTCACTTATGAAGGGACAGTGAAGTTAGGGGACATTCATATATGCGCAGTAGATTCACCCATCACGCATGCGCAGTAAAGTTCTGGGCCTACTTACAAATACGAAGTATAGTTATGGGGAACTTATGGCTGCGCAATACTGCTCGGGGTACTTAAAGATGCACATTAGATATACATAGCACTTACATCTGTGCAGTAAAGTCCCATAGAACTCACGGGTGCACCCTATTTCTACACGTTACTTATGGCTGCGCAGTAGATTATGGGGTATTCAGATATGCGCATTAAAATTACATAGCACTTACGGATGCACAGTAGAGTTCCATGGTACTTGTTGGTGCGCAATTGAGTTACGTGGCACGTATGTCTGCGTCGTAGAGTCACGCGGTACTTATCGCTGCGCTGTGAAGTCAACTTATTGCTGCATATTAGAGTCACGCGGCACGTATGGACGTGAAGTAGAGTTACGGGTATTTTATGGATGCGCATTTAAGTTAAACGGCACGCCTGTCTGCGCAGTTAAGTTTGATGGTCTTTACATCTGCGCAGAAGTGTTTTGCAGAAATTAAGGCTGGCTAGATTACGATTCCAAAAACTTGCAAACACATTTCTTATTTCTTAAGAACGAATGAAGAGTATTTCATTAAAAATCTACCAGGGATCGGAATCCCGATATAGAGTAGAACTTTCAAATTCGTATTATATGATTTTATTATATATTATATTATTATATATTATATATTATTATATAATTATATTATTATACATTCGCAATATGATTCGTTCAGGGTGCTAAATATATCGTACAAATGAAGTATTCAAAATATTATCTCTTTTAAACGTGAGTGTGAAGAAGAACCAATTTAGCTGATAAATCAAGGCAGTTTGTGTACATTTTTTCTATTGTTGAAATTAAAGAATTCATACAATTAAAATTGAAAAATGTAAATTTTTCGTGATATTTACGACGTGAAAAATTATAATTAACAAAAATATATAGAATTGTATGATCAATAGAGAAAAGTTTATTTTCTTGGGGTGAAACACTCTTCAATGAACTATGTGATAAGTACAACCAGAACAAATTTTTTCTTCGTTAAAAAAAAACCGTTTTATTGACCGTATTGGGTTAACTTCAGAAATCATTTTGTTTAAATGAACAAAATTTCTGGTCAGTTACCAAATTCGTTTGCTTCAGTCAATCAGAGTTTTTGGTTGAATTCTATTGTTGATTTTAGAAAATATTGTATTGATTCAACAAAATTTTTTGGTTTGATCTAACGAATAATTTAAGAGAGCATTAATTTTACTAGAATTAAGCAAAAGATTTGTTTGATTCAACCAAAATATTTTGTTGAAAGCATCTTCAAAGACACGTGCGAGAGTTCATAGCGTCGCAAAAAAAAACATAAAAATATAATCCGTTAGCTTTTGCATCTCGGTGATTCTTATCAAAATAAGTGATCCGGAAACAAAATCGATTGGGATTCAGTGATTATGTGAAAAATACACAAGATTACTTGAATCTGTTAAGTTACCTAAGATTGCATGATTAAGTTTTTTATAAAAGAGCAGGATGATTTTGTGAAACAAATAAACAAAGGATCCTGCACAATTTATATTGCAAATGTCTTGTCGTGGAATTTTCTCGTCTTGTGATATTTAGTAGTATAATAAACAACTGAATAATTCACACAAGATGACACAATTTCATAGTAAGCAATTTACAATGTAAATTGTGATGGGTTTTACATGGTTAGATGAACTACAATTTTTTGTCAAATCAAAAAAAATACTTGCATAAAATAACTAAAGTATTCTCTTTGATGGAGCAAAATATTTGTTGAAATGAACCGAAAGTTTTAATTGGATCAACTAAAATATTTGCTTGGATCAACCAAAATATATGGTATAATCAACAAAATTTTACCAAACAAAAAATTGTCTTGGGTCAACCAAATATTTTGTTGTCCATATAACAACCATATTCCAGGGTTGATTCCAACAAAATTTTGTTCATTCAACCAAATCTTTTTTTGAGCGTATAACTATAAGTGAAGTTACGCTTCATAATTTTTACTAGTTTTTCTTTTATTATTATATAAAATAATAACATTGAAATTTGTTAGGAATAAAAAATAATAAGGGAACACTAGAAATACTCCGACAAAATTTAAACCGAAAGACCGGACTATGTGACCCTGAAGGATTTTGGTATCCTAAAACCGAATCCGTTATCCAAATTTCTCCTATACGTCAGGTTTTTGAGATATCCTAACCTGAAAGTGCAAAAATGGCTATTTTTAGCCATATTTGAGGCAATATAACACGATCAGCAATTTTTTTCTAAAAACTGCTAACGCCATCGTTTTATACTCCTTTTTATCTTCAATTTCCATTTTTGATCATCTCGAACTGATTTTTTTTTCTCCGAGATATCACACATTAATCATTTCAGTTCCACAATGCATTGTGGAACAATGCAAGGCGAAGAGAAGCTGAATGGTTAGTGCGTCATATCTCGGAGAAAAAAAATCGGTTCGAGATGATCAAAAATCGAAATGGAAGATAAAAAGGAGTACTAAACGATTGCGTTAGCAGTTTTTAGGGAAAAAAATTGCTGATCGTATTATATTGCCTCAAATATGGCTAAAAATAGCAATTTTTGCACTTTCAGGTTAGGATATCTCAAAAACCTGACGTATAGGAAAAATTTGAATAACGAATTCGGTTTTAGGATACCAAAATCCTTCGGGGTCACATAATCCGGTCTTTGAGTACAAAAATGATGTCATTTTTGTCGGCCTGTGTTATTGTTCTAAACTATGTACAGTATTAGATCGCAGGAACATTATTTCTTCCAGAATTTCGCAGTATTCATCAACTGACAAATGTGATAACATTACACTTACTGACCGATGTAGTCTTTGAATATTTCTATGAATATGTCACATGTGCCTTATTACACTGTTGCACATAATCATGTGCAATACCACTCTTCTGTACTTCTTAAAATACACTGGTCCTCTACTGCGCAGACATAGGTGCCTTATAAATCTACTTCACATAATTATGTCGCTTCTGTTCTCTCATCTCATACAAAAATATCTCAAATATAATTAAATAGACCTCTAACGTTGGACCCGAGGTTAAAGGGTTCTTTAACGGTGCTCAACATCAGCGCTTACGTATTTTTGGAATTTTAAACTTTGGTGCTCATGCCCTTTTGGTCTTCCAAGTGTCCTCATTCTCTTTAAGAACTCCAATCTTCAGCAATTATACTCTTTTGGAGTTATAAATTTTGTCGCTTATTCTTTTTTGCAGGGATGTGAATCCCTGTACATCGTCGTTCCAGTTCCAAAGCGGATCCGGGCCCGGAAGGTTCCGAAATCTAAACGATCCTGTCCCGGATCCTAGTCGGAATGATTCCGATACGAAACGTTTCGAGGTCGGAACGAAATCAGTGCAAAGCCGCTCTATATGTGTACACTGTACAACACTTACACAAGCAATGCAATGTTAAATTACTTTAGAATTAATTTATGGATTTTCGAATATGATCATGGGTTCGAAATTCAGAAGTTTAGAAATTTGTCATAAATTAAAAAATTTTATTGATCGATTGGTAGATTTCCGTCAATTCCATAAAGAATGAGTTTTTTTGAGTCTCAAAATACGGTTGTATACCCCAAATTTGTATTCTGAAACTCAAAAAAAGTAACCTCGTACAGACTTTCATGGAAATCTAACAATTAAATCAAATTTTCCAAATTTGTGCTAACTTTTTGAATTTTGACTTTAAATTCGTATTGTATTACTTAGAAACCCACCTCTTACTGACATTCGTGGAAATCTACTAATTAAATAGAGTTTCCAAAACTAAGACTGTTTTTAAACATTTTTCAATTTTGAAACAAAATTCGTATTTTTAGACTTGAAAAGGCCCTCCTTTTTGACATTCATAGACATCTACTGATATAATATTTTCCAAATTTGTCAATTCTTGGAATTTATGAATCATGAGCCCAAATTTGTATTCTAAGAATCAAAAAACACTCTTGTTTATGGAAATATACCAATTTGATAAAATTTTTAAAATTCAGTTATAACTTTTAAAAGGTTCGGGTCCGAACCCGGACCTTTTAAATGCTTAAGGGTACGAGTCCGGACCCGTACCCTTTAAGTTCTTAAGGGTACGGGTCCGTACCCAAACCTTTTAAATTCTTACGGGTTCGGGTCCGGACCCTTGCTGGACTTTTTAGGTCCCCGAACCCATTACAAATTAAGGGTTCCGATCCCTGACTCAGACATAAATATAGAAAACAATAAACAAACTTTAAATCATTTAATTTACATTTTGACGCGCTCCTCCTCCTCTCTTTCTCTCTTAATATTAAAGTATTGATTAAACCACAGGAACTTCGGAGGATTCTGTACATGTTCCTATACAGGTTCGTGCACACGCACTCATAAAAAAAGCTAGACGTTCCTTTTGCAGGAATTTGGCGCGGGAAAATGTACATAATCCTGCAAAGAGACCTGTATTCAAGGTAACCTTTGAAATATCCTGTAGAGATTCCTTTACAGTGTGATTTGAGGCCTAGGTTCATGTACAGGAACTTGTTCAAGATCCTGCACATGAACCTGAATAAGAACTAATCCACTAGGGTTCGCTAGTGGCTTGGCTTTCTCTCAAGTTCTGGGGAATAGAAGGAATGCAACTTTATAGCTGTAAGCAACATGAGTGTTCATAATAGCTCTCTTTAAAGGACTCTATACGCGTTTCTGCACAGAAACATGCGCCTTAATTTTTTTCGCAAAGGATCATTCCAAGGATTCCATTGTCGGAGCAGGTTCCTTCGCAGGATCACTTAGGGCCGGTTCCACCAACCTCGATTAAAAAGTTAATCCTCCGTTAAACCTAGTTACGCGTTCCACCACGTTTTAGCGGCCGGTTAACTCGCGTTAACCACAGTTAAATCTAACCGGTCAAAATTGATCGGTTAATGCGACTTAATCGTCCTCTAACCTAAAAACGGCATTGTTGTTGTGAAATATGGAGTTTTTGGAAGAAGTTCTGAGATCGTCTGATGACGAAGTCGAAAAAGATGTTTTTGAATTTATATGTGATATATTAATATATCACGAACAAAACATACACCAACATTCACTTTTTTTAGGTTAGTGTAGACACGAGCGTGGCCCAACCTTACCTGGATTTGGCGCGCACGGACATATTGCTTTGCTTTCCATTCGACCGACGGGTAGCCAATCACACGAATGATTTAAAGTAAAATAGGAGTTACTTCGAAACGACTATCTGGTTAGCTAACCGCGCCCACGAAAAATGTGGTGGAACGCACAACAGGATAACCCACGAAGGAATAGTAAGGAGTGGTATCACCCTATGTGTTTGGTGAGCAGAGGTGGGACAAGCGACGTCCAAGAATTCGTTAATGCTTGCCACGAATGAAAACTCGTATGCACGGTGGTGCACATGCGCAGAGCTGTTTTCGCAGTCACGTGTTATACCCACTCCCCTACATTATATTTGACATCTCGATGCATATGTAGGTTATGTTCGTTTGTGTTTTTATTTTGTTGGGTGTATATCACGTTCCTGAATTAAAATCGAGAAGGAAAATGGCATCAAAAATACGAAAAGGATGTAGAAAGTGTAAGTACTACAATAACATGATTATAATCATTTATGGATTACGTAAGTAAGGGATAAAGTTAATTTCAGTGAACAAAATATTGTACGTTAATATGTGCAAAATTTTTATATTTTATATGTACTCTTTAAATTTTATTGAAACATTCACATTCACAATTTTATTTTACTAAACCGGCAGCACAGAAATGTTCAAAACAAAACACAAGTTCGAAACTTCAAACACGTGTTGACATCGTTGGCATGGCAACCGCCAGTGCGCATGTGCACCACCGTGCATACGAGTTTTCATTCGTGGCCAGCATTAACGAATTCTTGGACGTCGCTGGTCCCACTCCCCACTTACAGGGATACTACTCCTTACTATTCCTTCGTGGGATAACCCAAGCTTAACTATGGCGTTAACTTTAACCCGCCGTCAGTTAACCACTGATTTAACCGAGTTTGGTGGAACCGGCCCTTACAGTTTCTTTCGCCAAATTCTTGCACAGGAAATGTCAAGATTTCCTGTGCGGGTTCGTTTGCGCAAACCTGTATAGGAAGATGTAGAGTGCCCTCCTGATTGATGTACAGGCATTTTTAGTTGGGATATGTTACGTCAAATTTATGAAATTTCTTTGAAAAATATTTAATAAATTAAGTAGCAACGTTTTTTAATTAGTAAATAAATTCAGTAAATGATTCCCCCTTTCTTAAATTTCATGTAAGAAAGTCCTTCCATGTCAGTATTGCAGACTACAGTTTAGAAATAATTACAAACCTAAAAGTGAATCATTGGTGCAGCTTCGCATGGTGGCTTAGGCAAGGTAAATTTTTTGAATGAAGACCTGACTGCACAAGTAAAAATTCACGTACCATCCATACACCATGTTACGCGATTTTTCCTCATTCTTCTCAGCCTTCTGCCTTTCCGTGACAAATTCCCATGTGAATATGTTATGTTACAAATACCCCCCCCCCCCCTCCCCGCCACAATAGTTTGACGTAATTTATGAAAGGCCCTTAAGAGAAATAAGTCCATTTAAGAATTTTCATGATGTTCAAACTAGTGCTGTATACTTCAACCAGATAATGCATCAATATTGTGGCAAAAAATGTGGTTGTCTCACACTGTTAGAAAAATCTGTACTAAATTTAGTAGACATGTAATGGAAGCAAGAATGCACAACATGAAATTAAATTTAGTATACCAGCGTACAGTAAATTTAGTATATTCATATTGAATTTAGTATACAAGTATATAAAATTTAGTATACGCGTATACTAAATTTAGTATAAATATACCAAATTTACAGTACGCTGGTATACTAAATTTAATTGTATGTTGTGCATTATTGCTTCCATTAAATGCATACTAAATCTAGTACCCCGTGTGGAAAAATTTCGTGGCGCTGTACTGTTTCTGTCCAGTCCGCCTTGAGTCGACATTTGCGCGCCACAGGCTGACTGTCCAGTGGCTAGACTGGGATGTAACGCTCGGATCGACTAGTTTCTAGACAGATCGGCTATTTTGATAAAAAATAATTAATAATTAAATAATATAATTATTTTTTATGCCATAAAAGTCCACTATATAGATTTTGCAGTTAATTAAAAATATAAAAAAAGTTTTTGTACACAAAAAAATGAAGAAATGAGTTTCCGCAAATCTCTTGTACATACGCCGGGTGTCGAACTTCTGATGTAACTTCCTATTATATTGTTGTAACTTTGTCCCGTCGCCTTAACACCTCGGCCATCTAAAAGTTATATTTTGTTTCTTTTTTGTCGGACATGAATTTTGATCCATTACATCCTAATATTTATTTCAATAAAACATGAACAATTTTTAAACATTAAAAGTGCTTGATTTGTGAATAAATCATTGAAAAAAATAAAGTTTGTATGATGCTACTTGCGATTAGGCTACGAAATAATGATTGTTTATTATTTCAAATAATTAATACGTTAGGCTTAATTATCATTTACGGAATCAATAAATAATTAAAATAAATTAAATAAATCTTTTATAATAATATTTGATTTTCTGGAATATCATAAATATTATACATATTATAATTATTATAAATTCAATATAAATTCATTAGAACTTCACTATATAATTCAATTGAAACAAAATGTTTTTAAACATTCTTCAAAAAATCGTTCTTGAAACTGCAGTTCTTGTATTGAGATTTCTATCACCTTCAACAATTATTGTTTACTATCTTAAATATGTGATAGTCTACAATTAATTATTGCTTGAGCATTTGTACAATTGTGTATTGTAATTTCCCAAATCTTTTATTCGAAAATGATTATTTTCTGAATTCACCTCTGTCATTTTTGTTTAAGTCCAAACCGTGATTCTATCTAGAAACTAGCTAAAATCTGGACAATCTTTATATATTCAAATTCGTAACGAACTCCTAGATAGCGCCCAGAATGGGACTAGACAGCAGAAAGGTTTGAATCAAACGCGTAGTAAAACTAGAAAGCGCCAGTGTAGCGCCAGGCTAGTATTGCGTGAGTAGACAGACTTGAGAAAAACTGTACTGGCTTTAGCATGATTCAAGACTGCCACGAAATTTTTCCACACGGGACATATTTTTCTAACAGTGCAGGCGATAGCACTTCACGCTTCCGAGCAGGAGGCCTGGGGTTTGATCCCTGTGCTGGTACCAATGGCAATTTTTCTATGCACTTCTATCAGAGCCTTGATGGTTTGGAACCCACTTTAAACTATACCCTCAAAATAGGCTGGTTACCTCCCAAGGACAAGGCTCTATGTTCAGGGAAAAATTGCTTGGGGACAATAGTCGACTTTGAGAAGACTCCGAAAAAAAGGGAGCGACCTCATTGCAAATAGGTTCTATGTCAAAGGGTTCATCGCTCGATGGTCGCCGGTCAATTTAAAGTAATGAAGACACACATACATACACAAACATACACTGAATGTTGGCATCTACTGATGACCTCAGGAGGACTGCTCTGTCTACGGTAACCTTGCCGTCTTCCCTCCTATAGCCTGGCTCGTGAAGCTGCTGGATGGCGAAGTGGACGAGGCTCACTTTGCTGTGCAAAGAGGTCCGCGTCATTCATTGTTTCATGGAGTACGCCTGGCACCCGAGATGTATATTTCCAGAACGTTGGAAGCAACGAAATGCGCTGAGATATATCGTGGCGTACGTGCCCAGATTCAATGCACTGTCTTGAGAATAAATACGAGTTTGATACTTTATACCTTTAGAACTTGAAAAAAGCTTTTAAAGTTTCTTAGCTTTATACTTTCAGGCTTCATAGCCCAAGTGCCAGGGGGCTTCTCAAGAACTCCCAGTCCAAATTAAATTGGTGGACAATGCATACGTGCGTAAGTGCCAACAGCTGAGTTTTACAGAAGACACAGCAAACCTGGAAAAGTCATGGAATTTTTGAAAAGTGTTTGATAAACCTGGAAAAGTCATGGAATTAAAAAAATGACTGGAAATCCTGAAAAAGACATGGAATTTTGAAAAAATGACTGGAACTTGTTTAATCGTCTCTATTTCAAAGTTTTAATAATTTTGTATTTTATAGCTAATTCTATATTTGAAAATTGATACGAAGTGATTTTTTTACATTCAAACGATTTGAAGGAGCGCGTTTTGAATTCAATAAAACTTATTAATAAGCTTTTATCATTGCTATTAGCCTAATTCATTACGTAAATCATTACTATTATCATAATGTGTTACAATTTAATTGACTGAATTATTAAAAAAAGTGGATCTGGAATTTTTTCAAAATTAGACCTGGAAAACCGGGAGAAGTCATGGAATTTTGAAACCAGACTCTTGTATCAACTTTGTTCTAATGCATTTGATTTTAAACAAATTTTTTTTTAATTCCGAGGTATTTTCAAGTTCTATTAAATCGTTAAAGGAGGCCTCAGAAAAAAAAACCATCTCCGAGCAAATGCTTGTGAAAGGAACGGCGCGTTCCCAAAAAACCGCGGACCTGGTACAGAAAGAGCTATACACCTTTCATATTTAAAAATTCTTTAAATATACAAGAACGTCTTTGGAACTATCATTTATCTCTATTGAGTCGTGAAACGAACGCATAGAAAAAAAGCAATCATCTTAGAGAAAACCCCCGTGAACTTGACAAAGCGCCATCCTGGGAAAATTGTATGTGGACTACTAGAAGCTGTATAAATTGTTTCAAAGTAATAAGTTACTTCCAAATTATTTTTATGCACTATCTTACCCTATAAGGAGCATCCAGAAAGAAGCAACCGTTTCCGATAAATCTTTCATGAAATGAGCGAAAATCCGTTCATAAAAAATTTACCCGAAATACAAAATATTGTATAATATGGAAAAATTTAATTTTTATAAAAGCAAGAAAGTGCTTCCCAATACTTTTGGTGCTGAACACCGTGAAAGGAGAATCCTGAGAGAAGCAATAACTTCCGAGAAAACCGTTATGAAACGGGCAGCATGCCCCCTAAAAAGACGGACCTTAGACATGAAAAAGCGTATTGCTTTAACATTTCTGTAAAAAAAAATCAAAATAATATTTGCAAAAAAGAAAGACTTGACCAAACCCGCGCGAGTCGGATCGGCTTTCTGCATGTTGTTGGACCTTCGGGTTTGCCCGCGAACCCGAACTCAACCCGCACTGAACCTTAACATTGAAAACAAATTAGTAGCTGTTTTTTTGGAACAATGTTATCCTTCTAATAAGACTAAAAAGGCATTTAGTTGGTTCGATCTCACATTTACAAAGCTGTTCAGGTATCTATGTTAAATGCGGGAGATGTGACTAACATTTTTAGATTTTCTTGTGCTCATTTTAAAGTGTAGCTTTCTGCAAATTAAAGCAGTGAAAAAGAAACTCTTCTGAATTCAATAAATTCAAAATAAAAACTTAAAATATTTAACATTCAGCAGTTTTAAGTTTAAACGTTAAACAATGTATAGATATAAAATATACAAGTCTTCTACCTTATTTGAATCGGTTTGATACTAAAGGCTTTGAAATTAGGTATTATTTGAAAATAAAATATTCAAAACGGTAGAATATCAAATTCGAGGCTTTTGGTATATTTCTATTTAAAATTGTAAACCTTAAAAATTGAATACTTTTAAACTAAAGGTCGTCACATTTGATCAATTCCGGACACACGTATCAAAGATTGTACATTTAAATTTGAAACATTTTAGACTAAACAATAAAAAATTATAAAAGACTTTAAAACGGTGTATTTTTCAATTTTAGACTTTGGTAATAGAACACTTTGAGGGAGTTTGTAATAGGTCCAAGAAGAGAACATGTAAGTTAGAACTAAAGATGAACTGACGTGCTGAGCCATCACGCTGCACGCTAATTTTTATGGAGAAAAAAGTGTTTGGTTGTGAGTCCTGTATATAATGAGTCTTATAATGTAAATATGTATTCTGAATAGGTATCATAACGTTAACGTTACCGTCACTTTTTAAAATAAGTAACGCGTAACAGTTACTAAACATGCATCGTTCTGGGTAGCGCCTTACTGTAAATACGGGTACTTTGTTAATTTATTCAATAATTTTGATTTCTACTTTGGCTGGCTCGATGGTGTAGTTAGCCAAGGTGGTTGAAATATAGATCAACGGGAGAGCTGGTACCAGTGTCATCTAGAAATAAGGGTTAATTTGGTTGATAGATGTTTTTATATCGGTATTTTTGTAACTAACTTTATAATTATTCTTTTCCAGAGGTTCCATTCTGGTTGTTCGACCTTTCTAGCTTGGAGAAATATTATTAATATAATTAAAATATAATAATATTAGGCGATTAGTTCTTCGTATTTTAGACTTGGTGTTGTGGCTAATGTTGAGGATAGTTTTGGATCCATTCCGAAGGTTAATTCCAATGATGTATACCCTATTGCTTGATGTATTCATATCTCATTGTATTGTGAGTTAGAGTTAGAATCTTTAGATTCTTGTCCCATTCATTTTGGATGTCTTCAATACTTGTTTTTACAAGGTTTTTAATTGTTCAATGAGATTTCTCTAATGCCCTGTTGCATTTTTGGGTGGTAGGTGGAAGTTTAAATATGTTGAATTAGAAATAATTTTTCGAAATCTTATGTCGGTTGCGAAACAAAGTTTTTGCCTTGGTCCGTTAGAATGTTTTTTGGTCCGAATACATGTATACAAGTGTCAAACAAGTTTTCTATAATGCTTTCCCATTTTACATTCTTTGCAGAATTAACAGAAGCTATTTTGTCAATGGGCCAAAAATATCCATAGCGATTTTTTTCATCAAGCTCTATTGCGATGCGAGGAATTTTTGCTTTACATTATCTCTTTATTCCTGTTGTTTTTCGTGATTGACAAAACAGAAACACTGTACAGGTCCCTTGAAATAAGGACATTCAATTTAGTACTAATAATCCACTGGTTTCAGTCAGAACAAAACACTCATTCACATAAATTGTCATGGTGGCTGCCAATGAGCGACCGCCATTCCTGATAGCTTCAAGCACACACACCTTACCACCGTTTGGAGAAAGTGGGGAGAGGGAAGAGACGAAACGAGCAAGGAAGGAGCATAACCCGCGAACTCGATACATTAATGACATTATTTCCTGTCTGTGCCTTCGGCCTGACCCTTGAGATTACCCTTTCCTCTTCCCTCGCGAGATAGGCATGTGTTTTGCTCTCTTTCAATCCTTTTCATTCAATTATCTGGCCCATAACTCTTTTGAATCCCCCTCCTGTAGTTGTTTCCAAGTTTTTCGTCTGTGGTGGCTAGACCGGCACGTAACGCGAGCTTCAGTGCGCTTTTTGCTTTCCTTAGCCTCGGTCAAAACGGTGTGTACCGTTCCAAGGTTAATTATTATTAACTTGAAATTTTGCCAAAAGGTTTTCACCTAGTGGTAAGCATTTCTCTTTTTTTGTTCGATACTTTTTTTTAGATACAAAAATAGATGGCCTGACTTTTTATGACACCAAGGAAGTTATAGCTTTTGTCCGTTGACAACCTATACCTATATCTTTGTCCCAAGATATGGGAATAACACTTCCGAAAGCTAGCTCTACGTAGCTTTTTCATAACGCTCGCCCATACCCTAAGCGATGTTTTTTAAGATTAAAGCGTCTGGCTGAAACCTCTTCTGCTGTGAGCAAGTACAATTAGTATTTGCAAGTTTAAAGTTTATTCGAAGCTTTTGGGGAAAGAGCAGTTTGGGATTTCTTGTCTTTAATATCTCTTCAAACTAATAAAATGCGTCTAATCTACTCTTATGAAACATACTTATACTCCGAAGATCTACATAGCCTTGAAAGCTCACAGTCACTTCAAATTTTACCATCTCTATCACTCTGCGAAGGTACTCAAAAGTACTTACTGTCAAAAGCCCCGATTAATTACATGAGAATCTTTGCTCAGATTCGATTAATAAATAGCTATCAGACAAAAATTTGCATCAAAGATCAAAAGTTTAGAGGAGCGGAAAAAATATATATGTGATAGTGACGATGAAAAAACTGTTCATATGACTTGGCTTAACCTTTTAAATAATTCAACAACTGATTCTGTCAAAAAGATATTTTTGTTTATAAAAATGGCACTAGAGAAAAGAGAACTCAGATAAATTTAGATATAAGGAATCCTGCTGTAACCTCTTTGTATAGACGTATGTCTTATAACAAATAAACTATTGCACAACGCTCGCCCTTTGGCAGCCTATGACAAATTTTCTGACAGGACAGATAAATTTTGTTTTCTCCTGTTCGCCCGGTGCTGGTATTTAAAAACACTCGTCCTTTGAGAGCTTTGAATTATATCATTACTAATAAAGAAAGTTTCCCTTATTTATGACTCGCCCAGTGCACCTATTATAGAAAGAATTACACAACAAGTCCAATATAAGGCCGACAGTGTCAACAATGCGTCGCCACCTGTAGCGGAGCGATAAAAGCGGGCAGTACGGGGGAGCAGTAAGCGCGAGCGACAAAAGCGGGAGAAAAATCCAACAGAAATGGTTCATACGGCATTGACTGTTTACGTTTCCAACGACTGACCTAATGCCGCGGCCAGTGCGAGGCAACCCCTGAAACCGGCCTTATATTGGACTTCTTGTGTATTATCATAATTTTTATGGTTAATTAAAATGTGTCGACATAAAATATACTTACGTCATACACTCGCATAATTTTTACATTCATTTCATATAGATGGATCCACCCACCGTATTTCTAGTATTATTATATCCACGCTCACCAGCAAAGGAAATAGAAATTATCTCCTTGCAGAAGCTTAAAGATTTGGCAATCCAAAGTCTACCTGAGGATTGGAAAACATGGAAGGTTCATGATTTTTCAAAACAAGATTTGGTGGGGGATATTCCTGATTCTCACTAGCTCAATGCAAGCAGCTTCGCTCTACCAACGGTAGGAATAGTAAGGTCTTTTCAACCACAGGCAAAATCTGTAAGTGAGAAGTCTTTCTAACATGAAACTATCCATGCTGGATTGTCCTTTTCTCAGGGTCCTGATGTTAGAACCTCCTTCTTTCGAGAAAGCTGAGAGGCATAACTGCTCGAGGCGAGTTATTCTCAAATACTGTTGCGAATATAAGACCTTTCTCATTTTAAGAAACGAGGCTTCTAGTCAATTGGCAAAAGATTATGTTCGTGGAAAAAATTTTCCGATCATTGAAAATCGTGATAGGAAGCGTATTTCTCCTACAGATTCTGTGTCTGATGAACGACCACCTTCTAAACATTTGAGGTTAGTTGCTTTAGAAGAGAAATCAGACCCAATAGAGAACCTATTGACTAGATTGTTAAAAATAGTGTCCCTTAAAATGGAAGTTGAGTAGGACAATTCTTGTTCTTCAGAATTTTCTGATGAAGAGAGCTCTTTATCTGATAATGATTTTAATAATCATGAGATAACAAATGGGTCATCTTCTTGTCAAACTTCCAGCTTCAAGAAACTTGATTCATCTCTTTCGCTTAACGCTAACAAAGAGATTATACATTGTTTTCCTTCAACTAAGGAGTTGGAACCAACCGTTTTGGTAATGAAATCGTTGAATAGGATGCGTTATGTGGAAGCTCAATAGAAATTGCAGGCTGCTCCTGTATTTTCAGCCTTATCAGTTAACACACAATTAACCAGATTCGCAGGTTCTACACATTTCTCAGACCTTCTAACACAGTTTGATCTTTCGCTGGGTACCATTTCACATGGTTTACTGTGAAAAAGAAAAGAATTTTCGGAGGCTCTTTTTCCCTTAGCTAAAAAGCACCCAGCGATTGGTGACGATTTAAGTTATATTTTTCTTGAAAAGGAAGCACTTTTTACAAATACCTTGGGCCAACTACTCCAATGTCCCTGTGGTAGACGTGCGGATGTCATTGATATGAGAAGAAAGATTTATGAACCAAAGAGTAGTCACATAGCTACGAATGTTCCTAGTGATGCATGTCGATCATTGAATTTTTTTCCAAAATTTTGTCAGATTAAATTAAAACCTTAAACACCATACTCATGACATCAAGACGAATGATCACTCAGTCGAGATGATCGTCTTGTCTCGATCGACTTTTTTCATTACCAAATGCATCACCAAATGTTTCCCTCTCCTCGGCACATCTTTTCGAAAAAAAGATTGAATGAGTTACTTAAAGAAAATTGTGGTTTTTATAATTTTGTTCCAACCTCGAAACCGTCAGGGTCAAATATCCAGCATTATTTCAAAATAGAAGCTAAAGCAAAGGAGAAAACAGGTTTCGATCTTGGAATACTTTGAACTAGGGGGGACCTCGGGGAGGTTCCTCCAACTCAGGAGCAAGAAGATCCAATTGGAATGAGCGAAAAAGATCATAAAATCCTCGAAGTGGATTTAAGCCATCAGATACAACGTTATGTCAAAAGGTGGATCAAACTCGGGGCTCTAAATTCCATCATCAATGTGGTGATGGATGATGCCATGGATTCTCTAACGGACTGCCATTCGATTTGGATGATGCAATGTGATGATACAATTGTCGACAAATTTCTGCGTGTGAATGGAGACAAAACCATTTGATTTGGATGATGCAATGTGATGATACAATTGTCCACAAATTTCTGCATGTGGATGAAGACCAAAACCATCTTACAACATGGACAAAGAACTAACGGCGTTTCTCAATACGGAAGTTTTAAAAAAATTACATGCTCATTCCGGGTTCCTATCAACCATGTTTTTGACACCCAAATCAGACGGTTCGTGGAGACCTATATTCAACCTCAAGCATCTAAATCAATATCTTAATCCACAAAAATTTCAGTTGATAAGTTACGCGCGAATCCCAAGTTTCCATCAGATGAACGATTACTTAGCAAAGATAGACCTGTCACAGGCTTCTTTGCATGTGCCAATAAAGGAATCACACAGACGTTATCTAGCTATGAGTTATCGTTGAGAAACATACTGAATGACGGCCTTGCCCTTTGGTCTCTCCAACGCCTTCCTAGCCTTTTCAAGAATATCAAACTGGGTGGCCAGTCAGATGAGGGTAAAGGGAATGAGAGTAGTGGTTTACCTCGACGATTTTCTTTTTGCGAACCAGGATCCATATCTTCTGAGATTTCAGCTCAAGGAGACAGTAAGGTTCCTCATGCTCCTAGGATGGAAAATATATTTTCAAAAGACAGTTTTGGAACCTAGAAGACAACTAGAGTATCTGAGTGTCATATGGAATCCCTGGACGGATCAAAGATTTCTTTCAGAAAAGAAGACGGAAATGATAAGGCTATGTGTGGAGAAAGTTATGGTTCGGCAAAGATAAGACCTGGCATCAGGCGAAATCACTTTTCCGAAGACTGGAGTCTGCTTCCTTTGTAATTCCTCTCGGGATATTGTTTTGCAGAAGAATGCAATGAGCTGCTGATTTGCTTCCGGAAATTTTTCCGAATCAACTCTTCACGATTCCGGATCAGATAAAACCAGACTTGCAATGGTGGATGAACAAGTTGACAAAAAGTTCGAAAATATTTCCAAAAATGCCTACTATGCATTTAACAACACATGCATCAAACATAGGGTGAAAAGTCCAGTTGGGAGACAATCTGATGAAGGGCCAATGGAGTTTGGGTCAGAAAAACTGGCATATAAACAAAAAGGAAATATTGGCAGTGTACATGACGTTTGTCAAAAATGCTCGTATCCTGCCAAGAAAAGCCTTATCTCTCCAATCAGACAACAAAACAGTGATACCTTATATTCGGAGGCAAGGAGGCACGAAGTCACAACCTCTGTTACAGTTAACAGAGAAACTGTTAACACTGAGTTCAAAACTAGATCTTCAACTGGAGGCGCACCTTATTCCAGGAGTTCACAATGTGGTAGCAGACCGATTATCCAGACTAGATTCTCTAATGGATTGGCATTTGTCGACGAGAGTAACGGACCGGCTTTTCGAAAAACGGAGAGTTCCACAAATAGACTTGATGGCAACCCAATAATCAGCAGTCGTTCCAACTTATGCACCTCGAATCAGGGATCAGAAATCAGCATTTGTAAACGCCTTCAGTCAAGTGTGGAATTACGACCCAGCGTGGATATTTTCACCTCCCTCTCTAATTCTGAGGGTTCTACAATATCTGAAACTAGCCCAGAGGGTTTTTATTATGATTGTTCCGTGGTGGGAGAAAGTCTTCAAGAAAGCAAATCTGAAGAATCGACCACTGGAACCTTTTGGGGATATTCACAATGTTCCACAGAATCTTATAGACATGAAAACCAAGTCACCTTCACGAAAGATGTCGGATCTACATTTGGAGGCTTGGAAGGTGCGGGGTGGATTTCCCAGACAAAGGGATCGGCTGAAGAAGATATAGCTTTACTGGAATCACCATTGCGCGAATCAACTAAAAGAAGTCTTCATGGGCTACAAAAAATGGAATTTCAATGAATAATTCATCCCCGCAAAAGATTGCACAATATTTAGGATTTTTACACAGGGAAAAGAAATTAGCCTATAGCACGATTTTGATGCAAAAATCGGTTATAGTTACATTTGCAAATCAAACAAGAGGGGATAAAATAAGTTCTCATCCGATAGTAAAGCATATGTTGAAAGCCATAGGTTCATCTCATCCTCTGCAGGTAAAAGCTATGATATGGGATGTCAACGTATTGATTGGGTGGATGAGGCAGACAGTTTTAAATCCCGAAAAATTATTTCAAGTATCCAGACATGTGGCATTGCTGCTTCTCTTATCATCGGTCCGAAGGGTGCATGATCTCACACTGTCAAGGATGAATTCAAAAAATGTTCAAGATTCTGGAAATCGTATAGTTTTATGGCCAGTAATTGGTTCAAAGACAGACAGTATTTCACATCGACAATCAGGATGGGTTCGTTCTGAAAGTAAAGAATAAAAGATGGATCCAACGTGGTGTTTGAGAAGTTTGATCCAAATTTCGAAATCTAGAAGAAGTGAAAGAGCAGGACTGAGTAAATTGTTTATCACCACTAGAGGAAAAGAATGGCCTGCTTCAAGATCAGTAATTACAGGTTGGGAGCAAACAGCTCTAAGAGAAGCTAGTATAAACAACTCTGCTAGGAGTATCCACTCAGCAGTTTCTTCATCATGTTTTCGGGATGGTTTACCAATAGACGACATTTTGAAGAAAGGAAACTGGAAAGGTCAGAATACTTTTTGAAAGCATTATTTCAGAGAAGTGGAGAGAACAGTTTCTTTATCACGAGAAAAGAATATAATTCAGGTTTCCTTGGACCCTCTTTAAAAACTTGCTGTAAGAGTGTTATATTAATTCTATTTATCAAAAAGAACACTCATTTTATATATGGTGTGCTTATTGCTAAACGTTCTATTTCTTATACGTTTGTTTTCTTTCTGAATATTTTTCAGGAATATTAATAAATTTCATGACATGGGATTTTCTATCTTATTATTTCATCCAAGCAGGTTTCCTACATTCATTTTATTTTATAAGTTACAGTGCACTTTTTTACTGTGCTGGCAGAGTACACACATTTCTTGAAGGTCAGGCCAAAGGCACAGACTTGAAATAACTACGTTTTTCCCCCAAAAGGTAAAAAACGATTATTTCTGGTCTTGCCCAGGCCTGACCAAATTTGATCCCTTGCCTGCTTTAATGCACTGAAGCTCGCATCACATACGGGTCTAGCTACCACAGACGAAAAATTTGGAGACAACTTCAGGAGGGGGATTGAAAAGAGTTAGGGGCCAGATGAATGAATGAAAAGGGTTGGAAGAGAGAAAAACACACGTTCATCTCGCGAGGGAAGAGATGAGGGGAATCTCAAAGGTCAGGCCTCGGCAAGACCAGAAATAATTGTTTAGTATCCTTTGGGGGAAAAACGTAGTTATTATTAGGTAATAAGTTTTAATTTCAGAAAAATACAAGTCCTACTTTAAATAAAGCCTAGTATTTCTAATTTTATATTTTGCAAGAAAAAAGGTAATAATATAACGTTGACCTAAACGATTTCTACATTTTAGTTCCATTCAGGAGTTATTCCTCAAATTGACTTTTTATATGTCAAAGACATCCATACACTGACCAAGACGTCATAATCATGTAATTTAAATCAGTCGCCTGTTCCTTTCGAATCATGTAATTGTCAGAACATGTGTTACCTGGGTGGGTGGGCGTCAAGCAGTAACCTTATCCTTGGTGTGTGTACTGACAATTGAATATGTGCAAGCGGTCAATCGTGTTGGTTACTTTGCACGGAGATCAAATGTCTATAGGCAGACTCTACTGGTTCCCGCGTGGATTGTCAGATTCCACGAGTAAATCCGGGAATTCATCAGTTTATATTTGAGAATTTGTTTAGTAGGACGATGTTAGCCGTTATTACCTACTTTTTTGCAGAAATGCGACGTGCTGATTTGATAGCTGGCCTGCACTCCGAGTTCCGACCAACCGAGAAACACGCGCGAGTGCACGAATAAACAGCGCCCATGTAGATACAGGGTGACAGAACGAACACGAGTACACGGCTGTCAACCTTCATAGAGGATCACGCTTTCTAGACCTAGTTGGTTTTGTGAATATTTCTGCTCACAGTGGTTGACCTATCGCAGACGATTTGTAGCCAAGTTCATACCTTACCTAGTCTACCTTCCATTTATCACACAGTGATGCGGAAGAAAATAGGCTCCGTTTGACTCAAGATCCTCGAAATTTTTGACTAATTCCATCTCACCCAGAGTAGCATACTCCTCTATGCTCCTCTATCTTCGATCGGCAGACGGACAACATAGCGACCATCCTTTGCAAGTTGATAGGTAGTGAGGTATAGTTTCTTGCACGCCTCTTCATCTAGGGTAAGCTTTTATATTTGTGGAGAAGTATCCCCCTGAACCACAAACCGCCGAATCATTTGTAGCAGTTCTATGTCGACTGAAGACTCCAAGCCCACAACTCTACGAGAAATCGAGTTTATCTCGATCCAGATAGGATTTCCCGAAGAAAAGTCCTTTGCGCTGTGGAAGTGTATCGCACCCTTTCGCACTCCATCCGCCGATGACCTACAAATAGATTGCAGCCCCAGTATTATCTCGATCATGTGCCCTTTGATCGGCAATTGGATCTGCCAGCTTAAGACCTTGGAGATATTGCCAGACATTTACAGAAATAGTACTTGGTGGTATATAGGAAGTGAATCTAGATAATATGACAGCACGTACAACCAAACTCAATAATGTATCCAGCCTGGAATTTATCCTCACAATAGTGAGACCCCTAGTGGCTGGCGCACGGTGAACTCCTACTCCCTGGAATGTGATAATGGCCATATGTCTCTGCAGTCATAGTCCCTTAACTAAAGCTGATGAAATAAAAGAGGCTTGGGCCCTCTGGTGAATAATGCACGAACGAGGTTCTGACTCCCATCGTAGAATTCGAAGTAAAGTTCGAAGCGCTATGAGCATGAGTATGGCTTCGAAGTTACGAACCAGCATTACCTTCGCACCTCCGAGAGCACAAATCACAAAGAGAATCATTTTAGTCGAATATCCTGGATAATGTCATGGCATCTTCCTTATAAGGTCTCAATACTCCTCTTTTTGTCTCTCTCTCTTACGTTTCACAGGGCTGGGTCGCCATCAATACCGTATGAGCGACAAAGATTGTAGTAAAGCACACTTAGGGCTGCATTGTATCTGTGGAGATACGTTATTTCCGCGTGAGTGGGACACCCGAATAGTAAGTGTGCTTGGTCAGGCAGGGTCGACTCCCATGGGCGCATGTGATTGCGTATACTTTTGTAGTTATCGACCTCCTGTTAGATGGCTCTGCTGTAGAGGCAAAAGTGGGGGTAATATTTTCTTAAAATATTTTCGCGCCGCCATGCAAATGTTATCAAATGTTTTTTGAGGTTATATTGAAGTGAAATCAGTGAAGTGAAAAATGAAAATAGTTAAAGCAAATAGAAATGTTTGTACTGTGCCAGGATGTTTGTCCAAAAGGTGCAAGAAGTACATTTCACAAAAACACTCTGCATTGTACGAATGAAGTCACTGATTTCATTTCTCTATTTTAATGCGAATAAATAAAATGTCGTAAAAAAGATAAATTTCATGTGTCATGTATTTCTTCATTTATTGAAGAATTAATGCAGAATTGTACAAATTTATGCCGAAAAATGAAACAGGAAACAGTATTTATTTTTCATCCTAAATTTGTATAATTTTGAATTAATTCGTTTATTTTTTCTAATTTTGATCCATGCAACACATTCAAATAATATACACACATGCCTGGACGAGCACATAGATACATTTTAGTTTGCGACCTCCTTGTAGATGCCCTGGTGTCGCTATAAGTAGTCCAACGCACCCACGAGAGTCGGCCCTGCCTGTCCTAGGTTCTCAGAATATGCATGACACATTCTGCACTTATCACTGGGCACTTTTTGATGTGAAATGCGGCTACGGTATACTAAGGTGGAAAGGGCACCATCCTCGCACACAAATATTAAACCTGTTGTTCCTAAATTAAGTCCGGATGATTTGAGGAAAGCAAACGTTAGCTCCTTCGACAAGGACTGATCTTTTTGCATTTCTGCAAGAGTTTGCCTGCATTTTCTTGGAGAGCAGCTGTTCGAGCAAGTTTTTGAGCTCTGATTTCTTGACTTTGACTTTTAGAAGTGAGGCATCTAGATGGAGCAATGCACTTTCTTCACATCTGATATTGAGGTCCAGGCCAAGGGCCTCGGCCGCCTACACAACGGCTTTTAAAGGAATGCTTCTTTGCCGATCCTTCTGTGCTTACTGACCGTCGTTAAAAGAATACCTGTATGTAAGCTCTTCTGCATACGCATGATCTTATGTGTGGTGAAGTGTAGGCCCATGAGCTTGTGCTTCGTTCATGGAACCACCCTAAACGAATAGAGTAGAGAAAGGACGGCAAGCATGCTAGTCGCAGATATCTTATTCAGCGCCAATACATTGGAATACCAAGCATGTCGGAGGAGACGCTTGTATATGCTTCGAAGATCCTCATTCACTTATATTATATCCTCAGGGTACTCGAGAATGCCAGTCATTCGTGCTCGCTTCAGATGAATCTTGGTACCCTAGTACAATCCAAATTCCATACCGATCTCTCTTATGTACCTCTTGACTATGCTTAAAGCAGTCTAAAGCTATTTTTCTTCAGAAGCATGAATCTTCATGTCATCCATATAAAATGCAGAAGTGAGCTTCTGCTCGCGATGTTTAGGCCTGCCACAGAGGTACCCAAATTGCGTAGTGCAAAAGATAGTAACAGAAGTGTGATGAAAAGCACTCTATGGGAGGTTCAATCGAAAGCTTCAAGGTAGTGAATCCAGGCCTTCGAAAGATTACGATTACAGAATGCAATTTCTTTGTACATGCTCCTGTATCACCTCCTAATTCCCACACAGGTTCAATTTTCTAAATAATCATATCGTTCAGGATAGCTGTAAAGATGTTATATAGCGTTATCAGATAATTTATTGGTCTTTAGTTCCTTGGGTTAGACAAGTCGTATTTATTATGTAGGGCGTTGCACATCGTTGACCAAATACGGGTGTTATCTGACGCAGGGAGGAGAATACAGAAGAGGGAGGAGTGGTTCTGAGAGAATCAGCAGTTTTTTGCTGACCGATTCCGCCTCTTCAGCGATTTTCCTGTTTCTGTCAAAAATCCACGCAAGCTCGACGAGGTAGAGATATTTTGGAGAGAAGTACACAAGATTCCGAAAATACTGAAATTGAAAGAAAACATTAAAAATATAATCCACTACAAGCAGCATTGCGACAACCTCATAATATCTGACGGGGAGTGTCCACAAGTCACTGCCGAAGAGGTGAAAAAAGCAGTTAGGGGCACGAAGAAATTTTCTGCTGCAGGATCAGATGGTATCAAGAACTTCTGGTTAGGACGCACAGTACTCCTACCGGAGAAATGCAAATTATCTATCCCAGGGAAATGCAGGCCAATAAATTGTCCGAACACTTTGTATAAGATCTTCACCGCTATCCTGAACTACAGGATTGTTTGGAGAATTGGGCCTGTATGGAGAGAGATATACGAACAACCTGTCTCGAAAAAAGGTTTAGCAGACTGACAAGAGAACCTTCCTGTCGATGGCCTGGATTAACTAGCGGAAAGCGTTTGATTCAATCTCCCACAGACTTATCATCTGTCTGCTGGAAAGCTTAAAGGTTTATTCTCACATAGTGAGATGTATGGAGAGATTGATGCTCCTCTGGAAACCTAGAATTACTATCTTATCAGGAAGTTATCGTGTGGCAACGAACAACGTCACCTTCCAAAGTTGCGCCTTTCAGGGTGACACCATGAGCCCTCTCCTTTTTCGCATCACACTTCTGCCACTATCTCTCCCACAACGCAATTCTCTTGAGTACCTTTGCGGCAAAACTAATCATCGTGAGCATTAGGTCACTTGCGTATTGTATATGGATAACCTGAAGATCTATGCTTCTAGGGCAAGCCATCTTCAGTATTCTTCAAGTGTCATCGAGGGGTACACAAGAAAGACTGGTATGGACTTTGGATTGAAGAAGTTCGCCAAGATTCATTTGAAGCGTAAGTGAATTACTATCGTCCCCAGGCTTCCTGAGATCGTGGATATGACTATTATTAGATGATTGACACTAGGGAGACCTATCCATACCTGACGGTCGATACAGGACGTATTCTATCGTTGTAAAAACGAGAAATTTCGATGAAATTGACTGGGAGGACGTGATTGCTGGACTGAGAAACCCTTGGCTCGCTGTAGAAAAAGACGAGCAGAAAATCTGCCATATTGCAAACTCAAGAGACTTGGTTGGTTCGCAGCCTCAAGATAAAATGTACGACATCTTGGCCCCTATTTTCAGGGGTAATAACCTCCAAGTCACCTCAAGACAATAAATAATAAAATAATGTTACGAGAATCTAGTAGGAGGACACAAGAGCGTGACAAAAACGCACAAGCGCGTCTGAGAACAATTCACATGGCCCGGCATGCGGGACCAAATAAACAACTACATATGAAGTTGTCTAAGTTGTCTGAAGAATAAACTCATGCGAGCCGGCACACACGAGTCAATGGTACTTACCGATACACGATTTGGTGTGTTTGGCAAAGTGTCACTTTACGCTGTAGGAAAACTTCCTAAAATCCCGAATGGGAACCGGCATATACTAACTGTGCCGAATAGCTTCAGCAAATATTGCATAAAAGTCCCCATTCCAGATGTCAGGACTCCCACCATCGTACATTATGTTGCTACCCATCTCTGCTCTCAGTACGGTGACTGGAAGTACGTCCTGAGTGACCGAGGAGGAGACTTTACGTCCGTATCATCCCCAAATGAATGGATCCCTGAAAAGAAGCCAAATAATTCTAAAAGATCCCAACCGATATAAAGTATTAAGCAGACAATTATGATGAGTGTGACAGACTGCTTCCATTCGCCATGTTTGCGTACAACATGTCGGTGCATGAAGCAACAAATTTCACTCCAAACGAATTAGTTTTCGGAAGACGCGCACCGGTCCCCACTTCGTCGCTGAATGCGAAATTCAATGATCTAGTGCACGTGGTGAAAGATGTGAGCAACAGAACGTTGAATTCACGAACTCACGTTTTATACAAGGTCGTAGGACTAACCGATAATCATAGTGTAATTCTAGAAAGGGAAGATAGTAAAATAATGAGAAAAAGCATTATTATGATTAGGAATCTAAGCGTTATCAGGAAGTTTTGTTCACTCAATTTCAGAAAATTAGACCAAAGTCAGAGTATTCTGTGAAACTAGGCAAACACAGGAATTAAAACTAAATAATAAGAAGAGAATCTGAAGCAAAATCCTTCCCTCTCGAAAATTTAGTTATTAATTTGAAAGCTTCGACAAATTCAAAGTTTATTCAATAAAAATCATTAGAATAAAATCAATATAGAGTGAGTAACGTGTAACCAAAGCTACATACAAAAATAAAGAAATAAAAAAATAAATAAACTACTTTCGGCCGAAAAATCGTTGGCTCCCATAATAATCCTTACTTTGACACACAAGCAATTGGCGTAATGAATTAAGGTGACTAATAAGCATCAACGCACTTCGCGAGGGCTGCATAGGGACCGCGAAAAATCCTGACGTAGCAAAAATAAGGACTCACGGACTCTGCTGATTATTGTTTATCAGCACAAACACAATGTGATTGCTCCATTATTTCTGAACTTTCGACACATATTCTTCTTCCCTAAAAGTGTCAGGCTTTTCATGATCTATTAAAACTGGTACAATCAACTATCCTATAGGAAAACGCTCCGGTATGCAATCGTCTACCTCTTTTACTCTCTCTGAATCATTATTAGCTTGCGGGTTTGCTCCATTTTCAGTATAGGAATAATGCTCATTTTCCACGAATACAGAAATGACAGCGAATTTAGGTCTCACAGATAATTGTTGTCGTTGCATTGTACATCAAAGTTTATCTATGCTTGAGTCGAGCGTGATTCGCGATCAGATTTTTCTCCAGTGATGATTTTCGCCTTGATGATTTTATTGCAGAGCTGGGTAACAATCAGCCTCGTTCGATTGCAAATTCTTTCTGAGACATCAAAGTTACGCAGTAGCATGGTGATTGTGTTCTTTCTTAGCTTTATCTCATATAGTGGCAAATGGGCAATGTCGATCAAGTCAAGAAATTTCTGCGCGAATTGTACTGCCCCTTTTGCCTGACCTTATAACCAAGTTTTAACTTTGATAGACTTTGTAGTCTTCAGATAGCTGCTTAAAGATCTCAGCATTGATTTTACTGAATTCTTGTTTTAATGGCCAATTCCAACAGGTGCTGAGCTGGTTTCTGTTTGGATTTCCAAACAAGATGAAACCAAATCCGTTGTATGATGGAGTCTATTTAGAATTTCCAAAATCACTGAGCTGGCGTCGATTGAAATGTGTTTGGATTACGAATCCCATTTAAGTGCGGTTCTGGGCATGGTCTTAAACGGCCTTCACTTAAATCGAACACAACATTTGCTCGCTCCGAACGTCAACATTAAGGGCCGCATGAACCATTTATCTTGGATTTGGACGCATGCTAAAAACTGACACAACTAACGCGCTAAAAGTACTGCCCTCATGCTGTTTGTCACGCATGACTAATCACCACCTCTCTCTCCGTCCTGCAGTCCCCGCATCACCACAATGATGAGGACTCAAATTCTAGGAACGATTCAAATATGAGTTAATTCAATGGGATTCCCAGTGTATAGTTCAAATATAGTGGACAAGACGATGATTTTTTGCATTTGTTTTATAAATTTTTCTGTATAAAATAAATGAACAATATCAGTGTTTTTTCCACTATATATAAATGGAATTTTGGTAATCACTAAGCTGATTTCTTTTGGACCCTGTCTCGATTTTCAAGAGCGTGCTTCCGATCACGGAATCTGATGGATTCTTTTATATTTCCAACACACGTCAACCTGATTTACATTGTATTCTGTTCGGAATACTGAAAAAAAATCTATCTAACCTTAGAATATGATAGGCTCTATTAGGAATTTGCCATAGATGCTGACTCGATATTTGTTGACCTTCGAGGCCCATTCATATTCTATTTGCATTTCTAACATACGTAGATCTGGTTGCCGTTTGGGTTTCCAAAATAGAACCATCGGACTTGGATTCTGATGGGTTTTATTTGGATTTTCCAATAGATGATGAGATGAACTCCGTTGGTTTCTCGTGGAGTTTGAAAGTCAATGTAAGTAATGTCACACTGGACTTGACATACCATTCAGTGTTTGTTATTCCATTTGCAATTTCCACCAGTACAAATATAATCGCACGTAAACGCTATTAAATATTGGGAACGCAATGGGACTTTCAGTTGGGATCGTGAGCTGATTATAAATGTGAGAGTGTTATCAGCAAGTAAGCTGAGATGGGAAATTGCATTTTAGAAGGAAACATAAAGTGATAGGGGACATTGAGGTTAGGGAAATTGGTGGAGAAGATGGCGGCCAGGACGGATTGTCACCGAAAGTAAGGGAACCTGCAGCGCCACCTTTGTTTGAACACGTGCAGATTTGGGAAGGAGTACAGAGAAAGGAAGCTATTGCCACGGAAGAGGCTCGAAGGAGGAGAGGTCCTGAGCGTCCTAGTAAGGCAGATATACTGGCCAGAGAAAACACTGAGAGCGCCAAAATACTAGACGGCTTTCTGGTCCACAAGGTAGCCGAGGTTTTAAGTAGTGACGAACAGGCATTATTCAGGGCTTTACACCGATTACAAAGATCTCCAGTCCGGGAGAAGAAGGCAAAGGGAGTATCAGAAGAAAAAGCCGAATCGGACAAAGAAGGGGCATTGAAGGGCGAACGAAAAGCAGAAGATCTGAACGAAGAAGGTTTACTTGAAGTAGCAGAAGAAAGCGAAGTCAATGGGAACGAAGAGGGCGACATCAAGGAGGAAGTGACAGACGGTGCTGGGAACACGAAACAGTAGAGCGAATTGATAACGCGAATTCTTAACGATTGGTGGATTGAAGAGTGCAGAAGGAAATTATTAACTTTGAAATACATATTAAAGAACTGAAAAGAGAAATAGAGGGAGGACTAGGAAAATAAGGCACTACTTTGGCTCTGAGAAAAGAGAAAGAACGCGAGAGGAAACAAGTCGAAGAGCTATCAGCTGTGAAAGAAGAGTTAGCGAGAGTACGATACGAGCTTGGGCTGATAGAGAAGGGCGAATATGGGAGAAATACGCAGGTGACAAGTAATGTGACCTCTGAATCAGCTGACGAGGACTCACAGAGAACAAAAGATAATAAGGAAAAGGTTTCACAGATAACAAAGGATAAGAATAGAGTAAGAAGCAGAGAGAGTTCTAGACGGAGTAAGGATGGGGAAAAGCCAGGGCGTGATGACCGTGCCAGATCATAATTTCGGGAGGAAAACGAAGAAAAACAGGAAGATAATAGGAACGATCAAAATTTACCAAAAAAACTTGTAGTGGCTGATCCGGAGTATGAACTTGGGGACGCACCTCGGGGAGGATGGGGGTTCGGTTCTCGACTACATAATTGAGTCTGAGAGAATCGGAGATTCGGATATAAAAGATATCGAGGTGGTAACGAGCATGGAATCAGATCATTTTCTAGTAAAAAGAGAACATGAAGAGGGGCCCGAAATAGAAGGAGAGCAAGTATGTTATAGATTAGAGTGGGTTGAGAGTAAGAGCAAGGAATATAGGGAGAACATGGAAGATATCGGGAAGACGATGGTAACGGAAAACGAAGGGTAGTGGGAAAATAAGTGGGAGAGACTAACAGAGAACATAAAAAAAGTAGCAGAAAGGGTAGGCGTGACTAGAAAGAAGAAGAGGAAAAGAACAGAAGGGGAAAGGGAGTTAAAAGAAAGGGATGGAGAGGAAAAGAAATTGATAAAAAATACCTTTAACCACTTACAAATATTTGAAGACAAAAGGAAATAGGCAACATGGAAGGCCAGGATATTGATTCGGAAAATCCAGGAACTCATAAGGGAATAGAGGAAAGGGAACGATAAGGCATGGTACATGAAGAATGCAGTACACAGATTAAGGAAAGGAAAAGCATCAGGCGAAGACAGCATCGACATAGAATTCATA
This sequence comes from Andricus curvator, assembly GCA_932195095.1. Lineage (NCBI taxonomy): Eukaryota > Metazoa > Arthropoda > Insecta > Hymenoptera > Cynipidae > Andricus > Andricus curvator. The sequence continues at coordinate 200,435 of CAKNYM010054149.1, read as the reverse complement.
AAATGGCTACCAAAAGTTTGGGTTTTAGATGTACACAGAATACTAAATAGGTTCTGGATGGAAGGGAAATTGGATCATGGCTGGGAAAAAGCGCAGATATGTCCCATACATAAACGGTGCAATGGAAATAAAACGGGAAATTATTGAGGAGTGGCACTCCTGGATTCTGGCTACAAAATCCTAACAGCCATCATGAATGAAAGACATAGAGGCTGGTTAGAAAAGGAAGGGAAGTACGAAGAAAGCCCGGCAGTTTTTGGAACGAAAATGTCTACTCGGGATCATATGTGGGTTCTCAATTCTCTGATTAACAATAAATTAAAGGCGAAAGGTGGTAAACTGTACGCGGCGTTTGTAGATCTTAAGATCTCGATATAATAAGTAAGATATACAGTAGAACATTAAATGAGATCATTACAAGTGAATGCAACACGAACTCGTTCTCTACAAACAGGGGCGTAAGGCAAGGGTGTCCACTCAGTCCGACCTTATTCAACACATTTATAGGATATATGGATGAGGCTTGTGGAAAAGGAAATGTAGGAGGGAGAGTAATAGGAGGAACCAAAATTTTTGTTCTTAAATTTGTAGGTGATGTGGCTTTGGTGGCGGACCACGCAGAGAGGCTCAAGGAAATGCTAAGAAATCTAAAGAGATATATCCAAAATAATGAATTACAAATTAACGAAAATAAGACCAAGGTAATGATATTCAGGAAAGGGGGGAGGAGGACACAAGGAGAGTGTTGGAAAGTGGACAAGGATGTGTACAAAGTACACGGAGAAAAAAAGCAGGGAAAGCGAGAATTTCTGTGAATGCAGCATGGGGTGTTTTAAAGGGAGCAGGAATTAATAGGTCGGGTAAAAGATTGTAGCTCATGGACCTGTTAGTGAAAGCAGGAGGAATGTATGGCGTAGAAATCTGGGGCTGGGCTAGAAGAGAATCAATAGAGAAAATGCAAGATAGGTTCGTTAAAATGGCAATGGGAGTTGATGGCACAACTCCAGGCTACATATGGAGAAATGGAGGCAGGAAGACAGAGTTTAAAGATCGAGGCAAGCAAGTACCTTATGAGAATTTGCGAAATGGATACTGAGAGATGGCCAAAAATCTGTTTGAGGGAAGAGTTAAGGGGAATAAAAATAGAAATCCTTTGAGTTGGGGCAAAACATTTGAGGAAGCTTGTCGGGATGTAGGTGACGGAGTAACAGCAGATCTGCTTTGGAAAGGGGGAAGAACAGAAGAGGTCTAGATGAACCAAGAGAAAGGAGTCGAAACGATTTTCGCGCAGCAAATACAGAGATATTGGGGGAAAATAGATAGATCATCATATTGTAGCGAATATAAAAGTTGGAAAGCCCGATTGGGCAGGTGGAAAGGAAGGGCGTGATTTTGAAGAATTAGTATTTGAAACTTTAAATCAAAAACCGAACCTCATCCTCTGCATGTATGCCGGGGGGTTTTGAAATAGAAGCAAGATGAAAGAAAAATGCGAGTGATTTGTAGAGTATAAGTTTAAGTACTTAAGTAACGAATATCGATTTTACGACAGCAAACTATCAAAAGTTTTTACACGTTTTTATAGTTTCTTAGATTTTAAGGTTTTTTTTGTAAGGGTTAAAATATGTAAAAACTGCAAGGTATACACTGATGCTTGGAATCCTCTGCAAAAATCTCATCTATTTTTCGCCGTTTTTTTCTGTCAGTTTCTGCCGAGATTTCTAAACTAGACCCAACTGACCGCGTCTTCTGATGGGTTCCATTTGAAATTTCAAGAGACGCTGAACTAGTTTCTTTTGCATTCTATTTGGAATTTCAAAATCAAACCTAATATTGGTTGAATGTTTGAATTTCCGAATAGAGCTCCACCGTCAGTGTACAGTTTCTACTGCTGCTGGAATCTATGGTTCTTCCAATACTGTAACCTACTTGGATTTCAAAACACAATCTGAATCGGATTCCTTTGTATTTGCAAATATAATATTATTTATTTCGCAGAAAGTCTCAATAGCTACGAGGATCTGTTTGAATTTCCCAACACTGCGACCCACTTGGATTTTAGAACTAAATTTGATTTGCATTCTTTTTAGATTTCACAATAGAATTTTACCGATAGCGCATAATGTCTGTTTTTTTGTAATCTATTTGGATTTCGGAATACTATAACTTACTTTGAATTCAAAACAGAATTTTGCCGATAGTGCACCAAGACCGAATGGCTGAATCGTAAACAATATAACAGTTTTATGTAAGTGTATGTTTTATGTGTTACATTGTTATGTACAAGTTTTATCGAAAAGTGTCACGTAATTGTTGAAATTGTTGTGTAACTGTTTACTTTGTTATGTTAACGTTAAGTAGTTATTGAGCGTGATCGAAAAATTCTATTGAGAAATCCAAACAGAATCCAATTGAATCTGCGTTTGGAAATCCAAGTACATATGCTACAGTATTCAGAAATCCAAATACATCCCAACAAAATTACGGACATGCGCCATCGCTGAAATTCTTTCCAGAAATCAAAATAGAACGCAACTCAAATTTAGTTCGGAGATCCAGGTAGGGTACAGTGTTGGAACATCCACACATATCCTAGTAACCTTAGTGCGCACATAGATTCCAACAGCACTACGGATTTGGAGCCCCGTCGGAAATATAATTTTTGAAAATCCAATTACAAACCAGCTTTTCAACTTTATCTTATTGCTTCATACTGTTCTCTTCTCGCCGATGCATCACTAGGTATGAGCTAATGTCACACTTTTCTAATAATTTCAAATTTATTATGTGGGTACTTTTTATATGAAAGTAGATATCACTAGGAATAGTTTGACAGCAGTGCGAGTGGCCCGGGAGTCGAGTCAAGTTGGACGAGAGATGTCGTTACGATAGCGTTCTTGTTACAGATGGTCCAGAGACAGTGTGGCAACCTAGCCGGATGCCGCCATTTTAAGAGTGTTTATCTATCGTGTAGTATATATATATATATATATATATATATATATATATATACACTGAGAAACCCTTGTTTGTATTTCTTGTTAAAAATCACACTAGATTTTACTATCTGAACTTTGCAATGAGGGGCAAAAAGCAAATTTTATTAATATTTACTAACCTCAATAGTAACTCGTAGCTACTTAAAGAATTATAAAATATATTGGAATAAAAGTTAAAACTATTGCATTTATTGTAAAAGACATTTGAAGTATTTATTAACCTCTGTAGTAAAACTGCAAGTCTGCACTACTGCCATTTACTAATTTTGATAGGAGAAAATAGTAAATTTGTTGGATTAATATCTGTAGAGGATAACAGTATTTACAAAGTACTGTAGTAAAATGATGCGCAGGGACCGTGCGCACCGAATTACTAACTGGTTAGCAAAATATGCTACAGTGAGAATAGTAAAAAATATAAACACGTGTTGCTAACTTTCACACAAGCCTACCTACACACATATTCTACATTTAACGCATAATTCACATTTATTTAAATTAAGAATTGACAACATTAGAAATTACATATATGTATATATTCTTAAAAGATAGTATTATATTATAAAGCTGAAACAGAAAAATCGGGTTAGAAGAAAACGAAGCTGGCGGGAATCGAACACGCGTCTCCGGGACAGCAGTCGGGCGATGATCCATCTACCTATAAGACATTTTGAGACTCAGAATGAAAACTTCCATATGACCTAAATGATAGAAAGTTTATTGGTTCTAATTCATTTAATCCTTAATTGATTAATATTGATGATATTTTTATAATTTTAAACAACACAATTTTTAATGTAATTAAAATAAGTAAATTTTTTTTTAAATTACGTTTTTTTGCGGATTTTGAATTGAAACATAAATTAAATGTCATTTTCGCTACCTAAAAGTAATTCTAAATTGTAAATCTTCAAAATTAAATTATTTTAAATGTAAATGAAATGTAGGTAGAATATTTATTATAAATTTAACTATTTTTATAACAAAAAACACAATTAAAAGTAAATTTAAAGCATATATTTATATTTCAGGAATACAACATTTTGAAAATTCTTTACGCCACAGTAAAATCTTAACCTCCAATCCGTTGATCGGCGATCGACACACGTCGGATGCACTCGGCTGCGCTCGGTCCAAGGCTCGATACCGTCTGCTAAATCAGTTAGTAATATTTGGGACCAATTTTAATAATTGGTATTAACCTTTGTTACAAAAAGTAGAAAATGTGCATAATACACATCGTGTTCCTACAGACAATAGTAATTTCTTCTACATATTTAGTATATTATGTTATTTAAAATACTTATTACTTTTATTCTTTTTGTACAATTTATTAATTTCTCTACTAATTTTTCCTACATCGGATTTTACTACAGAAAATAGTAAGGCTTGCTATTACCAAATAGTAAATCTTCTTATAAAAATAGTATAACTTATTATTTATGTATTAAAATGTCGAAATTTAAGCATTTTGCCCCCATTTGCTATCCGTTTTAGTAATTTTTCTAACCTAAAGTTTCTCAGTGTATATATATATATATATACAGGGTGTCCAAAAAGTCCCGGGACGGCTAAATATTTCCTCAGGTAAGATATTTTTCAGGGCGGTCAAGGTCATTCTTGAAGGAACTTTCAACAAGGAATTCAATGGTGACCTTTATTTTGATCTTGACCATGACATTCACGGTCATTTCAAGGTCAAATTGATTTTTTTAAATGGGAACCTCTATTTTTGACCCCGGGAACTGAGAAAGCGGAAAATTTTACGTTCAAATATGACCTTGACAAATCGAAAATTTGACCTGGAAAGGTCAGGGCAAGGTCAAACACCGAGCAGCAGGATGACTCGACTGGCATGCACTTTTGAACAAAATCTCCTCGTGAAGGTTCTGGTCATAGACAAGGTCAAAGTGACCAATCGATCGAGCGTATAAAATGCTACAACTCTTGCGTTGAACATTTTCTCCATAAATGCATGCTGGTCGAGTCATCCTGCTGTACGTTGTTTGACCTTGCCCTGACCTTTCCAGGTCAAATTTTCGATTTGTCAAGGTCATATCTGGACGTAAAATTTTCCGCTCTCTCAGTTCCCGGGGTCAAAAATAGAGGTACCCATTTAAAAAAAGCAATTTGACCTTCAAATGACCGTGAAGGTCATGGTCAAGATCAAAATAAAGGTCACCATTGAATTCCTTGTTGAAAGTTCCTACAAGAATGACCTTGACCGCCCTGAAAAATATGTTACCTGAGGAAATCTTTAGCCGTCCCGGGACTTTTTGGACACCCGGTATATATAGTATATGTATAAGAAAACTGAACCAATCAGCAAGAAGTCCTTGTGACGTATGTAATTTTTAGTCACGCTCCTATGTTACGCCGCTCATGGCAGTAGTAGTGAGCGAGGCGTGAATATTGAAGTAAGTTATAGTACACGTAGAATATGAACCTGAGAGGAATGCAAAAATAATATTAAGTTGATCGCAAGCGACTACTAGATATAAATTTTCGATTTATTATTGTTCGAAAGGAGGAACAAGGCCCAGTGGCGTTCAGGAAACTTGTGACTCTTCCAATCCCAGGGCTTCGAGGATGCGTCATCCGAGGCGTCATCAAGACCCCCAGGAAGGAAGATGTCATACTCCACGTGGAGTGAAGCGCGCGCATCTTTGCCCGCCTCCAGGGGACTCATCCACCCTGGTTACTCGGTCGCGATTGGCCAGCACGATTGACACAGAGAAGTTGGGGGCGGGGTGGATGCAAAGGTGGAGGTACCTAGAGACTGCGTGGTTCTCGGCTCAACGAAAATCGACAGCTCAGATTTGCGTCGACCTCGGTCTTGAATACGTGTTTTTGAACCCGTTCCGCGCTAATAATAATTCTATAGTATGACTACTCTCACTGTGTAATTCTTGTATAAGTTGATAAAAATATATTTTAACTTTTACTGTGAACCAGGCTTGAAGTTTCTTTTTATAATATATCCAAGCAATTTTTACAGGGATCTAATTATAAAACAGATTCCTTGCTGAGAGTGTGCTAGGTAGACAGCCAGGAGAGTTATATCTTATGACTATAGGCCCTTTGAAACCATGCACCTTGACCACCTAGGCTCCTTTGTCACGACTGGCAGAAGTAAAATATTTGTTCTTGCAGCCATTTCTAATTTGAATAAATTTTGTACAGTTGTATGTGGTCGAAGATGAAAAGGCCAGTACGATTGTCAAAAGGATGAAGGAATTCATGGAGAATTTCGGAACCCCGTTACGGTTTATTTCGTATAGAAAAACATCGTCCACGGCGAAACAGTTTATAGATTGTTGTCAAAAATACGGCATAAAATATGTTATGATTTGAAGTCGTCACTCTCAGGCTTACGGGCAGGCGGAACCTCACAATCAGACCCACTTACTTTTCATTTTTCCGCAATCAGCTCTAACCTATTCTTATCCAGGTATCTTCTCAACCTCTTCTTTATCTCCTTTGAGGCCTCTAGCGTACTTTCCATCTCCGCGATTGAAATCGCAGAAAAGTATTGGGCTGAGCGGACACCCTTTGCTTTAACCCTCTATCCATGCAGAATTTCTCTAAAATCCCCTTCCCTCCTCTTACCTTATCTGTCGTCTCTTCATATATCTCCCTTAGCCTCTTAATCAGGCCTCTCTCCACTCCCCTATCCTCCATCGTCTCCCACAACCTCCCCCTATCCACCGAAGGAAAAGCGCCTTTGAGATCCACAAAAAACGCGTACACTCTGGACCACTTCTTCGCTGATTCTCTGTTCACCACGTGTTGCAGAACGTAGATATTGTCGATAGTATTTCTCCCCGCCCTGAAGCCCACCTGCGCCTCCGGCAATATTCCTTGCCCCTCGATATTCTTCCGCAGCCTTTCCGCCATCTCCTTAAGTCTCTCCCTAACCTCTTGTATGCTGAACAGCCACGCTTCGTTCTCTACCACCTCCAGCCCTGCTGCCTTTGACCTTCTAAACTTCCTTATCTGTTTCTCTATCTCCTCGTCATTCAACTCCTCCATCTCTGCCTCCCTCGTTCTCCTACTCCCATCATCTCTCTTTCTTGAATCTGAGCCCTGAAATAATTCTTTAAAAAACTTCCTGCACTCCTCACTCCTCACTCACTATCTTCTCACTTATCCCCACTTTACGGTTCCTAAACCTATTTATTATCTTCCACATGATCCCCCCTGTCTTAATACTTCCCAACTCCTCTTCCAGATCTTTCTCTTTTTCCTGTTTTTTCTTCTTACATCCCACCAGGGCTTCAATATTCCTTTCTTCTTCTTTCTGAATACATTCTTTTGCACACACTCTTCCACTTTCTCTTTCAAATCCTCCCAAATCTCTTCCACCGACTCCCTTCATAACCCTACCTTACGTACATATGTGCATTCACCCTCTTTGTCCCCTCTTACCATACTATTCGCCACCGCCGAGCCTCTATCCTCTATCCAGTCCCTTAGAATCTCCCCCTCCTTATTTATTATCTTATCCTTCGATTTCCTTCCGAAGCTCTCCTCTTCCCTGTAAAGGCCCCCTTTTCCCCCCATCCTCGCAATGAAGCCCCCCCCCATTACCGCCATACCCTTCTTTCTTTCGCCTAGCAAGTTTTCCACTCTTTCCTTGATTCTTTCCATCTCATCCATCCCTCTTTCCTCTAATCCATTCCTAACCCCCGTTATAATTTCCCCACTAGCCCTTCCTTTCTTCTTCACTCTGACTGCCTCCTGTATTCTCCACCTATACCAGCTTTGGCTCTATTCTATCCCATTCCTTTCTCTCTACCCAAGTCTCTACCAGTCCCACCACATTAGATTCCTGGATATACCTCCAGAACTCCTCATCTTTTTTTCTTTACACCTGCTACGTTCCAGTACAACACTTTCACTACTCCTCCACACTGCTTTACTACACCCGCCTAATTCCTACAAAACAAATTCTCCTGCACTTCCTTCAACACCTCTTTCTCCTCGACCCACATCCATATTTTCACGTCTGCTTTTATTTTCCGATACCCTACTCTCGCCTCTCTCCCTTCACTCCTCTCCCTCCTAGCCCTGTCGTTCAGCATTCTCTGCACCTCCCTTTCCTTCCTTCTTAAATCTTGATTGATGAAAACCCCCTTATCCTTCATCCTATTTTTATTTCGCATTATCCCCAACTCCTTCCTTCTACTTTTTCCCCTCCACAATAACTTTCCCAACCTTGCCTTTAACCCACCCTATGCTCTGTAGCAACGTTTCCACGCCCTCGCTTTCTTCTTCGCTCTTTAGCTTCAACCCTCTTATCACAATATTATTTCTCCTGTCTGCCTTCTCTTTTCTCTCCATTCTCAACTCAATTGTCCTTATCCTTTCCCTATCCGCCCTCTCCTCCTTTTCATTCCCACGCCCTCCCACTTTCTATTCTGTCATATTCTGTACCCTCTCCCAAATATCTTTCTTCTCGCCCTGCACCCTATCACGTACTTCCATTTTCGACCTGCCTTCCACCTTCTAGAACCTTTTTTCTGTCCTGCCCTTCCACAGTCTAATCTCCTCTTCTGCCTGCTTCATTATAACTTCTTCTTCTATCCTTACCGATACCACCTCCCTCTCTTATCCTTCCTCTTTCTCCCTCAGTTTTTTAACCTCCTGTTCCCATTTCTCATCTCTAATTCTCAAGTTCTCCCTCATAGCTTCCATCTGCTTTTTAGTCCCCCTTACGTCTTCCCTCAGTTTTCTGATCTTGTATAACAGTATCCCGAGAGTATTCTTCTCCGACTTCCCCTCCAGTTGGGGGGGGGGGGGCTACGCGTTCGTCCGCTTTCTTTTAATCGGACTCTCTACTTTGCTTTTCTCCGGACTCTCTTGGCTGTCTCTCTTCCTCTTCAAGAGATCCTCCCACTCTCTTGCGCTAGACGCTCTCTCTCTCACCTTCCCATTCCCGCCGTTCCGCTCTTTCCCTCTCTCCGACGCGTCGCTCAACACCGGGCCACGCACTGTTGGCCTTCGTGTCGTGTGCAAAATTTCCTTCCAGTCAACTTTATTACCATCACTGCCAGCACTTTCGCTGACCACCTCCCGCTCTCGTACATCCCGATCTCCCGTCGGTAACGGGGACCTCTCCATGCAGTACCTTCTGCAACCAACAGATGTCTCTGAAGACTGTTGCCGCCTAACTGCCCCAAATTTTCCCTTCATCCCACTTTTTTCAACCCCTCGAAGCCCCTGTAGACACCCCTTTATGTCCCTTAACATCCCAGTGGGCACAAAATTTGACGATGTCTTTACGACATCGCTACGGCAGAAAACGTCGGCGTAGAGCAGAAACTCATGAGAGTGAAAGTGACGGATAGAACTCGTCAGATCGTACGACGTATTTTCGATATCGCAAAGACATCTCAACGACATGGACATAGGATGTCGTGAAGTTGTCGTAAAGATGTCGTAACGATGTCGTAAAGACGTCGCCAAATTTTGTGCCCACTGGGATCCCCCAACACTACGAGTATCACCCTTGTCCCCCTAGAAGGCCCAAAACTCCTGACCACAAACTCCCCCGATCCCTTACCAACCTAACCTCACTTTCTCTATTTCACTGAATCTCACCTCACAACTACGCTAAAAATTAATTTTTATCTTCCCAGTTCACCCCACACAACCCTACTCACCTCCTAGGCTTCCACCCTCACACTCCACTCACGCCTTCCACACAAATTCCGTAAAATCCTCTTACCACCTGTCAGCGAAAACGTTCTCACTACCGCCACCAACATGCAAGTCCTATTGTAGTTCTATATTTGCTGTTCTATTGAGAACTTAGTAATACTTATTGCAGATAGCTAATATTGATTTATATGGATGTATTGCGTGGGTATTTCTCAGTCTTGAACGAACATACTGCTCGTAACATTTATTTTACTTTAAATTCACAATGCCCAGAATTTGACATTACTTTTAACCTTGAAACTATAAATTTACTCTTATAGTCAAACTACCGCTAGTTTTTTAGAATTTAACATCAATCACAAATTGATTGAAGTGTTATCTACGAGGGAGGGGTTTATCTGATTAATAAGCACAACACAAAGTTATTTTTCACTATAGACAATAACAAATTGTACATTCATTCAAAGAAAATATTTAAATTATAAAATAAATGTTGAGAACACATATTTAATTAGATTTGTGAAGCCCCGAATCTTACTATGTTACCAAAGCTTAAGCCCAACAGCATACTTGATATACAAATTCAACCACGTTTTAAATTTCTAGTTTAAGGATCTGAGAACAATGACTTCATCCTGCTTTGAAATTAAGAAAGAAACTGAAGCGGAACATCTAAATCGTTAATCAGAAACATGTTACAATCCGATATTATACATTTTCCTTTTATAACGCCGCATTGGCAAGAAGGCCGCATCCGGGTGACAAATGCGGATAGAAAAGAATCAAATTCCTTAAGCCATTTCAGCGAGTTCAAAGATCGAGTGACCAAAACAAAATATTAGCATACCTCGAAGACGTAAATACGTCGAACAATCGACAATTGTACTTTTTTGTCGGAGTCACGGGCTGCCAATCACAATTTTCCTTTAGACTACATGCTAAGGTTTAACCAATCACTACCATGGAACATGACTATGCAACTATAGTTCACGAAATTATGTTACTAACACTTGGCAAATAAACAGTAAAAGAGAAATAGCCCATTCTCAAAGTTTGTTCATAATAAAGACCCTGCCTATTGAACGGCATTAAAACGGTACGCAAACGGCACTACCCAGTGCCGTTTCAGTGCTTCTCGTTAAAAGCTACACAGGTTCCAGTTTTAAATGCCTACAGACGTTTTCTTTATACCTGCGACTAGGCTACCAAGTAGACCAGCTGAAAGGGTTAAAAAGATTTGAAATTACCGCTGCGAAAGTTAGAGATTTGGAATCTATAGTATATAATTTATAATTATAAAATATATATAATGAGAAAACTCATAAATCAAAATAAGAGTTGATAATATAAAAAAAATTTTAAACAGGGATTCGGGTTGATGGCAGCCAACTAGTGTAAATTACTCCATCCGCTTGGTACGTGACGGGTACAATAGGACCATTATACGGCCGTCGCATCACTCTGAGTGCCGTTTAAGTGCTGAAATCAGCACAAACAGGCCCTGAAACGGCACTGGCAGCCCAGTGCCATTCGATCGGCAAGGTAGTCATTGTTACAATAAATTCCTCGACTTGAAATGTCCACAAAGTCTGTGGAGAATTTATGTAGAACACTCAAAAACAATAGTGTTCAGTGACGGTCTTACAGGGAGAGCACCTCAAGTATCTGAGCCTTGGTCGTCTGCTATCCCATACGTCTTCCTTCTTGACAGCTCGCTGGTTTTCTACGATGACATATAACAAATAAATATAATTGAAGTATAAATAAAGGTATATTTTTATGCCTCGAGTGCCCCTTTGGTGTGGATGACTCTCGCTCTGGATTTTTTTTCGGGTTTCATTTTTTTTCTCTAGGTAATATTTATTCTTCCCAACTCAGGTGACAGTTTCACGTGACAGGTGAAAAAAACTTGTCACAGTATTGAAACTATAAATAGACCAGGAAGTATCCATAATTTATTGCACTATTTCATGCAAGTTGCAGAGATTATATTAAATTGATTATAATGTATTTATTTATTTGTTAGGTATCGGACAGTGGAAGATTTCAAGTGATATTTTGATGTATAGTGGCCTAATACAAATTCTTATTTATGTAAGATTTGACTAATGTCTTACTATAGATTGTTTACTATTAAGATTAAATCCTTGTATAAACTTGCCCTATTGTGGAGTCTTAAAAGAAACCCACAGAACCAAACAGATACTTATAAAAATTCTATGCGGGTCAATATGTATTTATTAGATTTTTCCTGAAGGGTTCTATTGATCAATAGGTCTAGTAGCTCACTTCGTTTGGCTCGAGATTGAATGGGCAGATATTGGCGGAAGAGGCGCATGCACTGAGAAAAATAGATTATATCCGGTAATAAAAAATATTTTACCGGATATAATATTGGACTATTAGGGAGACTTTGCATAGTGTTCCGTAACTTACGGTGAACGCGGATATCACGTGATGACGTTTCTGTGCATGCTCTGCGAGTTTACCGTTCCGTTTTCCACTATCCGAGGTTCGTTAGCGTATCATCTAGCGTTAACCGTATCCTACGAAATGCTATGCAAAATCTCCCTATTAACTATGGTATAGCGATCTGCACAATTTAAACTACAATCTCTAGATATTAAGGAATAGGTATTACCAAATAATATCTTCGATTATAAAATTTTATAATCTGAGATATTAAAATCTATAATCCAAGATTTAAAAATCATAATCCGGTTCCATTGGATAACCTCAAAATATATAATAACTTGTGCAAACGTATTTATAAATGCATTATTTACCTATAACCAATTTTAATAGATGAACCTGTGAATAGAAATGGAAAATTTTTTAATTTTTTAAACACGCAATAAGTGCGAAAGTGGCTTACACAAGATGACAAAAAGGAACCCAGTAAAAAGAAACTAATTGGGGCGATTAGCGGCGAGTTAACATTTTTGAATTTGCCCGATTTCCGATGTATGATTCGTTTAAACGAACTGAACCAGCGCGAATTGAATGCGTTTCAATTCGTTTTAATAATTCGTGGTTAAGGTCATTTAAAAAAAAATTAATAAAAATTACATGCCAAGAGACTAGAACCAGCGATCTCAAGTGTATAAGTCCAGAGGGCGATCACTAAGCTACACGGAAAAAATTTATCCGTAAAAAAGTCACGAACTAGTAACTAGGTCTCGGATATGAGAAAAATTCATGGGATATTTATGCATTTTCGTAAATAACCTACGAACTTTGAGAAAGATTGACGAACTCGATGTGAAAATTCTAAAACGGTTCATCACTTTTTTTTACGTGAATAATTACAAAAATATTACGAGTGATTGGGAAAAGATTCTCAGAGCACTCACGAGCTTGCCTGACAAATCTAGGAACTCGAAACTAAGTCTCCCTGTACGTGGCCCACGCACACACGCGCGGTGCGTGTGTGCGCTCGCATGTGTGCCTCGAGCTCGTCGGATGCGTGGCTAGAAGTTTTATAATACCTATTTTGTTTGGCCTCGATGGCTGCGCGTGTTTACGCACTCCTGGTTTATGTGTTTAGAAACTGGTGAGTCAGCAGTCTTGAGGGTTCGAATCTTCTGAGTTGCGAATTTATAAATTAATATAAAATTAAATCGCACAAATAAAATTTTTCCTCTTTTTATTTCAGTCTGAAATTTTCAGGAACTGTTCGTAGGAAATTCGAACTGTTCGTAAGAAACTTCGAAATTTATCCATATATTTCTCATAGAAATAAGGATTTAATGTTTCATTTTTTTATCTCGTGTCCGAGACCTAGCTACAAGTTCGTGACATCTTCACGGATAAATTTTTTCCGTGTACGGGACTCACTGATATTTATTTACAACGGATCCTTAATGCCCAGCGCGTTGGCTATAGCTAACAAATTCGATTGAACAGGCCAGCCTTTAACTGTATTCGCGCTGACGAATTCTGGCGAATTGGAGCTTGACTTTAAATTTCGCGAATTAAAATGAATTGGCTGACACTGAAATTAATTCGTGCTGACACATTCAAATGAATTAGGTCCCTTAATAATTGTTCGCCAAATTCGGGCGGATAGCAGATTTGAAGATTAAATAACTTATTTCCTAATTTACAAGAATTCACGACCTGCTCCAATTCGAGATTGTCGCAAAGCGATATTCGCGGAGGCTCTGGCAAATTCATCTCAATTCGCCTCAATTAGTTTCTTTTTTACTGGGAAAGTGAAGTAGTCTAATTATCTGTACTTGTGCAAGTTGGAATGACGGGTAATTACTTATATTCATTTATACGAAATGCCATCTGCACAAATCCCATATCATCTCTCACTTTTTTGCCCATAAATAAGTTAATGGCATCAAATGTCTCTTCGCGTAATTTTATTCATATTTTCACAGTAAACCTAAGAGATATTCTTTGGATGAAACGTCGACATCAGTAGCCAACTACAATTATTCGAAGTCTAATAATTTGTATCGGGAGGTTGATTCACAATTTTATATGTAGTTATCAATTGTTTGCAATGTTTCATCCAACTTCAGATTAAAAATATCTGGGATTTTCTGTGTTAAAAAACAGTCTCTGAATAGGTAAAATTTATAAATTAAAATATGCACATGCAAAATGTATAGAATCATAAGGTGCTATCTAGTGCCCAGTTGGCAGATTACAATCTAGCAAATAAAAAAAATAATGCCTATCAGCGCAAAACTCAAGACAGCTTCCAACGCCAAACTGTTGAAGGGTGGTAATGTATGACAATTTTGTGAACATTTTAATCTATTCTCCATATATGACACTTGAAGAGGAAGTGAACTTCATACTCGTCTTAAGGGCATGCTCTTCGGTGATCACGTGACCAAACCAGTCCTTGGTTATGAAATTTTTTTTGGTGTTCACCATGTCCAAACGCAATGATATATCGCTCTCAAAATTTGGAATATAGGAAATGAGACAATAAATTGCGTTTGTATATTTAGTTTCAGTAATAATTTTGAAAAAAATTATCCATGTAAAAAATAATGTGTAAAATTTCATAACCGAGCTTGGTCATGTGATCTCTACTTTACCGACGTTGAAAGCTTCTTTTTTTCTCCGCTAGAAATTGCTAAAAATGCTCCAAAAATAATGACAGGTTACGTGTGTGCAGATACTTATTTTTTGAATTGCAACAAATGTGCAAATGTTATTGTTTATATTGATTTTTTAAAATGTTTATACGATTTAGTCCAAAATTTGTGTCAGTTATCAACATACGCGAATCAAAAAATCTGAAATGCATCAAGCCAAACATTACCTGCAAAGTGCTCGACTCGAGTGGTAATATCCTATTTTATTAATTTATAAATAAAATTTCTTTGAAATCATAAACATATTGATGTATATAAACGTTCTTTAGTGCTTTTTATTTAATCGTTCAAAGTCTAAATACGATATCTCAATCCGTGTGGACGTAGTGAGCACCAAAAAAAATGAAAATAATATTACACATTTATTTTTTACGTGAATAATTTTTTTCAAAATTATTACTCAAACTAAATATACAAACGCAATTTATGGTCCCATTTCCTATATTCCAAATTTTGAGAGCGGTATATCATTGCGTTTGGGCATGGTGAACACCAAAAAAAAAATTTCATAATCGAGGACTGGTTTGGTCACGTGGTCACCGTAGAGCATGCCCTTAAAGTACCTCGAAAAGGTACTATTTCCATGTGATTTGCCATACTTATGGGCATAAAAGTTCCATGTTAAAATTCAACAATTTATTACACCGAAGTTTTGGCATTCCCGAAGTTAAATCTTGTATCAGTATTCTAATTATTTTAATTGGAAATAGGTAACAAACTTTTCTTTTCATTTTCAATTAATGTCTTTATGGACAAACTACCCAATTTTGAAAAGCCTTTCCTATAAAGTTGACAAAGTCGAAAATAGTACCCTATAGTTTTAGGGTTGAGCAATTCCATGTCAAATCATCTGAAGAATTTTGTCTATTGTGAGTAATTTTTATGAAAATTCTAGAATCCGTTCTCTTAGGTGTTAAAGAAAAACCCTAAAATAATTTTGAAAAATTCAAAAAAACATAGGAGATATTCAAAATCGAAAATTTGGGTCTTTTTTTAACATTCATAACTTTGGTGATTTTAATTATATTAAGATGTATTTTTGTAAATTATTCATAATGAGACACAGTTTTGAAGAAATTTGCAATAGAGTATAAAGAGGAGAGGGTTGGCCAGATTTATGGAAAGAAGGAGTAGTGGTACCCACAGTAAAGAAAGACAAAGCAGACGAGGTTAAAGATTATAGGGCAGTGATGCTGATGCCAACATTATACAGGTGTTTTTTTTATCTTGAGACATTGAAATATCTCAAGAAATATGCGTAAAACGAAAAAAATGTCCGCAATAAAAACTTTTTATTTTCGATGGGGAAAGGCGACTCCGCAAAAATTTACTCCACACCTCAACCCCTGAAAGTGGTTGAAGGGGGGGGGGGGGGAGGGGGTCACTTAAAAATTTCAAATGGGAACCTATATTTTTTATTGCAGATTCTGACTGTCCATTAAAAAATACGTGAGGTTTATTTGAAAAAATGTTTTCGATTCACGCCAGACGGCGATGCATTCTCGAAGAATGACATTGTTGGCTATTCAAGGAATGCGCTTCCAAACGAAAGATAAAAAAGACTAACGGTCGTTTTGCTTGGGCTGGTTAGTACGGGTTGGTTTGTTTAGGTTCGTTATGTTGCTTACGTTCATTCGGGTTGGATTGAATATGTTTCTTACGTTCGTTTCGATTGGATGTGTTGATTACGTTCGTTTCGGTTGGCTTTGTTGATTGCATTCATTTGATTTT